>JAAWXA010000017.1:6893623-6970943 GCA_038090715.1 Florisuga fusca | reverse complement strand
CCCCTCCTTTTTTTGGCACTGGGAAGTGGTAGTCATAGCAAAACCAGTCGGATTTCAGAGGGAGAAAATGCTCTCTGCCGTCTCACACTGAAACTGATGAACGTGCTGGCTACTCCTTGGAGTGAGAAAAAGTAATTTCACATTTATTTGTTTCCTCCCCAAGAAGTAAAATGGGATTGAAGGGACTGGAAGATAATTATTTTTATTCCCGAAAGATCTCTTCTGGTTAAAAAAGATCTCAACCCGCTGCTACCTTTTCCCCTTTTGTGTCAGGAATGGTGGAGGGCAGCATGGGGAGGGGGCTGCTCCCCTGGGGGTGCTCCTGCAGCTCCAGTTCCCCACCCTTGGGTGCCTCCAACCCCTTGGGGGTTCTGGCTCTTCCACCCTGGAGCCAGCACAACAGGGAGCAGCCCATGTGCAAGGTGGCCTTTTCTCTCCTGAGGAAAGGTCTGCCTCTCCCCTCCAACCTGCTTTACTGGAAAAAGCTCTTTCCCAGGAGAAATAATTTACTTATATTGGGAGGAGCCTTTTGTGGCCAGGCTCTTGCATTGTTCTTTGAAAAAGTGTCCCTTTCCCCCCAGCTCCCAGAATTAAAAAGCTAGGCAAAGAAATACAAATGGCACAGCAATGACTTGGGAGGTTACATGGCAGGCTTGATTTGAGACATGACATCAGTTCCTATAGAACAAATCACCTCCACCTTCTGAGCTTTGCGTGGAGATTCTCACCCAGTGTTTTGATAATATCTTCTGAAAAATGAGCTACTCGAGAGTCAGTTAACACCGTATTTCTTCCAGGCAAATAAATGTATAAATGCTCCCCAAATGCACTTGCAAGCAGAAATGTCAGCTGGCATTCTCCAGATATTTTGATGTAGATGAAATAACATTTTGCACTGGCAAAGAGGGAAATTTCAAGTAACAACTTGGTGCAGCAGCCTTCAAAACAGAAGCTAAAAATACAGCAAAATTTCTTTTCTGTTGATAGAAAAAGTTGATTTAATTTTAAAGCATCTAAATAAACAAAGTGGTTGCACTCAGTTGAGTGAAGTTCTCGGCCCCTTAGCAGCATCCCTTGTGCCAGGGTTTTACCACCAGACCTTTGAGATGTTGGTTGCCCCAGATGCTGCTTCTCTTATTTCATGTTGGCCACCCAAAACTCCTTGAATGGGGGTTACTACAGGCATATATTTTCCTAATAACTGGTACAGAAATTCTCTCTTGCCTCAGTGCCACTGTTACCACTTGCTCCATGGCTGTGTCTGGGGATGGTGCTGCTAAACCAGGGGTTTGCAGGCAGGGAGAACTGGTGTTCATCCTTTCTGTGTGGAAACCAAGAGATCTGCCTCTCTGGTCTTGTCAGAGCTGAGTAGGTTTGCCCCTTGGGTTGCTGGTGAGTCCTAGAGCTTTGCAATGGAAAGAGGGAGCAATAGAATAGTCAGTGCCTAGTGAGGGGACAAGTTTATATTGCCCATTTGTTGAGCAGAGGAGTGGCTTGTTCCTCCTGATCATGGCATTTGTGTGCAGGAGGTTCTGGGGGGGTTTCTCACACAATGACAGAGGGATGGACACCACCTCTCCTGCTCTTCCAGCTCTGGGATGGTTGTTGCAGTGTTTGGGAGTGAAACTCATCATGTGTGTCATGTCCAGGGGTCATTCTGTGCATCACTGACTGCTCCACCATGGCCATGTGCTCTCTGGAGGGCTGTGGGGATGTCAGATTTGTTGTGTGGTGTTTTGCACTGTGAGTTGGTCGTGCCCTGAAGGAGGCTTTACCTGCACTTTGGGCTGGAGACTGGCTGATAACAAACACCATCAGTGCCACATGCATGGAAACAAATGACAGTCATGATGCTCCAGTGAAGGTGGCTTGTCTGGACTTAACCATGCTTTGAGTCCATGGTACTTTCTCCCAAACATTTGGGTACTTCCATCCAAAAAGCAGCAGCTTCCCACCCCCTCTTCCCTCAGTGGCTACAAACCAAAGTCCCCGCTCTCTCCAGGGTGCAGCTGATCTCTTTGTTGTAACCACAGAGCCCAAACAGCCCAGGTATCCAATGCAAGGTTGGAAAATGCAGTCAAGCAGGTCAGGTATTTTGCTATTATCTGTTCTTGACACAGAGTGGAAATACCTTGTCTAGACCAAACTTCACTCGTTAAAACTTTGCTTATCTGCAAATGCCATGATTTGCATATACAAACCAGCAGTTTTTCCACACTTATTAGCACTGATTAATAGCAGAACACTGCAGCAAGCCCCCCTGTTACTCCAACTCCATTACTTTGACAAAGTAGACTAAACCCCACTTACCCAAAGATGCTTGGCTCAGAAGAATTGTTGATAATTAAAACAAAGCTACACTTGTCAAAATAAATTTCCCTAGTAGATTTTGAGAGGTATCAGCCTTCCTCTTCCCAGCAGTTTCCTGCCTTGCTGATCTGCACTGCTCAGAGACTCCTGGTGGGACGGCAGTGCTGGTGGGGGCCACGCGATGCCACGGGGGAGGAGTTTGTGGGAGTGATTTGGAGTCTCTCATGTAATATTGTGCCCATATTACCTCATCTGCAGGTGTAATCAGGCTTTGTCAATAGCGTATCTTGTTTGTTGATTTGCAGAGCTCAGGTCTCCCAGGAGTGCATCCAACTCCCTTGGTGTCTCCAGCTGCTTGGATTGTGTGTGTGGATGCAGGAGTCAGCTGGGAGCTGGCTGCAGATGCAAGGAGGATGGGGTGGCACAGGAGTGCATTTATTTTCCTCAATGGTGTGGAAGGAATTATATTCACAAAATTTGCTCCAGGTCTTCCCTTTTCAGCGGGTAAACAGTGCCAAGCACAAAAATGTCCTACTTTTCCTCACAGGGGAGATCTTGATGGTGGTAGGAGGCAAGATGTAATGTGGCAAATGCCTTCTGCTCTCTTGTTCTGTGAGGTAGAGGAGAAACTCTCCCACACTGCTGCTGGGCAAACACCCATTTCTAACAGGATTTATAGAGGCTTCTAGTGAAAACTCTGATGCCAGGGCAGGAGGGAGATCTGCCCCCCACAGTTCTGGGGCCACCAGCTCTGCAAGGACTGGTGGGTGGGTAGAGGAGCCCCTTCCAGCCCACGGGATTCTCTCTGGGCACTGAAGGAGTTGTGGTGAGCTTCATGTTGGTTGCTTCACATCGTTGGCAAAGGACAGTCAGTGGTGCTCATTACTGATGCTGTTGGGGCTTTCTGGAGGGCTGGGGGTAGATGCTGATGGCAGCCAGAGCAGCTCTGCAGAGGGCTCAGTAGAGAGGAGTGACCACTGGTCTCACTTGACCAACCACATGCAGAGTGACTGTAAGGGGTTTCTCCTGGTAAGGGGATAAATATTTGTCTCCAAAGGCCATAGAGGGAGCAGCAGGCTCTAATGCAGTGGATTCCACTTGTGTCTGGGCACAGCATGGCAGATGTCAAGGAGAACTTGTGTCCTGTGGAGAAGCAGAATGCAGCTGGAGACAGCCTGGAGAGGGGCAATGCGTGGACATAGGGATCTGCCTGGAGAGCTGTGTTTGGGGACATCCCTCAGCTCCTCTCATGGGTGTACCAGCTCACTCACTGTGCTTGGTGTGGGACAGTCCCCCCATGCCTGAGAACACGGCACCCTTCAGCTAGAGCTTGCCAGGAAGGGGGTTTTGAGGGGAGGGATGGCTTTGGTTCTCAGAAGCAGTGGTGGCCATATGGAGATGGGTGGGAAGGGGACTTGCTTCTCAGTTGCCACAGTTAGGTTCTTTACAGCAGGATTTGGGGACAATGTTATAGATAAAACAGAACTTTCCAGACCAAGCTGCTTTTTGGGACTAATGCAAGAGAAGATGCACCAACACCCACAGGTATTATTTTTGCTTTAAGTGGCTTTTGTTGGGCACAGGCTGAGAGGACAGAGCATCTCACAGCCCAAAGAGCAGGGCAGGCAGGAAAGAGGGGGGCAAATCTGAAATATCTTCTGATATTTAAGGCTTCAAAGCAGTGGTAAAGGAGAAAGAAGATGAAAGTCACTACTGCCTTAACTGAAGGAATTGGAAAGAGTGTAGGCAGAGAGATTTTTTTTGGCATCTCTTCTTTGTGCAGGGAAGTTGTAAAATGCTGTGAAAGGCTGCCATGAGATAGAAACAGGGTTGATGAAGGGAGCTTGGCCTTCTGCTATGGATTAGATCCTCCCCCCAAAATCCTGTTCCTCATTATGGGGCTCGCAGTAGGTGAGGGTCTGTTTTCCAACTGCCCCAGAAACTCTCCATCGGGGCGGATGGGGTTTCAACGAGGAGGTGTCTGTCACAGGCAGCAAATCCTCACCCATGGGCTCAGGAGGAGTTTCTTGTCCCTTTGTGGAGAGGCTCCTCTGGAAGGGCTTCCCAGGCAGATGGGGTTTGGCAGCCTCTATCTTGCTACAAAGTGATTCAAACTCTGAGAAATTCAAGCTGCCCACCTTGGCCTAGGGCACCTAAAACTATGGGTGTACCAACTATAAGAAGAAAGAAATAACAGACTGCAAATGTTTTGTGAAGCAAAATTTAGCCCTTCTTAAAAACAACAAAAACCAAAACCAACCAACCAACCAACCAAACAAAAAAACAAAAACCAAAAAACAAAAAAACCAAAAAAACCAAAACCAACAAAAAAAGAAGAGTAAAGCAAATGGAATGGGGAATGGAGTAGAGGTAATGCAATAGCTTAATTGAAAAATTAACTGGGATTGGTGAAGATGTGACTGCTGCCCTCTGGATTGAAACTGGCTGGAGGAATGTAAACAAAATACAACGAGAAACAGGATTTGGTTGGTGGGAGGCTCCACATTTCAGCAGACACACCAGTGGTATATTCCCCCTGAGCAGCACCTCGATGCTGGCTGGGATGGTGAGTAGGGGGTACCCTATCAGCAATCACAAACTATTTGGAGAAGACTGAAAAAGTCCAGGAATTGGCACAAAACCCCCCACATTATTGGGAAAATTCCAATTATTGCATTAAAGAAAACCAGTTCTTCATGTGTGTGCTCTGCAGGAGAGGAGAGAGGAGGCTTTGGGAGCAGTAGACAGGACTTGGAAGCATCAGGTGATGTTGAGTGCAGGTGTGAGGAGCAGCCAGAGCCCTCCCCAAATGCCCACCCTCTGAGCCAGCCAGCCCTGCTGGCACCCTTCCTGGACACAAGGTGGGATTTCACTGAGATGCCAGTCATGCCCACGGACAACCAGATCAAACAACTCCTTTTTTTTTTCCCCCCTCCCAAAGCCCAGTTATCTATTGGAACCAGATGCATTTTTTGTCCGCAGGAATTTCCAAGTGGGGAAGGCCAGGCTACCTTGCTGCAACAGAGAGGTGGCTGTCTCCCTCTGAATTTTTGCTTTTCCAGACATATGGCAATGCAGCTTTTTTCCTTGTTATAAGGCAGGTTTTCCAGGAATCCTGTTGAAAGTGCTCAGCACACACTTGTTGTTGAGCAGAGCTGGGCTTGCTCTGAGGGGCTGCAGGGCAGAACTTGCAAACTTCACCCACCAGGTTTAAGGAGAAGTTGCAGACTGGTTCACTGGATTCTCTCTGTGTTCTCTTTTGTTTACCATAGTGGCATTTCTTATTTTTTTAATCATGTCAAATTTATGAGGTTGTTCTCCCCCTCCCTTTTTTTTTTTTTTAAATAGAGTTTATTTCACTTAGATCCATCTTGAAGTGATAGACACCTTTCTAGGTAGCTGCTTCTTACAATGTATAAGCCAGTTTATCAAAGGCAGGATTTGCTGCTGTTGTTTTTCTATTAGGGAGGAATTACACTAAGCCTGTAGCAGACATTTTGTGTTACCATGGCAGCCCATATTTCCTACAGGGTTGTGACCTCTAATGACTACAGTGGAAAGCTAGGAAAAATGGGGACTCTTTGAAGATTAGTAAATAAATGCATACTTATGCAAACTATGCAAGAGATGGGTAAAGTATAGAGGGGGAATGGCACAATTCTGAAAGTGGAGTAAATGGCTCTGTGTAAATACCTGTGTGTTTTTTAAAAATCACCTTTCATTTCCCCGTGCTTTTAGAAGGCTGTTTTGTTTCCATCAAAGCCATCCACCCAACATGTTTTCTGCATAGGGCCTGTATTATTTTCCCCGTAATGAAACAGAAATACAGAGTTCAGAATTTCAGCAAAAGATGTTTCTTACCACCTAAATCATTCTTTTTTTATAGCCTTTTCAAATATTATTGCCATCATGATTGAATTTTCGGTGTTCTTTTAGTTCATCATTGCTAGATAAAATAAGGCAGCAGAATGTACTGAACTTTTAAACAGACATCTCAGTGGGAGCTGTCTTTATTCTTTTAAAATAGTGTAGTAAAAAAAAAAAAAAGGCTGTTTTTAAAAATAACAGATTGATTTTTATGTGTGGAATTTAGTAAAAAGGAAGAATTGCACCTATCAAGTAGCACGCAGGACTTGTTTGGGACCATTAAAATAACTACAAAGGTATTTTATAGGATTTGTTTGTGAATTTTAAATAGCCCTGCATTGTACTCTGCAGTGATCTCCTAAATTGTGCAGAGCCCCAGTAGACATGCTGGTACTCTGTGCATCTTCAGTTAATGACCCTTTTCATGTAAGCACAGCTGTTGCAAAGTAAAAAAAAAAAAAAAATTAGCAAAATGTGCCTCTTCTCCCTCCATCTTCCCTTCACTTTTCTGTGGATTTCAGCATTTTTCCCCTTCAGTCAGTAAGTTTTCCAGACTCCTGCAGCCTGATACATGGTACAAAACTCTCCCACCAATGCTGTCAGCAGAAATTGAGCAGATCAAGGTCTTACAAAAAAAAACCCCAAAAACCACAGATCCTGAATATATTCCTTTTGTGTCAGAAATACACAGGTCAGGACAATGTTACTGCTCCATACAATGGAGATTGTTTTAACCCTTTTCTCTTCCTTTAGAGGATAAACCAAGACCAGTTGTGGGTAACCTCACAGCACTGCTTTCAGGGAGAGCACTGGAGTCTCTTACCCTGCAGCCACATCTCATGAAGGCTCCAATGCTGCCAAACAGATCTGGGATGCTTTGGGGATACATCACATCTTTCTAGTGTTAATATCTCTTTCTATTAATATCTCAGGGGCTTGAGGGCACCAGGATGGGCTAGGGAGCAGTTTTGTTGGTCCCTCAAAGGCACAAACCCAATATTGCCAGGTGCCTGCATATTTGACTGCCCTGACACGTTGGGTGCCTGCATGGGACTGGAAAACCTGGATGATTTTGAGACCCACTCTCACGAGAGCATCCAATGTTTTAGTGAAAATCAATGAGTTTGGGAGAATGGCTGCTAGGTGAGTGCTTTTGTGCTGGTTGCTCACAGCTATTACTGTGTCCTAAAGGTCCTTCTCCTGGGAAATACACAGAGCAGTCACTTATTTCTATCTTAAGCAGCAGTATGAGGTGTGATGCCAATCCCTGAGGCAGCACAGCTCAGGGGAGCACAGAAACTGCTGCAAGGTGCCTGGTGTGGGGAATAGCTGTGTGGGTGCATGGAAAAGTGATGGAGACTAAATGTACCTGGAGAAAAAGCATCAGTTTTGGTATTGGCTTTGATTTTCCATATAATCTTTGCTTCTTGATAATTGCACTGGCAATACAAACTTACAGGCTCATTCTTGGAAAAGGGGACACCAGGTACCTTCTGGACTGGTTCATGTCACCAGTCACTTGTCTTATTAATCGTTTTGGAATTGGGGTATTTAATTCAAAATGAGAGGCTCCTGTAGTAACCAATCCCACTTTTCTTTGCCAGCTTCCCAACGTGCTGGTGAGTCAGGATGTTTAGGTTCTTCTCTTGGTAGCTTTGAGTTTCCTGTCAGTTGACAGAGATCTCAAAAGTGCTTCCTGGGGAAATGTCCTCTCCTCTCTTCTCCTGTCAGTAATGAACCACTCCCTGGAGCAGTGATGGGCTGTGTGGTCCTATCTCCCAGATTCCTGCTCCTCCTCTTCCTCCAGAGACAATCTTGCTGCTTACAGCTTTTAGTAGAAATGGGAGCTCTTCCAGCAGGAAGGTTTGCTGGCTCACCAGCCTCACCTTGGGAGTGAGGTGTGCACAGATCTGCCCTTTACCTGATCCCAGGCTCTCTGAAAATTCTGTCATTGGCTTCCTGGGCTCCCACAGGACCTGCTCCACTTTTTAAGGCTCAAAAAAAAATACTCTGAGATAAAGGGGGTGAGTGTGTACCCTCCATCCTTGTGCTGGGGGTTGCCTGCCTCAGCTGTGAGGCAACCTTCCCCCCACCCCCATCCTTGAATGCATGGTTTCCAGCCCAAACTATCTGACAAATCTGACCCAGACTAGCTAACAGTTTCAGGGTGACCAAAATAATGAATTTAAAACTCAGCTGAAAATTCTTGTGTTACTGAAGTCCTAACATAGAAGGGAAGTTTGTGGTTAAGGCAGCAGGGAGGAAGAGAGGAAAAGGGAGCTGCTGAGGAATGCTGGAGAGGCTGAAACAGGATCCTGACACGAGCTGTGGGGCTGGCAGAGCTCTTTGGAGCAGGGGCTCCCTGGTGGAGGACTTGACCTTCAGTTTGCCCATACTGGTCAGGGGCTCCCTGGTCCTGGCTAAGGGAAGACCCCTCCACCCCTTCTAGTGGTCTCATGAAACTGCTCTTCACTTCTATTGGTTAATGTTTTTCTCTCTTTTTGTTTTGGAAGGGATTTTTCACTGGTCCTTAAAAGCAAAATTCTTTTGTCCCTGCTGATGTGAGGTTGGAGGGATGCTCTGGGTTCCTTGGGATCACGAGAGCATGCTTCTGAGAGGGAAAGTGGAATGAGTTTACTTCTGGTGGGGTGGAGAAGTCCTAAATCATTCCTGGTTTAGTAGTGAGGCAGCTAAGCAGACAAGTCTGTGATTTCCCAATCCTGCTCTCAAGTCACTGTCACTTAGAGCTGCTGTTGTCCTCAGGCATTCTCGTGGGCTCTCAGCAGCTTCCACCTTCTGCAGAGCTCCCCAGCTTGCCTGATGCACAGTGGGAACATGGTGGGACTGGCAGAAGAGCAAAGCAAGGACCTTTGGGAAATGCAATGACTTCTGCATGTCCTACTCCTGCTTTCTGCTAGCTGAGAGCCTGCAGAGTGAACATAAATCAGGTGGAGTTTGGCCCTGAGCTGAGCATCTGCCACTGTAGACAGCTCAGCAAGTCCAAAAGACACCAAAGTTGCACATTTACTCATGGCTTGGATCCCGAGCTCACCCTTGGGATCCTAAATCTCTGCCTTTCCTGAGGCAAGCCAGGTTGCTGCTGGCATCTCACCAGCCTTTAAACCAAACTGAGCAGAAGAGCCCTGGGTCCAACCAGAGCTGTGTTGTACTTCTCCTCTCACAGGTTGTCATGGAGCTGGTTCCAAACAAGATTAGAAGTTCAGGTGAGGAATAAAAGGGCTGGTCTTTCTGCCAGGCTTAAATATAAAGGAAATCAGGAAAGAATGATAGCTTGAAACAAGGCTACCCTCAAGGAAAATATTGCTCATGGCTTTTCCATGTGGCTCCGTGGTGGCAGAGACAAACTCTGGACTGCTGCTGCTGCTGGCATTCCTGGTCACAACAGGAGCAATTCTTCTGGAAGTCAGCAAATAAACCACGTTCCTCAGCCTGAATTAAAAGGGCCTTTTCTTTTTTCTTTTTTAAGACTGAATGTAAATGTAGCATCCTTTATTGCCCAAAGTACAGAGGAAACCACAGTGCAGCTGTAACAAAGTTTTTTGCTTTGGAAGTACTGCAGTGACTAAGGAGAGGCAAATCTCTGAAAGATGATGGGTGCTTGGGTGCTTCATTGCCATTTCAGCCTTTGAAAATCTCTCTGATTTAGCCAAGCAAACTCCTGTTATCTTGCACAAGTTTAAGTAGCCTGTCTGAGCCACAGAAAACTTACTGTATCCAGGGACTTAGGCTGCTGTGAGAACAAATCTATTAATCTCTTTAAAACAAACAAAGGAAATAGATTAAGTATGAGCTTGGAAGCTCACTCTTTATCTGTACTGAATGCTATCATAGATATAAGTATTGGTATAAATATATAAGAATTATACCCAACTTCCATTCTAATTAACAGGGAGGTAATTAGGAAACCAGGGAGCAAGTCTGGCTGGTGATTCCCTCTCACATTCCTCATAGTTTTGCATCTAGTATTTTACTATGGAAGTTTTCCTGTAGGAGAGGGCCACGGCTTTTAGCTAGAGCTGGGCTGTATCTGGACAACTGAATAAATCTGTCAGAGGAGCCCTGTCTGTGTGGCTGAGGGAGAGATGCCCCTGGGCAATGCCAAAGGCAAAGTGCTTCAGCAAGCTGCTGGTATGGCATGCAGTCCTGTGCTTCCAGAGGTGTGAAACATTTAAAAACCTCAAATGAGAATGCAATCATTCCGAGAAAAATGTCCCTATTGCTTTTTGATCCAATCAGCTGTGTGGCCACAGCCACCCTACCCACTCCTTTCCCACCCAGCCTCACTCCCACACCTCTGCTGGCTGCTGCTGAGAGTGACTTCTCTGCTTTTCCTTTTTTTTTTTTTTTTGTTTTTTTTTTTTTTTTGTTGAGACTCATTGGTTTGTCAGGTCTCCTCAGCTGAAAATCAAATACGTATGTCCAGTGTGCTTTTTATCTGGTTAACTAAACTCAAATAACGCATTCTGCCTCTTCACTATGAAAGCTTTCAGTCCTTTCTCTTTTATCTTTCTCTTTTATCTTTTATCATTTATCAGTGTTCTTTAGCAACCTGACAGTTGAGTATTAAATGTTTTCTCTTCTTCCTTTATCCTCTGCCCATAATTTTCAGTGATTTTTCACTGGGCGTCACTTCCCAAAGTGCCTTTTGGGTATTCAGAGCCAGGCATGTTGGATGTCAATATGGACCTCTGAAACAATGCAGGGACTTGCAGGAGGTGTTACTTCTTCTCTGGGACAGCTAACTCAGTCCAGTGACTTGAGATTTGCCTGAAGGTCTGCTGGAAAATTTTGGAGAAGTGTCATCCAGTTGAAATGACAGATGCTTACTTCCAGCCCATTTTTTAGCATTTTGTACTTCTGCTCCTCTGGCACCAAACTCCTGTTTCTTGTCTGTCCTTCCTGATGAACAGGGGCAACCTCTGAGATTTAAATTGCTTTAATATGGCTTATTAGCTGCTGTAGGGAGTGTCTTTGCCTGCCAGTGCCTGTGGTGGGACTGTTCCCACTCACAAAATCACCTTGTGTGGACAGATACTCCAATCTACACTCACATTTGCCCAGCAAGACCCTGTGGAGAGTGTGTCTGGAGCTCCACTTTCCAACGTGGAATTTTAGATAAAAATGGATATTCCTCCTAGATTAGTGTGCTGGTCACGTTGCAGGCTTGTGTGTGGCTTATTTGTAACTTGTTGTTATTTGTTGCTTATTTGGCCAAATTAGGATAAAGCCAAGATTTCTGCCTGAAATACTTCTGAATCTCACAAAACATATTTCTTTCCCTATTTTTAGTCAGTTTACCTTTTTATGTACATCCGTGTCACCAGTCTCCAGGACTTTTTCTGCTGTGTCAGGTCCATCCATTTGAACAGTCATTTCTTCCCATTCATGCTCAGTCAATAGTTGTGCTGTAGTTATTGGTTTGCTGGTGAAACTGTAATTTTGATGGCTCCAATAGCAATTTCTGCATTAGGTCTTGAATTGGAACTGAATTAGAAGCAAAGGTCAGAAGAAACAACTTTGTAAGGATCATGCTTTCTTTCAGCTGCCTCCTAGTACAGAAGTTGCTGGCACTACTGCATAGCTGCATGTCAGATGTGGACAGAAATATTTGTAGCAATGATGCGAGCTGGAATGATGTTATGGAATTCCTGCTATGCTGAGACACTAAAATATGGAAATATGGTTTAAATTAAAACTGAGGCTAAGCATATTATTTACTTGATGAGGTTTGTTCCAGTCCTTCTCTTGTGACACCTAAAAGCAAGCTGCTATTTTTTATTTTTTTTTAAATTCCTCTGAGATGACTGGTGTCTTCTGAATCCAAATGACACTCAGTATTTGAAATTCACCTTCATTTGGTTGCATTTGGTCATGTAAATCACACAAGTGATGTGGCTTCTTTTCCTTGAATGGCTGTGGGTTGTTTCTTATAAACTGGAAAGGGCAAGAAGAACCAAGGGGAAGTTCAGCCTCCCAGTGGGATGTGGTACAGAGAGAAGAAAAGGGCTTTTTAGTAAATACTGGGTTTCCCCACTTGTTGAGGCACTGCAGCCTTCCTAGAGGAAGCCTTCTGGCATTATATGTGCCATATAGGACTGGTGGTTTGAGAGTTCCTAACCTGAAGGTGGCATCTGGATTTAATTTTCTCTCCACACAAATGTATGCAGTAATTGGGTGTTTGTAAGTGTCTTGAGGAGTAAAAAGTATCATTGCATCTCTGTCTGGCTTCTCTCAGAGGGTTTCTAAGGCTGGGAATGGATCTTCTGACTCTCCAGTTTGGTACGTGGCACAGCAGAGGTGAAGGCTTCACCCAAGACACTTCATCAGCTTTGGCTCCAAGAAGAGCCTCTGTCTTAAATGGGATGTGGTCCTTAGGGATGAAGTAAATGTTAGAAATAATTTTGCATGGTCCCTCCAGGAGCTGACTCACTGCTCAGTTGCCCTCCCTTGCAGATGAGCAGCTTTTTTCCAGTTTACAGCTGCCCTGACCTTTGGGACTGAGCTGCCTCTGCAGGATTTCCCAGGCTGAGAGGGGAGGGCATGCAGGGTGGGCCAGGAGTGCACAGATTTTGTGCTGTAGGTTCAAATCCTCCCGGGTACTAGATCCAGCAGTCTTGCTGGATTCTCTGGGCTGCACTATATTTGCAGGAAACATCTCTGGGACTACCCAGTGTCCATTGGCCTTGTGTTGTGTCTTGTCAAAAATTTGAAATAGGTCACGCTGACAAACTTGGATGCACCGTGCCCTCTCTCTGCCTAATGGAGAAGGAACTCTTTGCCCTGGCTCTTACAAAGGTTGTGCATATGGAAACATTGCCAGCACAAAAGGGTTTTATGGCCAAGGGTGTACTTCACCTTTTGCTCAGCCCAGAAATGGTGCCAGTTTCTGTCTGCGTGATGTTTGTGATGTTTGTGAACTCTCTGTGCTGAGCATCTCCCTGGTGCACTGTCAGGCTTTGTTTTGGATGGTGCTGTGTGTCCTTCTTTTTCTAGGCTCAAGCCAAGCCAGGCAAAAATTCTGGCTTTCTTCTGTATGCTGTTAGAGAAAAAAAATTCAACAGGTTTGACGTGAAACTACAGGACTATTGAAAAACAAAGTAGGAGATGTTGATCTTGCCAAATCATACGGCTTGTAAACAGAAACTGTGGCTCTCTCCTGTAGCTGTAGAAGAGGGAGAAGGCCATCCAAGTTGTAAATAAATTACGATTAACCTGGGGTACAAGCTGGACGTGATGCATAAGGACTCATCGTTCTTGGCCAACCGTGAGCCCTGTCAGAGGCTCCAAAACAAACCCACTGGAAAGCCCTGACTGGAGATTCCACAGCAAACCGCTGGCTCTGTGCTCTGCCTCTGAGATCTAGAAAAGGTCACACGAGACTGTACAAAATGCCTGCTGTCTGTGTTTCTGAGGAGGGGAAGGGCTGGGATCTGAGGCTGAGCTTTGCTGCTGGCAGAGGAGTTGGGATTCCTTGAACCCCCCAAGCCCAAACCTGCAGCACCCCATGTCCTGACTGCATTGCACCAGTTTGGGGGCTGCACCCCAGCGCCAGTTCTAGGCTGACAAAATGGGAACCCAAGGGTGCCAGGGTCTCCTAGTTAGGTTGAGGCCTTTTGCATGGAAGGGGCCATGTCTGTAGTCCTCTGCTTTGGCTGTCTGTCTGCCCTCAGCAGCCCTCCATCAGCAGGTAGTCTGCAAACTTGATATTTATTTTTTTTAACCATCCAGGCTGTGGCACATATTTTTCTTCCGCTTTTCATTGATGTTTCTAAGCCTGTGGCTGCTAATTATTGGTTAATAATTAAGCTTTCAGAATGAGGTCAGAATAGTGTTTCTTTTTTCTTTCTTTCTTTCTTTTCTTTTCACACACCAGCACACACAGTGGGGCTCTCTCCTGCCTGCACTGCTGGATCTGAAGGTAACAAACCCTCACCTCGAACACTGTGGAAGTGGTTGCTGTGGAGGGTAAATCTGCACCAAGGGACAACAGGCCTGATTGCAAGTAACTTGCTCTGGAACAAATTCAAAATTATCATCAGTGAGGCCAGGGAGAAGAAAAATACACGGAAATCTTTTTCTGCTAAACTAAAACTTGTTTCCAGACTTGACAATTTTGCAAGGAGATACATTTGTAATTCTACCTGGAAGCCAAAGAAGAAGTTAGAGCTTCATCAAACTCAAAGCTGCAGAAGAAGGAATTGCCAAGATCAAGAAAAATTAATATCAAAGAAACATAAAGGTTATGCCCAAGGGTGCTCTTCTAGGTCAGAATATTTGTTCTTTGGGTGCAATGCACAGTTGTTCTCTCCTCTGCCCACAACTCCTTGGTGCAGACCCTGTGCTGGGTCCCCCTGCACAGAGCTGCAGTGCAGGCAGGGAGGAAATGGTTTGCCCTGAATATGAAAGAAAAGAGGCAAGATTTAGAACAGAGGTGATATTTTTTTTCACAAGTTGACAATAATTTTGTATTGACGAGTTCCAGGTTGCAAACTGTTTGTGGGAAGCAGGAGGATATGGGTATTTATTTTCTGGAGCACTCTATTTATTTTCCATGTTGCACCATTGACTTCATCTTCATGGCTGGGAGTTTCTAGTGCATGTAGGTGTGATGCTGTCCTGCTCCCCCTGACCTTCCATGTGGCAGGAGAAGCATCCATCTCCAGATTGATGGAGGCTGACTCATATAGAAAAAAAAATGAGTGCTTAGCAGTCACAGGCTGACCTGACAGCTCCAGCTAACAACCACCCTAACGAGATGTCCTTCATGTTCTCTGAAGAACTGGTCGATTGGAGTTTGGAGGATGAATGACAGACAGGGCTAAAGCAACACAGAGCTCCCCCCCCCCAGCTCTGTCCCACTGTGGGCTCTAGAGCAGAGGAACTGAATCTGAAACATCTTCATCTCTTCTGTACTCTGTGGTTGGGCAGAGGCTCAGCTTTGCAGCAGATGTCTAAGACCAGAGGTCATTGCTCTCAGGAGTTTCTGCCAACCCCAGAAACAGCCTTCTTTCTCATCAGTGTCCCACTTTTCTTTGTCTTTCATTGTGCTGAGGACAGGTCTTGGTGGGTTAGCTGGGATTATTTACAAGGAGAAATCTATGAAACTGTTTTCTGAACAGCATGATCTCTGTCTTCTGTCGCTACTAAATCTGACTATGACTTGTGGGAATCAAAAAAGAAAGTGTCAGAGAGCCTGGAATCCATTTTTGCATTGGTATGCAATAGCAGAAGCAATGGTCTCTCATGGTGATGCCAAATATACCTTGATCTGCCTGAGCATCACCCATCTCCTTGAGGATCTCAGTTAGGAAGGGACTCTCCAGGGACCTGTGAGGGACAAGTATCCCTGTATTCTCACTGGAAAATTGTAAGGCAGCTCTTTTTCCATCTGCCAGAATTTTTTCATTCTGAACAGAAAAACTGTGGAGTGAAAGCAGCAACAAGACATCAAGGCCATGGAAAAGAGAATGGAAATCAGGCAGTTTCTGAGCTGCTGCTGGAGGACGTGTGTGCTTGGGTGGGCCCAGGGCTGAGGACCAGTGGTCTCTGGTGACAGGCTGAGATAACAACAGAAGCCACCGTGGCTCCAGAAGATGAGAGAACTCCATGGAGGTAATTTCTCCAAATTCTCCAAATTTCTTTACACCTCAGCCAAGGCAGCCGAGGGTCTGAGCATCCCTTCATTGGGTATTTATGAGATGCTCCCTGCTCTCCCAGGTAGTCTGGCTGAGTTCAAAGGCACTGCTGCACTTATCTGGATAAGGATTATTCTCAGGAGTAAATCTCCACAGGATCAGGCCCTAGGTGTGCATGATAGCATATTTACACTTTGATTTCTTAAATCTTGAATTTTTTAAATGCCTACAGTTAAAGCCTCTAGGTGCATTTACTCCACAAATCCTGCTTGCAAATGTTTTCTTGGCAAAAGGTACCTTGGAAGGAAAGCAAAACAAAACCAAACCCAAAAAGCAATGAAATGCTCGACTGCCACAGTAAAAAGGATTACTCAGAAGGCAACATCTTCAGCCAGAGCTGTCCTGAGAGCCCTCCCTCTGTCCTACCGTGAGATAAAAGCCCCCCTGGACAGATGGGCTCCGTTTGTGCCTGTACAAAGTAAAAAAACCTGCGTGTGCTGGATCAAAAGGAACCTGAACCTCTGAGCAGCAGCCAGCCAGCCTCTAAACCCATCCTTGCTCATCCTCGGCTGCTGGCACCGTGTCACACGCAGCTCAGCACAACTTCTTCCCTTGCTGCCCATCCAGGCACCAACCTCCTTGCAGGGCTGTGACGGGTCCCTCTGCCGCTTCCACCCCACTCCGGTGGCAATTAATCCTGGCACTGGGCTTTTGGGAAGATGCTTTTCCTGTGCTGCCACACATGTACACGGTCCCCCAGGGGTGAACCTCCCGGCACGGCGTGGCGTGGCGTGGGTCAGCGGCCCCGGGACGATGCTCTCCCCACGCCCCCGGCCCGGCGGGCAGCACTGGGTAAAGCCCACTGGGTGAAACCCAGTGGGTGAAGCTCACTGGGTGAAGCTCACTGGGTGAAACCCACTGGGTGAAGCCATCGAAAGCGTCGCCACCCCCAGCCCCGCCGTCTTCCCGGGGCTGCAGCGAACCGAGACCGCGGGACGCCCCGTCAGGTCCGGCCCCGCCGCCCGTCGGTTCCGGCCGCTTTTCCCTTCCTCCAGGCACTGTTTCCCTTTTCCCGACGTTTGGTCCTCGCCCCTACTTTTGCCCCGGGAGGTCAACTGGGGAAACAAACGATGAGCAGCGATCAGCCCACTCGAGGTTTTGCATCTGAACGCGGCGGAGCAGCCTCCGAGCGAAGGGCGAGGAGCTCCGCCCGGCCCTGGGCTCCTGCGGGGCTGCGACCCCTGGGCCACGGGGCTAAAAACGCCGAGATGGGCCACCTGACCACCTCCTTAGGGTCGGCTGGGTGCCACGTCTGGGCACACACACCAGGAGCTCGGTGCAGGCGTGTCCCCTCCTCCAGTGTGTCCCGAGGGATGGGGTGAGGGTGCTGAGTGGGCTCTCGGGTCCCTGCAGGTGCTGCAGACCTCCTGGGGTGGCACCTTCCGGTTTTTCAAGGGATTCAGCTATTTTTCTGGTCAAAAGAGAAGGGGAGGTGTGTGTGGAAGGTGCTTTGCAAGAGCCACTGGGATCTGATCCAGGAATGTCGGTGTTGCCCAAAGCTCAGAGTCCTTTAGCCATACAGGGAGCCCAGCACCAGAGCTCGCCAGGAGAGATATTCCAGTACCTGTGGACAGATTTGTACACTTCTGGGTCTGTGTACAGCACCCTTTTCCTGAATTCCTCCAGCAGCTTACTGCAGAAATGTTGCTGAGATGGCCCAGCTCTCTCCATGGGTGCTGGGAATGGAGGATGAGTCCTGGGGCAGCTTGGGTTTTGGCAGAGTTAGTGTTGCTGGATCAATTGTCTAGGATTTTGCAGTGACCAAGGCAATGGTAGCAAGCAGAGGTGTCACAAGTTATGATTTTAAATATACAGCTATATTAATATTGGTTTATACTATCTAATGTAGAATTTATATATTATGTTGCTGTGATTTATTATAATAGATTAATAATAATATAATCAAAAGACTAAAAGTAAAAATTAATATATGGACTATCTTATATCAAAGTTCTATTCAGAAATAATACACAACTGGTTCCAGCTCAGCTTCCAAAAAGCCTCAGCTGCATTGACAACACAGCTAGGATGGGGCACTTGGGGCAGTGGCATTTGGGACAGCAAATCTGAGCATGCACAGGCTCAGGGGAGGAGGCAAAGTGCCTGCAGCATTTGTGTTTCCAAGTACTTTCCTCACGATGATCTAAAAAAACATGGAATTTCTTTTCTTTTTAAAGCTGTGTTGGGTTCAGAAAGAGAAGAAAATTTTTTTAAAGGAAGCTTGTTATTTCTGAAGCCATTTGCATGTTGGGATGTGTTGCATCATCTGAGAATAAATGTGCTGGATTAGGGCTTGTGATGTGGCCAGTGTGACCAATGTAACCGCATGTGCTGGCTGGAGACCAAGAAGGGGGCAAAAGAGCACTCTTAAAGCTTAAGGAAGTAAAAAATCATTTTTGAAGGGACACAGAAATAAAGCTGGCATGGTTCTGTCTGTCTGGTTTTAATATACTTCCCAAGATGAGACTCTGGTTTGTCATTTTGTCTTGCTTTTGTCCTGCTCAGCAAATTTTAATCAGTAGTTGTCCCTTTACTGTGAGATAGTTTGCTGACTTTATTCTCCACTTTTCTGAGCAAAAAAAAAAAAGTTCTGGAACAAAACTTGGTTGATTATTTTGGCACGTGGTTATTTTCCAGATGGTTCACCTGCCTATTACCCGGGATCCATAAAGAAAACTAATTTGGGGGGTTAAAAAACTCATGATACTTCTCTCATAAGAATATATATTCTGTAGAAAGCCACCTGGAAGGTTGTTGTTTTTTTATTTTAATTATTCACCCCCCCTTATATTCATGCAGCTGTCTCCTTTCTTGTCGAGTCTGTGTGACCATTTTGGATGCACTTGGTTTATTTAATGTATCCAACAAGAAGGTTAAGGAATTTGTAAAGCTGGTACCTACGTCAGTATTTTGGCATCTAAACAAGCAGCCTGACTGTTTGGATGTGCACATATTTTCTCGTTGTGTTTTGTCTTCTGTTACTACTCAGCTCCTGTTATTGATGGAGGCAACACGGGGAGTGCCCTGACAGACCCGTTCTTCATTTGGATCTGTAACTCCAGGCACCACAACTTTTGCTGTGAATGTTTGGCTGCGACCCCTGTTATGCAGTCAGCAGGAATCTGAAATTATGATGATGGGCATTTGTTGTTTGTGTTATGACATTTTGTAGGGATCCAGCTGAGCACTGTGCCTGCTTCTCTTCCAGGCACGGTTTGTATGTGTGGGGAGAAATGGGGTTTGCTCTCCTGCTTTGGCCAGATGAGGGGCAGGAGGGGGAAGGGGAGTTGGCAGGACCAGCCCTGCACCAGCCATCCCCTAGCACGCTGTCCTGAGAGATGGGTGTGTTTTAGGAAATGAGTCAAACTTTACCTTTTAGAAGGGGATGCCCAGGCAGAGAGCTTAGAGAGTTCATTATGGCCATAGGGAGAGGAGTTTTGGGGGTCAGCAGAGGTTAGCAACAACTCCTGCCTCCTGGGCAGGGATCCCCACAGGGTCCCCTGGGCTTGGCCTGTGGGGTGAGACCTGTCTTGTTCTGTGCTGCTGTCTGATAAGCTCTGGCCCAGCTGGTTGCTTTCACAAGAGTTATTTTCAACGAAGCAAGAGTATTAGGCAGCCAGATTAGGGTCTAAGGTTTGGCTACTGCATCTAGAGCAATTAGAGCAATTTAGTTTTGCAGATGTTATGGGAGAACAGCCTGTTGGCTTCATTTGGAGCTGTGCTTGTGGGAGGCTTTTATGGGTAAGATTCAGCTTATCACTTCTCTGCCTCCTACTTAAACATCTCTTTGAACCCTGTGTCTGCAAAGCATTCAAAGCTCTGACCTATTGCTGTTGTCCTTCTCCGGGCAGCACTGATGCTGGCTGAGGAGTTTCCCAGGTTTGGGAGCAGAGGTGAAAGTTTTGAATTGGAGTTACACTCTTCTGCCCAGTCTCTGGAGAGGAAGAGCTGTCCAGAAGCTATTTGCACATTAGTGCTAAAACCCACCAACCTTGGGAGAACATTTTGTAGCATTTCTTTTTCTGATCTCCCTTTCATCTGCAACTCCTGCTTCTGAGGGGCCAGTGGCCCTAAATCCTGGTGTAAACAGATGCTTTTCTGTTGGGCTGGCAGCTCTCCTAAGAGAGACTAGGTACAACACCTAGTTTTGGAAGAGTTGCCCTAGAAGTCCAGGTTACTTCTAATAGCCAGGTAACAGTGGGCCAGTTGGGGTGACAGTCCTCTGGAAATGCCCCATGTTTATGCTTTTATGTGCAGCAATGTTGTAGAAATGCCCATGGCTGTGGTGAAGAAGGGGCAGGAGAAGGGGTGAGGAACAGGCTAAGCCCATGGGCAGTCACTAAATCGTAACCAGGCAGCATTGTGGCCCAGGCATGGTCCTGCATGTCATCCCTTGTGTCCTGTGTGCCACCCCCTGGGTCCTGTGACCCATCCCAGCTTGCTGCTCCACGGCTGCACTTTTGGTAAGTGTAAGCCAACACAGAGCCATGGAAAATGTTGCCTCTGAAAATAATTCTCAGCTTAGAGGTGGTCTCCCTGAGCACACCTTGCCTGCTTTTCCCACCTTTCAAAGTGTTGCTGTTCCAACCACCTGCTGAAACCCAGCTTTGGCTTTCAAAACCAGAGTGCTGGGGAGGTTGTTTTGGTTTCCCCAATGCACTGGGCTCTCTCTGTCTGCCTCTCTTTTGTCTACTGCTCTCCCTGAGCCCAACCCAGCCATGTGGCCAGGGATTCATGCCTTGGTTGGAGTTCTCTCATTTAATTTTCATGCATCATTTATAGCTTGCTGTGGTGATTTCATAAAGTAAATGTGTGTAGTTAAGGCAGGGGGCCGGCTGGGAGCTGGTAGTGCAGCTGTGGCAGAATGGTTGCTCACTGCCTTTGTCATTATTTTCTGCTCTTGGAATAGGTTGGTGAGAAATTGTGTCTGGACCAAACCCTCAAGAATTATTTTTTCCTGGTGAAACTTCGTTGTTTTCCCGGGGAAAAAACAAACCAAACCAAACCCAACCATACCAAGCCAAATCACAACAACAAAAGCCAAAAAGAAAAAGAAAACAAAACAAAAAAACCCCAAACCAAACCAAAACAAAGAATCACCTTCCCTTTCCTGGAAAGCTGGAAAATTTCCCCCACACAACTTTCACCCTTCTGATGAACATCACCATGGGGTGAAAGTGAGCAGGGAGACAGGAGGGTGTGGGGCTCTGCTCCTGTGAGATGATGGTAACTCCTGAAGCCAAGCTGAAAAACAACATCCAGCTGCCAGCAGGAGCTTATGCAGCAACCCTGCCTTCTGGGGCAAGCTGCTGTGTTTGCAGTCCTTGTGCTGTCCCCTCCCTGGGGCACGGTGTGTGGCCTTTGGTCAGCAAAGGTAGGCTTAGAGGGGAGCTGGTGGAGAGATTTGGAGGTACAGTTGACAGCAGGTATCCTCCCATCTCTGCCCTTTCCCTTTCCTTGGGCTGCATTTTACTAATTTATTTGATGTATTTAACAGAGCTGCTTAGGCTGAGTGAGAGCATGCAGCATTTGCATTTTTGCCTTGGTTGTTTGCATGAAGTTGTTTGCTGGGCTGATGTGTATCGTTTCAGGCTAGAAACTACAAATGAGGAGAGGAAAATGAGTCTGTCCTTATTGATTTCCATCTGGTTTGACTGGCGGTGGTTGGAAATAGCACAGTAACTGTGTCTGGTTTCAAATGCCACAAGTTCATGGGCTTGGATCACCTCCGGGAAGGTAGTGGAGCAGCTGCAGAGATGGCCTTGAGCAGGAGTGGCCAACCAACCACCCTGGGCCCCAGAGCAAAGGCTGTGCATGAGTGGATGTCCTGGTTTGGGCCAGGATAAAGGTGATTTTCGGGTTTGTACTTTTGCTTTCAGCTAAGTCTCTTGGAAGTAGTTGCACTTGCTGAAATTAACAGCAAGTTTCTCAGACAGTGTCTTCTTCTAGGACTGATAACACTGGATGTTTGTAGTTACTGCCAGAGACTGGTGTGCAGAGCCAAGGGCAATGATCACCTCTGAGGAACATTTTACCCTCCAGAAGGAGTAAAGAGGTCCCACCTGAACCCCTCCTTTGGGGAGGACCGGACAAGATAGATGCCAGAATTGACCAAACAGAGTATTCCATCCCATACACCTCATACTCAGTATAAATTTGAGGGATCACGAGGGTCAGACCCCTTCTTCCTGCTCTTCCTGTCCTTCCTTTGCCTGTTCCCTGTTTGCTTTGGCATCCTGGGAGGATTCCATCCGTTCCTCTGCCTTGATCCTGATCCATGCCAGCCTGAATCTGTGTGTTCCTGCCTCCAGCTCCCGACTGCTGCCCAGCTCCAGGATTCCATCCTGGACTTTCCCAGGGCTGCCCTGCAGCCTCAGTGGTGAGGTGAGAGTTACTGGGGGAAATCGGGGAGGAACATGTTATCAATTTTTCCTGTATATTTGCATATTTGTATATACTTAGTAATTTTTCCTATTTACCATTACTGTTTCACTAAAGTTGTGTAGTTTAGTTTCCAACCCATAAGTCTCTCTCCCTTATTCTCTCTCCTTTCCTTATCAGGGAGAAGAGGGGGATTAATAGAGAGCATCTGTTATTAGGTTTAATTGCTGGGCCAGTGTTAAACCGTGACAGTGGACATGTTTGATTTGTTGTTTTTATTGCACCAATTCAATGCAAGTCCCACCCCATTGAGGCTGAGCACTTCTTATTTGAAGAATCTTCATGGTTGCTGGGCTGGAGCTCCAGCAAGGACCTACAGGGTATAATGGAGTGGAGGATGGAGACAGTGAGTCCCTGTGGGCCAGGATGGAAACTGGAAGCAATATTTAGCATATGGCTTGCACGCAGGACAATGCCTGACCAAAACCTGATGCAGTAATGGGTTTGAAGGCAAAACAGGGGCTGTGCTTCTGCAATGAGTCTTGGGAATGGGAATCCTCTGAGAAGGCAAGAGTTCAGCAAGTACATCCAGTCTCTCTGCTGGATGACACGCAGTAAAAGTTGTACTGGGATACAGAACATAAAACTGAGGTAAGGAGACATGTTATGACCTTGGCTGCTGTTAGCAGCTTACAGAGCCTGCCAGGGAAAAACCAGCCTGCAGCACAGGGGCCATATGGTATTTTACTAACTCCATGTATAAATCCCTAATACAATTAGAAGATCCAACCTCTGTACTGAATTAGAGACTCCGTGCTGCATTATCTGGAGGAATTTCTGGATGGCTCAAGACTGTTGGTATCAGGAAAAAAAAACCAAAACATGTATAGATGGAAAAAGGACAGGGGGCCATCAGCCTCTGCTGTGAGAAATCCTTTTTCTGGCTTGCACAGCCTCTTGGGAGCTGGCTGGAGCTGGCCCTTGGGTGCTCTCTGTCCAGCCTCACAGTAGCAGATGTCTCTTTTATCAGAGGGAGTTTGTACAGGATTCCTGAGCAAGGTCAGGATCTCTACAGGAGACCAGCAGGAGCTATCACTGCCCTTTGAGTAGGGTCAGAAGAAAAGCAGCAACCTTGTACTCTCAGCTTCATCTTCCCTGTTGGATTTTGTTTGGATCAGATGTGTGAGTGCAGGAGGGGAAGGGATGCCTGCTGTGTATGGGGATGGTTCTGAGCATGTCAGATCTGAAAGTGCTCAGGCCCAGAGCATGGGTGATGGGCATGGAAAGGAGGTACCAGGGAAAGGCTGGCTGGATTTGGGGGTTCCTGCCTAAAGGCAGGGGAGTCCCACGTACCCACTGGAAGTGCAGCACATCCAGGACTGGTGCTTCCAACAGTGCAGTAAGCCATCAGCAGGGAGAGGAGAAGAGAAAGTCAAAACAAGGAAAAAAACAGGCCAGACCAGAGATCTTGCTGCACAGCTGACTTTCACTGGTTGGTAAATACCATTGCAGAGCTGGAGACTTGATTTGTTTGCAGCCTCTTGGGTCCCCATCTCTCTGTTATTCCTCCTCAGGCACAGGGTTCTCACATGTTGCCTTGGAGAGGTGCCTCTTTGGCCACCTCAGTCCATCACCATCTCTGGATTTCTCCTTGGGTTGCAGTTTAAAATGCTGCTGACGCCTGCAGCCACGACTTGTGGTGCCCTCCCATGGAAGGGAATTGGAATCTTTGGAATCTCCAGAGCAGTCATCCTGCAGCCTGCTGTGTGGGAAGCCTTGGGGGGATGCTGCTGGAGATCTTTTCTTCATTATACTTGAACTCCACACCTTTTAGGTGGGTTTGAGAAACAAGGCATGGCTACAGCCAGTTGCCAGCAAATGATCTGCTTGAAGATCTCCCTCCTAAAGAAATTAAAAAGGGGAGAAAAATTGACAATTTGGACCACTTTTGAGGGAGACTTGGACCATTAAAGACCAGAACCTGCTGCTTTGTGAAGCCCAGAAGAATTCAGCAAAAAGTAACAAAAAATGTGAGTGCTTGCAGCTCCAGGGGGGGAAGAAATGAAGACATTGCCCTTTCTCCTGTGCTGAGCATCACAGCTGAAGGAGGGACCACTGGGCTCCGGGTCCTTCGCTCAGTTCTCTGGGACCCTTGGTGGACTGTCTCATTTTCTGGACCTTAGCAATCTTGACATGCCAGGAGCATCCCTCTGAGTATAGACCCTTCCTTAAACTTATGCACCTTTTTTCTTGTCTATCTTGGAGAGGTTTACCATGATGTTACCCTTTATTCTCCAGTGGTTGCTTGGAAAGGTCTCCAGGAACATAGAGATTTCTCTCTTTTTTCCAGTATATGAACCTCTCCAAGAGATACCACTTTATTTGCAGGTGAGAAGGGAGATGTCCACCTTTTATCAATAAGAGACAGCAGTTAGGCAGTATGGTGGGGCACAACGTGTTCAGTGGAATTGGTACTAAGAGGCAGCCTTGAAGCAGGCTGGGACATGCTCTTCTTTTCCCTACACCTATTTTAAGTAATTTCTCCCTGCTTTTTAAGTCATTTTCCTCCTTTCATAGAGCTGGCTGGGGGAGTGTGTCCTGCCCTGGTTTGTGCCTCTCATGGAAAGATATTATTGCTCTGAAATTCTTAGCTTTAAAGTGCCAGGTAGGCATGGAGTGAAACAACCTCCCTTTTACCTGGGTTGGAGGGACCGCTGCCTCTGTCTGAATGGTTACAGCTGTTTAATCTGACCGGATGACTTCAGACAGCCTGGGTTTGGGCTGTGTTTTATCTATTTCTGAGCGAATCACTCCGTGCCCAAGCATGGAATTGCCAAGTGCAGCCGCGGCTCTGCCCACCCGTGGAAGGAACCTGGGAGATGGGAAGGATTTTCCCGGGAGGTTGTCAGGGGGTGGCTGCCACCAGTTCCGAGCCTGGAGGAGGGAATTGCCTGGGGACCGGAACCTGGGAGATGGGAAGGATTTTCCCGGGAGGTTGTCAGGGGGTGGCTGCCACCAGTTCCAAGCCTGGAGGAGGGAATTGCCTGGGGACCGTGTGTTCCAGTAAGAAATAGGCTTTCAGCCAGAGTTGGACCCTGCAGGTGGCACAGCCCAGACCTCAGCACTGTGTCTCCTGTCCCCACTGCCATGGGCGATGGGTTCATCTCTGGGGTGGGAGCTGCTGTTTCCCAGAGGTGTTTCACATCTGGATGCCCGTGGCAGTGGGTGTTGGGAGGGGATGAGGGTGGTACCAGACCAGTTTCTCTCAGCTCTGTGTGAGGCAGCCCCGGGGCAGGCACTGGGTCAGGGGCAGTGACTTCTCTCTTGCCATGGCCACCTGGCAGTGGGATTCTGTGCACAACTTGTGTTTGTTTTGATGGCTGGAGCTGCAGTAATGTATTGGTTACCTGAAGTTTTCATCAAGCTGAGACTTCCAGGAGCCTCTTTTGCAGTCCCTGCTGTAGTAATCACTGCTTGCTCAGGGCCTGGCTTTTCTGAGCCCACAGTCAGGCTGTCTTGCTTTTTTGTTTTTAAAAACTGGAATTCTTAGGTGCTGTTAAAACCTCAGAGCATTATTAACATGTATACAAGTATATATATATATATACACATATATATGTGTGTGTAAATATACATATATACTTGTACACCATCACCCTTGTATAGCATCAGGGATGAAACAGCTGAAAGCTCCTCCAATGAAATGGCCAAAACAGTGGCAATAAATTCAGAGGAAGTGGACATTATCTGCTGATTGACCTTCCTGGGACGTTAAACAGCTTTTGCTTTTGCCTTGAGGCATCTGGCTGCCTGACACGGCCAATTATCCTGTGATAACATCAACTTCTTTGGGTCTCATTGCTTCATTATGAAACTGCTTTAGCTGGTAATGTGTTGCTATTAGCAGGCAAACGTTCTTGGGAAGAGAAATTACAACTCACCCACTGTTCAAGCTTGGGGTGGTGCAGTTGGTCTGCCTGCAGTGCAGTGTGTCTGTGGCGTAGGAGGCAGCAATGTGGAGAAAGTCCCTTTCCAACTTCCCAGAGCATCTTCTGTGGCTCTGGCAACACTGATGCTGCTTCCTCTGGTTGCTCCTCTTAGCTTTCCATTGCCTCCCTCAAAGTTTTGATTTATTTTTTTTTTTCCAAATGAAGTAATTTGTAAATATTCTTATTTAGGGCAGGAAAAGTGCCAGCACTCAGCTGCCACTGGGGGAACAAAAATACCAGCACTTACTCCTTTGCTTGTCTGGAGTCTCAATCCTTTACTTTCATAATCAGAGCAGTGCATAATGTGCCACAATCCAGTACAAAAATTTCTTCCTTTCCTTCCATGTCACTAGAAGGAAAGAGATCCTCTCCACAAAAGCTCTTTATTTTTCCACTCATCTTCTCCTCCTGGCCCATGGTGGAGGGGAGTTTATGGCAATGGCACTGACTGGGCAGAAGAAATGCCACACACCAGAAACCTTTATCCTTTGCATGTTCCTGAGGTGATACCACCTCTTGGAGTTTTGCTGTGAGCCTGCTGGGTTTTGCTCAGTGCCCCATTCCTGGAGTCCCATGGGCATGAGTGACACCCCACTTCCATTGGAAAGGGAGAGATGGTTTTGGAGGGGTGTGAAAAAGCTTGAAGACACTGACTGCCTTTTGCAAATTGTATTCATTGTCTCTTTGTCATGGCCAGCCAAGTGGAGGGCTCTGGTGGAGGTTCAGCTGCTCTTGAGGAGCAGGGGGGAGCCTGTCTTCCCCCTTCTGCCTGCTGCAAGTATACCAGAGTGTTATGGGCTTCATGGTCCATGTGAATAAGTTGTGGGGTCCAAAGTGTGCATGCATGGGTGTCAATGGAGAGATTTCAGGGACCCACACAGCCTGACACAGGGAATATAATGCAAGTGCCTGTGTTCTCTTTATTCCCTCAAAACTGATAGCAAAGATGGGAAAACATTTGTGCACAGCTGATTTCAGAGACAGAAGAAGAGAAGAGGAAGGTGTTTTGCCTGGGTGAGGGTGGCAGGGGGTTGGCTATCATAGGGTCAGCATCTGAAAAACTAAAACTGAAGCAGCCTGTGGGGGGGATATTGTCAGCACCACCCCTGGCGTCTCACATACCCACTGTCCCAAGAGCCTCACATTCAGGAAGCTGCTCTGGTGGCATGCAGGGCTCCAGTCCACATGCACAGAGCTCCTAAAGCCAGAGCAGACCCTGCCCCATGGAAGCTGCTGCTGCCAGATGCTGGGGCTTGGGATGTGCCTGGAAGGTGTCTGAAACAGAAAGCCAAGACAACCTCATGCAAAAAGGTGACAGCTGAGGAAGTGGAAAGCTGCAAAACTCTTGAGCCATGCTATTTGCTAAGCTGCTGAAAGGTAGAGTGCATGAATTTCTGAAGAGGGGAAATCCATGCTGGATTCACGTGGGCTGCTCATGGTTTCATAGTTAAGTAAATATAGTTTGGAATAAGAACAGTTTAAAGGGAATTTGAGAACATAATGAAGCTCAGAGAATTAGCTCAGTAGCTTTCATTTGAGATTACAGAAACAGACTAATATCATGTTTAAATACCAGTGTGGCTTCAATGTTATATGAAATAACTGAACAGAGATAAAGCCACTGTTCTGTCCTAGCATTGGCTGGTAATCTTATTACTGAATTAATGTAATCACCATTTTCCCCCTAACTTGTCAGCCTAGGTAAAGGAAGGAAAAAAAGTCAGAAAAGGAGCACATGTTGGGTTTGAAGCTCACCAAGTTGCAAAGCTTGAGGCAGAGCAAATCCTGAGGCAGAGCAAATCCTGATGACCCAGGCTGCAAAACTTCTGCTGGCCCAGCATCAGATGGGCAGGAGAGAGGCCATGGTTTTGGGGCACTGGGAAGAGGCTGGGAGGATGCTTTGTGCTGCTGAGGTCAGCCTTCACATAGCATGGGTGAGGCTTTGTGTTTCTGGGAAGGGAGCATGAGTTAGTTTTTTTAACTATTAAACTTGTTGTAGGAAGGGAGAGGGGTGAGGGTGTGTGGTGACTGCTGGTTTGCAGAGGGAAATCCCAGATTTTTCAGCCTACCCTGGGGCATGTGGCTTCTGGGCTGAAGCAGAACATCCCACCCACCATGAGTGAAGAGATCACCTTAGGGACATGACCTGTCCCATGATGGATGGTATCTGTGAAGAACTTACTGGGGGCTTTGCTCTGTTACTGCTGTGAGACTGGGAAATGCCCCCTGTATGGCTGCCAGCTTTCACCCAGTAATGCACTGTTCTATCACAGCCACCCTTGCTGTGGCACCTAGGGTGGTGAGGTGGGGAGCAAATTGTCCCTGGTGTCATCCACAGCATCACTGAAGGCAGCAGAATCCCAGGCTGAGGATTAAGAACACAGAGGAGGTGATGAGCATCAATCCAGGGGCTACTGGGGCTGCAGGTGGTGAGAAGGATGAGCACCAGTCCCAGGTCATACACCCAGGGTGTAGATGGAAAAGATGCCAACGTGGCCTGGCCCAGGGAAAACAAATGCCTCCTCAGCCATGTTCATAGACAAAATTATTTGCTTGGCTTTGAATTATAGAAAGGTTTCTCCCAATGTTTTGAACTCTGCAATAACGCTGCTCACCAAACCTAATACCTAAAAGGCCTCTTTTATGTGACTATTACTTTGGTGACCAAAGTGCCAGGGTTTTACAAGAGCTGCTTATCCTTTGATATAAAAAAAAAAAAAAAAAATCAGTGAATTTATGCTGACAGCTTCAGATGCTGTGGAAACCTGAGCAACCTTTCACCAGCATATGTTGTTTGCTGGATCCTTCCTTAAGAGCAAACCGCAGAAGCATCTTTAGTAATTTAATGAGCAATAAAGAAGACTATAAAAAAACAAGGATAATTAAATGCAATGATAGATTTTAGCACCCTAAATGGTTACCAGAAGTGCTTAATCAAAACTAAGGTTTGTGCTAGGCAGGATGAATAGCTCTTTGTTGCCCCATAATAGAAAACATTTAAAAATAAAATGCAAAGAATAATATGGGATAGCACGAGAGTGACAGAATCATTAGAAATCATCACAGCCTGCCTCCTGATGCCCCTCTGATGCTTGAGTAAAACAAATAAAACAAAGCAAAATTAGAGAGCTGTTTTGTATATTGCTTTGATCTTTGTTTCACCTTCTGAAAATATTTATGAAAGGTACTTCAGTACAATTTAGCTTGTACTTTTTTTGATTCAGCAGAGGAACACATAGATTGACAGTGTTAAAGGTTAGTCTGGGATGTGATTTTTTTTTTAATTTTTTTTTTCTTTCTTTTTTTTTTTCCCTTCAGCCTACTGTTCTGGGAGGTAAATCCTGGAGCATGAAACATTGTCTACCTAGGCAGAAGGAAGGGTGATGTGTGTGCATGTGTGCTGTCAGGATGCTCCAGCCCCACTGCTGCTCTCGTTTCAGCATCACTAAGAGGAAACTTGGGAAGGCACCAGCATTGCCACAGATTCTTTGCCCACACAATGGTCTTTAGGAAATCCTGTGGATTAATTACACATTTTCATGCAATGGCATGATGCTAATTGTTTACACTAAGCCACGTTTGCTCATGTAAATTTTCTTAATTGGAAAATTCTTTCGTGTGTAATTGTGACAGGGAATGGAAGAAAGGAGGAAATATGGAGGATGTCAAAGCAGTCCTGTGCTGATGGTGTTTATGATTCAGAGTGACTTAATCAGTTAACTCAGGCACTAATTATTAATTTCTCAGATAGGTACAAAAGTTCTTGAAACAGATGGGCTGTAATTCTAACAACTGAGGGCCTGATCCTTCCCTTTCCCTACAAATCCCTCCCCTTGACCCAGCAGGGCTGCAGAGGGGGCTGGACTCTGGCTCTCTGCTTTTGGGACCACAGCAGCTCAACTTGGTGGCACCTGAAGGAGCACAGCATTCTTCATGAACATGTTTGCTTTGCAGAGAAATCAAGAGGGATCTTAGTGCTGAGCTTTGGGCAGCATGAGGCTGGCCAGTCATTGCCTGGTGTTGGTTGCTGGAAATTTGTAATGCTCAGTGAAAAACTGTGATATTGAGAAGTCTGTACAAATAACCAAGGCAGAGCTTCAGTAGGTAAAGAAGGAGGGGGAACAGCCCAGCCTGCATGCAGCCAGGTACTCAGGACTCATTGGTGTGAGGTGTCCATCAAATGGTGTTCCTCAATAAAATACTGTCACCTTCTCATCTTGGTGGTTTTAGTGAGGAGAAAAAAAAAAATATCCAGGAACAAGGAAACAGCAGCCAGATTCTGTGCATGTGACAGGTGAGGTGTTTGGGCTCAGTTCTCCTGGTTACCCCTTTGCCTGGCTACTACTTTGTACCTGGGCTAATGACTGTGCAGGTGCTTTCCTGAGACTGTGGGTTGTCCAGGTTGCTTTGGGATAAGCTGGGCTGGGGGTAGGAACCTTCTTGGAGTAAGCTGATGTCATGTTGCAGACATCAGTGGAGCCAGTTAAACTAAAAGAGACACGGGGAACTACATGGAAAAATGAAGAGCAGCCTGGTTTGGGTCAGAAAGGGCAGGTGTCAGAGGAGGGGTAGTTTCTCCCCAGGGAATGTCTCTGTGCCACTGGCATGGGAAGCCAGGATGGCTCCTCTAACCTCTCTGAGACACAGCCATGTCACCCTATGGATGAGGCTGTTTGTCCCCCTTGCCACACTGTAGACTTATCCTGGCTCTTACCCCTTAGAATTTGTCTCCACAGCCCTCACCAACACAGCTAAGGCTCCCAGATCCCATCCCCACCACCCAAATGTCTCTGGGATCCCTCTCCTTCCCTGGGGCTGTCAGCCTGCAGAAGGTGCATCTCTCCATCCTGCTGCAACATGCAGAAGGAGCTCAGAGGCCTCGTTGTGGCAGCTGCTGTCACACCCTGTGCACAGCATCACCAGGCTGAAGAGAGGCTGGGAGAGCCATAAAGGGCAATCCCAGTCCCTGTGGGTGTGTGCACTGGTGTGAAGTGGGTACTTACATTGTCACTGTGCCACGAGGATGCTTCCAACCAGCTTTCTTCCAGGTGCTGGGTGGAACCAGTGAAGAGGACTTCAAAGCTCTCCTGTGTCAGCCAGCTTGGAGCTGCCTTGCTGCAGCCTTTTTCACCTGAGGTTAGACACGTAGGTAGGGAGGTAGGAGTGCAGAAATACTGGGCCATGGCCCCCTCGCCCCCCACCAGCCCCTTTGTGCTCCCTGCCACAGCCCTGGCCAGGAGCAGCCTCACCTTTTTGCCCCATATTGTTCTCCCTGACAAGCACAGTAATAATACACAGAGGTGTCTCAACCTGGGATTGTTTGAATGAGGAGAGATTAAAAAAAAAAAATAAATAAATTCAGAATCAGATTTTAAGCGTCTCACCAGAGCTGGGTGCTACAAAATGTTTCATCAAGAGGGTGTGGGGATGGGGGAACCCGAATTAACTTGTGAGAGGATCTGAGTGGATCTTATCCAGGAGAGAGGAGTGAGTTTGTGCTGGGATGGGACTTTGCTGCTGCTGCACTTAAAAGGTTGTTACTCTGACTCAGCAGCTCATCTAATGGGAGGTTTTTTTTTTTTTTTTTTTTTTAGCATTTAAAAACCTCCAAGCAATGTCTTCATAGTTCACTGCAGTGATACTTCACTGTATCATATGCCTAGAAGAGTTGTGTCCCGGATCACTGGTCAGAATCTAGCTCTATTTAAAGTGAATAAAAAAAATTTGTCATATCTTTTTTTTTTTTTTAATTAGGCTTATCTTTTCTTAATTTTGCTTATTAGGATTCACATCATATTTTCTTAAGTGATTCTACTCTTGTTGCTATGTACTGATTGACAATCTGGAGCATCATAAAGAAAATGTATCTGAATGATTTGCTCAGTTGTGTCTCAGAGGCACAAGGTTGTCTGAAAGTGTTAATGCAGGCAGGCTGCAACTAAAGGAGCTTTTGCAGCTTCAAGAGACATATTAATTTTGAAGGGTGTTTCTTTGAGCATTAAGCCTTTCTCATGCTCCATGCTGTTTTCACTCTTTTGTCTTACAAACCTTTTAAAATTTATCCCAGCTTCAAGTTGAGGCTTTTGCTTTTTTGGAATGTGGGGGTTTTCTTGTTGTTTTTCCTGCCTTTTTTTCGGTCTTAACTCAGTAAACTTAGAGCCAACGAAGGGCTGGGTGAGAATTTCAAACTCCCCACAGCTTTGGAAAAGATGATATGGAAAGGGGAAAAACAAAAGCACATGTTGCTAAATGTATGTGTATTTTACATCAGTGTTCTGTATGGTACAAGTGGCTGCTTTGTGTGTGTTTTCAGGACATAGAGGGGATACACTAAATGAAATATTCCAATACTTTGGCAACTCCTGCACACTTGTTTTGTTTTGCTTTGTTCTGTTATAATTATCATAAAGCACTTGTTCTGTAACTGGGCATGACATTATTTAAGAGCAGTGGGTTTCCCAGTTCTCATAAACAATTTCCATGGTTACTGTGGCTGGAGAAATCAAAATAGTTATTAAGATATTAAAAAGCAGGTTTCTTTTACATGAAAGCAGACCTGTGCTGGGTAACCTCTGGTTCAGGGTGTTGTTTTAGGAAGTTTGGGAGTTGGTCTGGTGCTGGTGCCAGCAGGTCCAGTGGCCCTGCAGCTAGGGATGCCCATGGCATTGGGCCTGATTATAACACGGGGGAACCAACCCCTTGGCTCTGTCTGTTCACAGTCCAGGTCTCAAGCACATCCCTCTGACGATGTGAGCATTTGTGCAAACCCCACCAGCCTGCTTGCCCTTGTGGATGACTCTAAGTGCCCAGTGGAGGCCACTGGAATCAGCTGGAGCTGCTGATTTTGTGACGCTTTAGATCCAGCCCCTAGATCAGTGCAAATATTTCTGAATGTATATTCTGTGTCTGCCACCAGCAACAGCAAAGGTCACAGACACACTCAATAACAGAGAGAAACCTGGTTTCCTATGATGATACTTGAGAATGAGTTATGATATTGCCAATCTTTGAGGTTTCTTGGGGTTACAAGAAAGTTCTGGGCAATATATTAGAATCTCTGCTTTTAGGGTCGAAACCTTAGAGAACCAGAAAGCCAGAAAATTTTGAAAGGATTAAAGGCATTCTTCACAAAGAGCTGTGTGATTTTTAAACCTAACTTATGAGACATGACCTTACTTTTCCAAGACCTGACACACACCCCCCCCNACACTGACATGGGAAAGGCTCAAAGAAGGAGAATTGGAAAACTCACTTTTGATCACTTTCATATTTTCCTTGCTCAGGAGAGCTTTGTCTCAAGGACAACCAGTCATTACTGGGTCTCTCCTTCACATGGGGCAGTGGCAAAGATGGGGTCTGGTTCCATGGGCTGTCCTCTTCGGGGGGAAATCTCAGCCTCCAGTATAACAGCTCATGTCTGAGAGGGCCTGGAGGAGCTGACATGGAAAGACTGCCTGTTCAGTGTCTGCTCTATAAATAGTGCTATTAAATCTGACTTTTAAAAGCATTGAAAAGTCCTGTGAGACCAGACACACAGCCAGGAAGCCCTTATGGCTGGGCTGTATCTGCCAACCAAGGTCAAATACTGAAGCAGCTGCTGCTCAGCTGCTCTGAGGCTACTGTAAAGCCCAGATAAAGTGCAAAAACCCCAATCCCTGTAAAAGGACTTGTCCTGATGTTTTCCTGCTGCCGGGGTGGTGGAACAACTCGGGAGAGCTGGCAGGCACCTGCTCCACATCTGGGCTGTATCTTCAGCATTCAGGTTCTGGCATCCCAGGAGCTGGTGTATTCATGCTAATCAGCAACACCTTGTTTTAATATGTACTGAAACAGGTTTTCCATGCTTTACATATAAAATGCTGTATCAAGAACATAATAATGTTTTTGAGCCAAGACCATTAGGCCAGAAAAATGCCAATGAAGTGTGATCCAATCTACAAGAAAATTCCTTCTTTCCTTGAAGGAATTAAAGCAAATTTTAAATATTCACGTTCACTGGGTCATTATTACATCCCTCTGTTGGGGATAGAGTGAGCTGTATTTTTTCTCCTTTCTTCACAGGTCCAGCATTAGCTTGAGGGGCTTGAGGAGGTTCAGAGACTAGAAGGTAACAGGGAACACAGAGAACTTCAGCTGCAACAAAGGTACCTGTGTGAGATTGAGTTATTAGTTTAGATAAATATAAAAACATCTCAAGCAGAGGCAGCACTGCCTGTTTGGAGCTGTCAGTTTGCTTTCCAGCTTTACAACCTGGGCAAATGGGAAAACTCTGGGAGCCTCTTTTCAGGGAAGATGCTAATACCCTGGGGATGATTGCTAATATACCATTTCCTGAAAGGAAACAGTTCTTAATATTCACCTGCAATTCTCCTTTATTTCATTCTTTTGTGACACTTTTCTCTCCACACCCTGGAGAGCATACAGGGGTTTGTGTGTTTATCATCTCTGAGCTGAACCTGGGGTTTTCCAGGGGCTGCTTCACTGCAAAAGGTCCAAAGAGGATGAGCATGGGTGCTAAAGCCACCCTGCCCTCATCTCCTAAACTTTTCAGGAGCACAGACCACAGATCCTGAGCCGGTGAGTTTGTGTCCATGTGGGCAGATGGAGCTGGAACAGGAAGAGCTGCAACCCTGGGGGAGCACTGAGGTGGGGGCAGAGCTCCAGGATGCCTCCAACTCCCTTCACCAGCCCATGCACCCCACCTCCCATGGACACCACTCAATGTCCCACCTTGTCTCGGGGCTGGGGAACTGGTGGGGACAAGGCCTGCCATGGTGACATCTCAGCAGAGGTGTCCCAAAGCCAGCATGGTGGGGAGCATTGCTGCTTGTACACCACTGCTCCCCCAGGGAGGCAAATGGTGTCTGGTTGAAACAGCCTGGGGTGGGTTTGGTTGCCACCATGTGCATTGTCATCCCCTGCCCCATCTTTCACCCAACTCAGCAGCAGAGAATGAGGAGCTCAGGCTGGTCCCAGCCCCATGAGTGACTCCCACCTGGGTGGTGCCTTTTTCTGTGCTTGTTAGGCCTCATAAACAGAGAGGGCAAAGCTGTTTCTTTCCTTTCTGATCCTGTGCTGCTTCCTGAGGCCCATTTCTCCTCCAGCGGGTTTCTCCTGACCCCCATCTTTCCCTGCTCTCTGGCAACTGTGTGGCTTTACAATGGCAAAGAAAAAAAAAAAAAAAAAACAAAAAGAGTTGTCAGCCAACAAACACCCGCTGTGGGGGAGTTAACCCAGAACTTGCCCCACCACGGAGATCCTGGCCAGGAGTGGGGAGCTGCTGGGGGGAGCATCCAAGCTTCTGGGGGAGCATCCAAGCCCAGCAGAGGAGGTTCAGGATAGCTCTGCCTCTGAGCAGGGGCTCTGGGGGTGCCCAACAACTTCTTGCTCACCTCCCACTGGCTGTGCTCAGCCGTCCGTCTGTGTGTCTGTCCGTCCATCCGTCCGGTGGGGCATTTCCGAGGTTGCCTCCCGGTAGCCTTGACCGTGAAACCCGAGTCCTCAGCGCTTGACCTGAATTTCCGAGGCACCGGCTGCAGCCCGGCCGTGTCAACGAGACCCGATTGAAACCCGACCCCTGTCACTAATGGCATTAACGGGAGCTGCGGGGCCAGGGAGGGNCGGTAACCCCCACGTCCCCCCCCACCCGGGGATGCGCTGCCCGGCGGCGCCGCGACCGGGGCTCGACTCGCTCCATGCCGGGCCGGGACAGGGGAATGAGGGGGTCGGGGGGTCCGGCAGCCGGTCCCCCGCTGGAAAGGGGGAGGATTCGGGCCGGGGAAGGCGGCAGAGGAGATTTACGATGCGGGAGGACAGAGCGTGAAAGCAGTATATCATCATCAGGTTGGGCTGAAAGAAAGAAAACATATCTTCAACAAAAAGCGGGGCTTCGCAATTCAGCTGCGTTGTTAGGACAACGCAAACTATCCTTGAAATGATTAGTTCCACTTCAAAGGCATTTACATTCAACAGGGGCAGACGCAGCCTCTTTTTATGTCGCCAGAGGAGGAAAAAAAATAATAATATAAAAAAAAAAAGAAAAAAATAAGAAAAAAATAAGGCGAGGAGGAGGTGGGGAGGTTTTGTGCTAAGGAGAGTCATATGTTCTCTCCTTCTATTTATTTTTCCTCATTGAGGAGACACTCGGGTAAGATAAACAGATTGCTCAGAGCCTCAGGGCTGTGGGGATGTTGGTCTGGGAGGTGGGCAAGGGGTGGCTGAGCAGGAGGCTCCGGGATCTCCCACCCCTTCCAAATGAGAAGTGAAAAGAGAGAAAAAAAATATCCCTGATCTCAAGAGCTGTCTTTCCTGGGGCATCTGTTACTAACTTGGGGAAGAGTGACACAGGTTTGGTTGGATGACAAAGACTCAGGATATCGTGACAGAATTTGGGAGAGGTTTGAAGCCTGAGGTGTCCCCACACTGCTGGGGAATTGGCTTCCAGGGGAGAGCCTGAGCTGGGAAGAAGTTTTTGCATCTAAAACACACACAAACTGCCTTCCAGTGGCCTCTATGTGGAGACAAGCCATTTGGTGTGTTCCAGGTTATCCTTAGCTGTACAGGATCAAGGAAGGAGGAAAAAGGTGAGAGGTTAGCCCAGTGGGAACATTTACTATATCCTTATTGCTGTCCCAAAACCCCAACCCATCTCCCTGACCCAAATCAATTCTTGCATCCAAATGAACCTCGTCTTCTCCCCCCTACTGCAAAGCTCATCACTTACTTTAGCTCCCAAATTACCTGATGATAGTGTTCCCATCATGTTTAATGTTGGAAGACAAAAAGCAAGGATAAAAAAACCCCTATGCCTCCTTGTGTTAGACCTCATAATTCTGTAGGAGAGGAAAATTGAAATTGTAAAGGATCCTGGGCAACAGTTTTCTAAAATATTTTGTCTCCCACAGCTCTCTCAACGCATATGAAGTGAATTATTCTCAATACTGGTGCTGATCAAAAATCTTTCTTTCAAGGCACTTTCATGGGGAGGTTAACACTTTGCACATTTGAAATATAACAACTATATCTGTGTTTTTTAAAAACATTTTTAAAGGTGTTGTGACCGTTTAATGCCTGCACCCCCAAGCTGTCTGCTTTAGCCCTCTTGAAAAGCCAGGCATGATGATGGCCCCAGCTTTATGAAATAAACAGCAGTGTTCAAGATAGCATTTCAAAATGAAATCCTTATTCCAGCTAAGCTGGAGTAGCTGAAGTCAAGGTTTAACTATTCTGTGATCCTTGTTTTAGGTTATGAACATGCATGTGAGTCATTCCTGATCAATCCAAGACTTTCGTTTTCCTTTTTTTTTTTTTTTTTCCCTTTGCCCTTTCTCTCTCTAATTCTTTGTTTTTTTGAGAGGTTGTTCTGTTTTGTTTGTTTGTTTTGTTTGTTTTTTGTGTTTTTTTTTTTTTATTTAATCTTATTTTCATCAGCCTTTTTCACACTGACATGGGAAAGGCTCAAAGAAGGAGAATTGGAAAACTCACTTTTGATCACTTTCATATTTTCCTTGCTCAGGAGAGCTTTGTCTCAAGGACAACCAGTCTGGTACTGGGTCTTGTTTGGATGGTGTGGGTTGAAAAATCTTGTGCTGCAGCAACCAGCACATAGAGATCAGAAATGGACTTTTCTGAGAGATGTGGCCAGAAAGAGCAGTAGTGGCACTAGAAGGAGAAGTGGTGACATAATTTTATTTTAAAGGGTGAGTGCCAGAGATCCAGTGTCCTGCAAAAAGAAAGAAAGAAAATAAGAAGATAGACTTGAAACTAAATAAAAAAGAGAGAGAAGAGGGAAGGGGGGCAAGCACTGGCTCTTCCCTGTGTGAAGGGTACCAGAGCTCACAGATGAAGCTGAGAGTGCTGCCAGCCTGGGACACTTTAGCCAGTGGTGTTATTTTTCATTCCTAAAGATAAAGAAATGTTTTCAGTCAGAAAAAATGCCTTTTTATTGAATCCCCGGCAAGTTCATACTTTAAAAATGTGTTTTCCATTTCTGACTTTCTTGTTTTATGAAACACTAGAAACATGAGAGCTTTTCAAATATCCTCGAGAACGATGGGAGTTTTACTTTTGTTCTGTCATTTATTCCGTCATTTATAGGGGCGTTATTGGGAAACTGAAGCTGATGCATGTTTTAGCTCTACAGCATCTTCTGATGTGGAGCTTTCCCTTCTTCTGAGCTTTATTGTTATTCTGCTATCCTGTTCCTAAAATATTTGCAAGGCTGCTGGGTCCTCCTGGCTGCAGGAGGGAGGGCAGTGTCACCTCCCCCCCAGGACTCCATAGTTTTGTGGCGTGCTGGTAAAGGAGAAACATGTTGAGTGGAGAGGGATTTTTTGGCTCCCTTGAGAGGCTGAGGGCTCAGGGGGATGAGGCTGTGTGAGCTGGCAACAGCTTATGTGCTAGAGAAGTAATTTTGCCTTTTTTGCCCCTGATGCTCCATGCCTGTTGGTAAACTGGTGTTAACTAGGACCAGCTCGCAGTTCTGCAGCTGGGTGCTGGCAGCTGTGGCACCATCCAAGGCACATTTTTGGGAACAGGAATGGGAAATGTGGGTGGGTGCTGGTGAGAAGCACACCGAGTTCCTCCAGATCCCTTTGCAGATCTGCTGTTCACAGCCACACTGGCAAGGGTGCAAAACTTAAGCGAGTGGGAAAATCCTCACGGATTTGGAGGTTCAAGCCAAAGGCCTGATGATTGGTGTCCTTGTTCTGGTGTCCTTGCATGGGGCAAGCAAAAAGTGAGAGGAGCAGCATGGGGTGAGGAGAGGGGGCCACCGGCCAGGTGAGGAACGCCCTTCCCCGTGTGATTTCTTCCCCTCTTGTTATCCCCTTGTCTTCTCCTTTCTCTGATTTTTGTGTGTGTGTGTGTCTCCCTCCCCTCCTTCTTGTCTGTGCAGCTCCTCTCCCATTCTTGTCTCGCTCCACCCTCCGTCTCTCTTGTCTGCCTGCCCCACACCCCTTTTGTCCTGCTCAGCTGCTCAGCATCGCTTTTGTGTGCTAATAGCAGCCGACTGCCACTGACTCAAAGGATCCCAAAGCTGCTGCCATCACCCCACAGCTTTTAATTCAGCTGCCCAGAACCAAAGAGGCTCCTCTGTCCCTCGGCCTGCAGGGTGGCTGGTGCCACCTTCGTGTATCTCCTCTCACCAGGTACAGCCTGGCCACAATTTCCATGGCCTGGGAGGGCACAGTCCCAGCAGCCAGGGCACTGGGCCTCACAGTTAGTTTGGAGAGCCAACAGAGGGGGTGATGACAAAACAAAATGGGGATGCAGTGAGGTTTTCCAGGCTATTTCTGGGCCACGCAGGAGCTTCCTGGAGGTTCTGGCACCCATGTGGCAGGAGTCAGGGGAAAGGACTTGCACTTCCATGGTGACACAGGTGCCTCTTGCTCCTGGGACACTCCAGTCCTTATGGCTTCATCCCCACCTGCAGTGGTTCTGGCTTGGTGTTATTTTCGACTTAAACATTTAGGGAAATAGTTTCCTGTGGGAGCTTTTCCTTTGATTAGATAGAATTTGGTGTTTATTGTATGGCAGAAGCTGGTGACCCAGAGCAGGCTCTGGGAATTGGCCTTTCCTGCTTCCCAGCTCTTCCCCTCCATCAGGGACTGGGGCAGCAGGTGACAACCTGCACCAAGGGGCTCATTCCCACCCCACACTTCACCTCTCACATCCCCGGTGCTGACCTAGCAGTGGGTTTGCCAGGAGCTCTCCCCCTAATCCTGCCAACTGCAGCTCTCGCAGGAGGCATCCTCACCCCTTGTCCCCCACGGTGACAGCATGCCACATGCTTTAGTGCTCCTCCTCCCTCCTGGGAAGCCTCTGATTGCTCTCGGAAGCTGCCACGCTCGGCCGAGCGCACCCCGCAGCTCCTCGGGCTGCCGGGCTGGGTTCCCCCTCTTGTGGCACGGACGCGGGGCTCAGGGTTGCGGGGCAGAGTTTTCGTGGCTGGATAAAATTTGTTTGAACTCTTTTCGTCTCGTTTGTGTTTCGAAGAGCCTCGCTCCCTGCTCTGGTTTTGTTCTGAGGAGCTCCAGGATGCAGCCGGGGTTGGCAGCAACCAACCCGCCTGATCCTCCCCGCCCCGGGGCTGCGGGATGCTCGGGGGGGATGCTGCGTGTGGGGATGCTGCGTGGCGGTCGGAAGATGCTGAGACCTTTACTAGGGGCTGCGAGGGAGGGGGTGGTGTAACCTGCCTCCTGAAAACGCAAAAGAGTTGGGGAAAATGATAGAGGAGGCTGAAAAACAAAAGCAGTCAGTTATTGGAATAATTCTTTCTAAAGTAATACAGCAACGTCTCTTCTGAACAGAAAATTTGCGACGTCAAAAGGTGTTTCTCCGTGGACACATTTTATCTGAAATTGTATAGGGTTGTTTGGAAGTGGCACATCTGCTGTGACTATGTATATTTTTAGAGGGCAAGGAGGAGAGTCAATGAAGGCATTTTGCATAATTATTCATCCTTTCAAAACTTGTTTGAAGCATTTTTCCCTGACGTTTCCTTTCCCCTGAAGAGAACCTTCAAAAAAACCAAAACAAAATAAAAACAACACCCCAAAAAACAAAAAAAACAAAACCAACAACAACAAAAAACCCACCATCAACAACAAAAAAAACCCCAACAACAACAAAACAAAACCCCAAACCTGAACAACAGAGGTAGAAGGAATAAATCTTAATGAGAAGTTAAATGAAGTGTTTCGTTTACATGCTGATGGGTCTCATTTGAACACCTGGAGTAAAAATACCTGGAGTGAAAATAAGAGTAAATATATATATATATGATGTATATATATATATATGTATGCATACATACATAGGCTGAGATATGGATTGCTAGGGAGCTCGTGTGCATGTGTGTGTGCATTTGCATGCACAGGTAGGTGGGAAGAGAGAGACAGAATTCCACCTGTGTGCTCCCATGGCTTTGATCTGTGGATGGGTTGGCTGGAGTGAGCAAGTCCCTCTGTCCCTGAAATACCCCACGGGCTGCTCTTTATTTAGAAGATAAACAATCTCCCCTAAAAACCCACTATAGGCTGGGATAACGCAAGGCAGATGCTAGTGAACACCAAGAGGTTTCAGCCCCTCAAGGAGGAGCTGTGGGGGGGTTTGCACAGCACACTGACCTTTTGTGTGAGTGTTTCACCCTGCCACAGAGCCAGCCTGCCCAACCTTCTGGAGCATGTGGGAGTTGCAATGTCCTGGAGAGAAATCCTGTATCCACAGAATCCAGCACAGCATCCCCAGGCCAGCCAGAGCTGAGGGATGGTATGGGCAGCACTCACTTTCCTGGAGTTCACACACCATCCCTGCTGTCAGATAAGCCTGGTTTTATTAACCTAGTACAGCTTTCTGTGTATTAAAAAATTGTTGTGCCATTAATTATGAATTTGTTACATTTCTCTGTCAGCTCCAATTTGTGTTATTTGCTAGCTGGCAGCAGGCTTTGCCAGCCAGGGCCATGTGAGCTGGTAGAGCTCTTACCTGGTACCCTGGCAGCTCTGCTATGTCCCTGCCCTGCCTCCAGCCCCAGGGAAGCTGGATGCTGCTTGCCAGAGCCCCCATCCTTACAGCTGTCCAGAAAAGCACCCTGGTCCTTAATGCTATCAAGAGGGAGAGGCTGTGTCAACTGGCAAATATGATTCAGAACTGTTTTCTAATCCTTGGGATACTAAAAAGTATCAGAGTGGGAAATACACAGGATTTTAAATTCAAGGAACTAATAAAGATCTTTTCACTCTGAGCACTTAAGTGGAGTGTGGATGTTCCTCAAATTTCTGAGGACAGGTTTGAATTTGAAGTGATGGAGCACAGGGAATTGCACCAAATACCTGAGAGTGCCACCAGCATCTGGCAGCATGACAATGGTGAGCTCCAGCCTGGGACTGAAACTTTCCATCACGTCTCCCTTCTTGCAGCAGGTCTCATGGACCTGGTGTGTTGTTGGCCACTGCCCAGATAGGGTCCTGAGGAGCCCAGGGTGGGTGTGTGTCTGCTGCTTGTCTCCATCTGTTTCAGTATTTGCCCCAGGAAATGGCACATGCCTCTGACTTTGCCACCTCCTCCAGTTTGCTTTAAAAAATGAACAGCCTGTTAGGTCCAGAGGTCTTCAGGCCATGAGTTGTCTCTTGCCAAGGGACATTATAATCTGGTTGCTGAAGGAGATGAGGCTCTTGCTTCTGAGCTGCCTGCCTGTCCCTGTCCTCCTGCTTTGCTAACTCTGAACCCATAAATTGGAGGCATCGAGCTTCATTAGCTGTGTTGATCCCAGAACTAATTGGTATTGCCCTTGAAATCACAAGTCAGGCTGTGCAACATTGGGGGAGCAACTTAAAAAGCTGAAAGCAGAAGAAGAAAAAAAAAAAAAAATTGAACCAGTGTTTGATTTTCTCCAGATCCTTTGAACCCATGGGGATATAATGCAGGGGGGTATAGTGAAGGGGTGATGAGACAACGTGTTTCTTGATAACTCCCACGACACACTCCAGGAAGGTGCCCTTGGCTGGTGGTCACCTCGGTGATGGGTGAGGGTGCCCTCAACTCTCAGTGTTCTGGTTGTGCTGTGGGCACCCTCCCAGGCACACCTCTGAGAGCTCCCCAGCACTGGCCACACAGCACAGTGAGGGCCTGGCAGCACACAAGGTGCCTTTACACAGACCTTACAGACTCCAGCTCATTACAAGATGAGGAAAACACTTGAAAGCAACACTGTAAATATGTGGATGTTAACACCACGGGGCAGACAAGGGTTTTGAAGGAAACTTGGTATTGGAAACGTGTTGTGTTTGGGTTTGGTTTGTTGGGTTTTTTTCTCAGCTGTCATTGCTCGCTTTCTTTTCAAATTCCTAATCAGAACATTGGCTTCTCCAGAGAACAGGCTCACAAATGCCAGGGGTGATGCTGCTGGCATTCCATGCTCCTCGGTGCAGTCAGCCTGTGGGGTGCCCGTGGGTGTTTGGGGGGTGGGCACCTCCCTGGCTCTCCCTATGCCCTTGTGGGGAGCCCCTTGGTGAACCTTGCTGTGGCACAGCCTCATCTGGGTGGCTTCAGCCCTTCTCTGCTGCTTTCTGCAGCTCTGCTGTGTGGAGGGGCTGTGGCTAATGCCCTTTATGTGGGGTACAGGGAGTGGGGTGAAGCCGGGGGTGAGAGGGAATCTTTCCTTTCCCCAAGCCTCCCAGGGTCTGGCAGCACCCAGCACGCTCCTGACATGATGCTGCTGTCCCCACCCTGGCAGGGTAGGGATGGGGACCTCCCCTCCAGTGGGAAGGGGAGGGATGAAGACTTCAGAGCTGTCATTACTGTGTCTTTCAAAGCACTAAATTCTTTTTGTAACGCTGTTCTGTTTATGAGGTTTCTTTTACCAGCTTAGCTGTGAGCTTTTTGAGCTGTGCTGTTACTGCCTGTGCCACGTGCTTTTAAATTATTGCTCGTGCCACAGTGTTTATAGGTTTTGCTCTCTCACTGCGTTGGGGGAAAATCTTTTGTTTAAAATCCCAAAGTCTACCTGACAGCAAGGGTGGGTGCCCAGGCAGCAGCTCTGCCAAGGAGCATCCACCCCAGGATTTCAGCCCTCAGCAGGCACAAAGGGCAGAGGCAAAATTTCTTCTTCCTTTTAGAGAAAAGAGTCTGAAAAAGAGAGAGGAGACCAGTGAGCTGTAATTATAAAGTGGGGTTTTTTGTGTACTTGTGCTTATGTGTTGATCCATGGGTGCCAGCCAAACTGCTCCTGAGAGGTTCAGCACCAGACAGGCCAATTTAGAGAGCTGTGGGACTGAATATGAACAGTTGGTAGGAAAATATTATTTTGAATTGGGATGAGAACGCAGCAGAAGGATCTCCAGGCTGCACCACACCACACACACTCACAATGTCTTTGCTTAACCCTTGTTAGTGGCTCTCTGAGGAGAGGTCCTGGTTGTGATGCTGCTGCACCTCTGGCCTTAAGGGATGGAAAGAAAAAAAAAGTTGGGTAATTATTTTTATTAGACCAACAGTAAAGTGGCACCCGGGTGCTTTTAGTGAGCTACCCATGACAAATGTATTTGCAAAGATCCAGATGGTAACAAAAATTTTTTCTTGAATTATGATTTCAATGTTAAATTTGTAGGAAAAAAAATATAAAATACGTAGTGCCCATTCACAACAAGCTCAAACCCTGCTTACAATTTGCTGGAGAAATATAAATATGATGGTTCATCTTTTCTTTTAACTGAATGAAATATTAGCATTCTAGGCTGACTTTTCCATCCTTGTCCTGCAAGAGATTACACAGGAACCTTCTCTGACTGCCATGTGAATGATTCTAATGAATCAGTTTAATAAAGGCAAGACATTTTATTTTTAAAAGTACGTGTTTTTCAAGAGCATGTACTGAAGCACTCAGAAATTCTTACTAATCTATCAGAGTTAGCATTCTGATTAGTGCATGGTTTCTATTTTATAGAAATATAAAATAGTTGAATTTTACAGGATTTTTCCCCAAGAATGACTCTTGGCACACACAGAAGTGTAATGAGAATGCATAGGATTAAATAGGGGCAGAATTTTGTCCCCAGACACCAGTTTTCTGAATGAAAAGGCAAAGAACATTCAAGAAGCAATGCAAGATGCTGCTTTAAAATTCAGTTATTGTGCTAGTGATTTGCTGCACCAACTGTATCCTGCCAGTAATGGCTGGCTTTTAAAATATATATTTGTGATTAGTTTAATTCATGGAGCCTTTTTCCTCTGAATTGATTTGATGAAATGAACTAGGCAAATAATAAATTTTTCACTGGAATGAATCTGCTTAATCAATTTAGACAATCAGTTTGTTCTTTGCTTAATACCATTTGCAAAGAGAAAACAGTTTTTCATTAACAAGGATGGCCAGACATTTGAAATGAGAGGTGGCATCTCACATCAGGTTATGTTTCCTGTCTGAGCACAAAACAGAATTAAACATCTGGTGTAAGTACCTGCCTCTAAAATTCCTCTCTGCTCCTCAATGTGGGATTCCACATTTGTTTTTTTCCCCTGGCGTGAGACGTTTTGCCAGGGCAAGAGTTAATTACAAGTACATGGGTCCAGTCCTGAACCTGCATAAAAAAACCCATGGAGGTTTCCAGTCTGGTTTTGACAAGAGTTGAGGAAATCACACAGAGACCAAATGCCGAGCCCCAGCGTTCAATCAAGTTCTCTCATTAGCTTTTTAGAGAAAGAATTTAACATGGAGTAGTATTAAATAACTGCTGCCTACGTTGGGCTGCAAAGTAGCAGCTTGCCTGAGAAGCCTGGGAGTTCAAAGCATCTCTGTGCAGGGAAAACAAACACTGCTAGCTGGAGAGTGATTAGTCTGGTACCGCAGTGCGGAGGACTGTTTGGTCTGGTAATTTTAAAGACATTATCTCCTAATGTTTTATTTTCACTGTGTTCTGAATTTGATGTTGATTTTAATTATTTGTCTTAGGAATAATATCTGGTAAATGAATTTTGGTGAACGGCAATGAAAAAAACATTATCCACCTACAGTAATTACATGTATTTCTTAGTCCCTGGATAGAATAGTTTTACTTAAGCCCCACTACAGAATTTATAAACTCCTTTTTACAGAGTCTGCCAGTGGAGTTTCAGATAATAGAAACCTAAAATACTAATCTCAGGATCCCAGATGGCCTCCTCCAGGAGCAGAAGAATCTGTTTCCCCCAACAAATTTCCTTTTGCAGCCTTCTCAGAGAAAACACAAAAAGTCAAAGCAAAGACATTCAAGATTTTCCCTCATGGTTCCTATTAATTTAGTAACTTAGGGGTTAATCCTTCTGCCTTTGAAATCAGAGGGGGGCTTTTTGCCACTGAGTTTTGCCCATCCAATCACTTTCCCAGGGTGTGGTACCCAGCTGCCTGGGGATGGGCATTTTCTGGTGCTGCTCAGCATACAGCAGAATTTTAATCAACCCTTCTTACTTGTGGCCTAACTGACATTTTTGATCTCTGTTTATTAAACTAAATGTCCTATTTACTAAACTGAATGCTACAAAACAATATTTCTAATATGTTGTTGTAAAATATTTTAACACAACACCATCTTCCTCCCCGTGTCTTCACGGCATTTAGAAAGAGAAGCTCAGGATGAGAAGTTGCTTTCACCTGTGGGTGATGTATAACGACTGACAATTTCCTCCTGGGACATCCTCTATTTCTCTATCACTTCTCCTTCAACCCCGTCCTCAAAGTATGTCTTTCCCTCAGCACTTTGCAGGTAGCTGCACATGGATGTACTGAGCTAAAAAAAAAAAAAAAAAATAGTATGATGGAAGTGAGTGCCTGCAGAATAGGGCAACCTTTGCTTCTTTGGGGTGAGAGCAGTGTCTCCTGCCTTCCCTTTTGCTTCTCTCAGCTCTCATTTTCTCCAAAAACACACTGAGATGAGAAGTAAGCAGTTTGGGACAATAATCCAACTATGTGATATCTTCTGCAGAAAGGCTGCTTGCTGCCAGAGTTTCCTTTCCTCTGTTTTTGTTGTTGTTGTTATGTTTTGGGGGTTTTTTGTTGGTTGTTTTTGTTTGTTTGGTTGTTTTTTTTGGTATGTGTGAGGGGTTTTGTTTGGGTTTTTTTTGTTGGTTTTGAGGTGGAGAAGGACTTTTTTTATTTAGGCTTTTTATTACTTTCTTTCTTCTGAAAACCTTGATGAAAGCTGGGTCAGGAGGCCTGAGTTAACGTTAAGAGTCCAGCAGCCTCATTTAAAGATGTCATAAAACTGATGTAAAAGACGTATAGCAAAAAACTAGGGATGGCCAGGAGGTAGAGGAAAATGGGAGATCTTCTGCAAGTGTTCAGCATGGTTGGCTGATTGACTGTCCAGCTTGTTCTTCAGCTGGACCCAGACCTCAGCAGCCTCTGCTGTTGGTACAGGTCCAGTTACACGTTGCCCATCCCGCTGTCCTGTAGCTGGGCACCTCTACTGAGTTTTTTTTCCCTTGGAACAGATTAATACAGAAGACAAAATTCTTCTAATTTAAAGTGTCTTTAAATTGTTCCACTGAAATTCCTTTGACAGCCAGAGTTTACCCTGCTCTTGAAAACCATCCTGAATACCTGTAAGCCACCTTCTACATGCTCAAATCCGCTGTTTTCTTGGGAATTTCTGCTTTTGAAAAAGTGAAAAGCAGGGACACAACAGATCAGATCCAACTGCCCTGTTTAACATTGTAGAGGCAACATTTATGTTTTAGGCCAAACTTGGACTATTATAGGGTGGCAACGCTGGGTGTCTGCAATCTGCCAGATCAAGCAATGAAAAAGCACAGCTCCTGATTCTCACCCCAGAAAAGTCCCTGCCAGCTCACATTTTACCTTCAGCAGCAGAGATAATGCTGTCAAATGATCCAACTTCAACTTCTTCCCTTGTCTCTAAGCTTGAAGCTGCCCTAAGAGAGGCAATGTTGGTAATGGGAACTCCTCTGCTTGCTGATGGTGTTGGGGCCCTGCACACGTGGGATTCTGGGAGAAGGGGATGGATTTTCTATGCCTGATTCTGAGACATCTAAAGAGTTTCTCTAAGACCTGATTTTGACCTTACTGAACCCAGCAAATGGCTACTTCTGATTAAAAGGGGGAAAAGACCAGGTCTGTTGCTTTTCCTGAGCACTTTATATAATGATAGGAAGCTGCAAAGACCTGAGATTTAGTTACTGGTCGCTGGTACCTGATGGTCTGAAATAAAATCCTGGACTGAGTACAGTAAATCCTTCCACCATGGCTGCTTCAACTGAACATTTGAGGATTACCAGGAAAGAAAAATATGGTGAGTTGTTGGGGTTTTTTTCTTATCCATTCAGTTAGTCTTTCTCTGAGCTGTTTCAGCAGTCTTTGGGTACTAATTATTTTTTATAATGGTTTAACTATCGGATGTAAAAATACGTATGTGATAAAGAACAAGAAATTCCTGACTGCTGCTAACAGATGTCTTACAAATTAGTTAAATGCCTTTTAAAAAAACCAAACAAAAACAATGCAAAAACACTTCGTTAACTACTTTTGCAACATTTGATTACTGTAGTATTTAAAGGCAAAAAGTAATTGTTAGACAAAATCCAACAGAAAGTGTGTCCCTTTGCTAAATTAGTTTTTAGAAGAGCAAAATGCAGGAAATCTACAACCTACATAAGCCAAACTGTTTAAATAGTGTAAGCCAAGAAATATTTTGTTTTAGCCTGTGACTGTGAAAGAAAGAAATAAGGAATTTTAAGTGTGATCTAAAGAGACAACACATGCTTTAATTTTAATAATAATTTCTGCTGTTGGGAAGAAACGCTGTAAGCTGTTACACAGCTTCATTTTTGGTTAAAAATGCCAATTGTAATAATCCATTTCTTGTGTAGGGTATTGAAATTATTGTTTAAACTCAAAGCTGAATGAAGAGCAGGACTGTCCATGGGCAGAAATCAACTTCATTTTGTTGCTGGTCTCTTTTTAAGCATGAGAAATGTGTGCCTGTCCCAGTCCCAGGGACCTGGGACTTGTCCTAGTGTTACAGTAAGTTTTACCACCTGTGCGAGCAGAAGAAATGTGCAAATCACACAGGGAAAAAAAAAAGCAAACTCTGTCCTGGATGATCTGTATCAAATGTCCTCCCTGGAAATGCTGTGCTTGCTGTCCCTCCTACCATCCTCCAGGAATATCTTCCCAACCCTCCGCGTGTTGAAGCAGTAATTTAATGTGAGGTGGGGAGGAGGAGGAGGAGGTTGTTTAATAGCAATGAAGTGGACACTTTTGCCTTTTTCAACCACTGTAACGTTTCTCAGAAGACACTGGAAAAGAGATTGAGCCCTTTGGATGTCACGTATGTGTACAGTTAATTGTTCTTGGTGGCTTTGGGTGAGCTCTTTGCCTCTGCAAATAAACACCAGATCTGTGGACTTGCCACTTTGTGGGAGAAATGTGAATTCTGGCAGCAATAGTTTGCATCTTGGTACTTCATGGCTGCAATGTTAATCATCTGTGAGAGTACAATTTTGTTGTTGTTTTTATATACAGTGGGTTTGTTTTGTTTTGGTTAAGCACCCAGAAATCAAATATGAACCTGATTAAGAATTCAGTGTTACCCGTAAGGTGGAGAAGAGCTGCAGGTGGTGACAGACAACTGGATCGTGTTTGATCTGGCAGTTTTCATCTATGCCACCATTTTATTCCTGCTGTGGGACTGCAGCAAAATGGTGGCTCAGTTGTTCAGTACCTCAGTGATAAATAAGGGCTGTGAAATCCCAGCTCCTGCGTGCCAGGCTCTGCGCTCGCTCGGGGAAGGAGCGCGCTGCCAGATGTGCCCTTCCTAGTGTGGGGTGTACAATAGGATCTCCTACAGGGGAGCTCCAGGGATTGGAGCAGGGAAAGGGCTACGTTAATTCTTCTCCTGGGATGAGGATTTAGGAATTTCATCGTCCGGTGAGTTTCCTCCCCCCTCCTTGTGTTTTCTTTGAGTAGGGGAAGGAGATAATCTCCTCGGAGCGTACATACAGGGGTGTCTCATTGTGGTGTTTTTAAGACAGCCAAGTGTCAAGGATGGCTCCATGTCTTTGAGCAGCCCCAGTCCTCCCTTCTGGAGGCTCTGCGATGATTTTTACTTGAGGATTTTGCTTGGAAGATACTGGGTGCAGAGGGAGCCTGTCAGGGGATGCAGAGCCTGGCTCACCCAGGGGTACCATTTGGTCCTGGTGCACAGGGACATCCTGGAGCAGAGCAGATCCCCAGTTTGAGAAACCCCTTTCTGAGCAGAGATCACTGTGGCTCCTCTGCTGACCCAGGAGTGTGTCAGCAGTTCCCTGGCCATTCCTGATCCTCCCTGAGTAGGTGGCAGCAAGGTTTTGTGTTTTCCCACAATGAAGAGTTGTGTTAAATTCTGATGTCTTTGACTGACCACAGCAAATAAAGAAAAGCTTGACTCAGCAGTTAGCCTCTGGAGACAATAGAAAACATCTGCATTGTTTTATAGAGAAATTATGTGTGGCTTAGTTTCCCCACCCTCTCTTGGGCTGTGATGGGCTGAAGGAGTTCATTTCTGCCCTGGGGTGGGACGAGTTGCTGTGCCAGGCCCTGCTTCAGCCAGCCTCCAACATGGGCTGTGGTTGTGTCCACAAACTGATCTATTGAAGAATGGGCAGCACCTCAGTAGAGTTAACTTAGAAACTGGTAACCAAGAGCTGATGCTGGTTTTGTGCTACTGGGAATCAAAAAAGGCAAGACCTATGGACCTGACATCAGGAGAGCTCAAAACAGACCAAGTGTATTTATGGGCACCTTTTAGATTACCTCTGTGCCCTGTGGGAGAGGAGTGCAGGACATGCTTTTTTCTTTCCATTCTAACTGAGGAACCTGGACAGTCCCCTGTTTCAGATGGCTATGTCCCAACCCTGTTACCAAAGCAGAGAGCTGGCTAGGAGCAGTTCACACTGCTGGGGACTTGGGGAGCCAGGCTGGGCTATGGGGTCACACAGCCTGAAGGACCTTGGAATTCCTGTGGCCAAAATCTCAAGCTGGTCCTGATGGCCTTTCTTTACCAGAAGGGAAATCTTTCTTATGGCTGGGTGACTGTACTTGGTCACCCCCTTGGAGAGGGTACACCAGCCAGGGGATCTCACAACCATTGCCAGACAAAAAAAGGACCTTCTGGTCCAATTGAAGGGTGTCTTCAGTCAATTCTGATTCTTGTGACCTGAGACAAGTAAAACCATATGGGCCAATAGTGCTCAGATCCCAACATGTCCTGCCCAAACACTCGGAATTGCTGGGGATATGTTTTGTGTGTGCATTTATATGGGGGGGGTGGATGGACTGAGGCATGGATTTGCTGTCTTCCAAGCTTAGAAAGCACCTTGCAAAGCTCTGGGCTGACTGACATCACAGCAGTCCATGGGGATTGTTTGACTGTTAGTAACTTAAAGAAGAATTTTTGTGCTGGGATGAGCTTCACAAGAGAAGCTATTTCAGAAAGGAATTATTTTGGCCTCAAGTTTTCTGCATGCTTCAGCTTCACAGTTGTGCCTAAAACTGTTGTGTATCGATAAGAGTTGCTTTCCACCCATAATCTCTTTTCTCCTTCTGTTCCCTGCTGTACAAAAGCCATTAAAAATGTGTTTGTGACATCACAGTTGGTGACCATGGAAATGACTTTCATGTTAGAAAGACAAATACAGCACAGTGATTTCATGGCAGGATCAAGGCAGGAGAAGACCCTTGTTCAAATGATGGGTAATTAACAAAGGTGGTGGAGGGGAAGCTTGAAAAAACCTAAAGAACCAATTGAATATGAAACATTTTAAAGTTTTCCCCAATGTAAGAAATAAATTTTAAAAAACACCCTTCTTCAAATGAAAAATTGCAGTGCTCTGGCTGTAGTATTTTAAATAACAGCTTTTAGGGCAGAGCATTTGGGGAGGAAGGGGGGAAAGATTTTGACTAAGAATTATACAAATACAAACACCCCAGTAGGCATCTTTCAAGCTAGAGTGGTCTGTGCTTAAAAATCAGTTTTGGAGCACTGAGGCCAAGCCTGGACCACAGGGCCAACCTTCCTCCAGTTTACACCAGTAACACAGTCCTGCAGGCTTAATGTGCAAAACGATGGAGCTGGGATCCTGCTCTTGTAAATTCCCCTTCTCCTGCTGTGTTATCCTTGAAGTCACACCTGCCTGCAGCCATGCTCCTTGAAGGAATCAGGGGAGCCAAGTCTGGCAGCAAAACAAAAGTCTTTGGCTCCCAGTTTTGCTGCGACTCCAACTCCTCCTCAATCCATTAGGCCAATGCTCATGGCATGGCTGCATGCAGCATTTACACAGACTGCTGGAAATAAGCCCTTGTTTTCACATACATTTTATTAAATCGTTAGCATTACACACTTCAAAGCAGCAGGACCAAGCCTGCTAGGAAAGTATTATCAGAATCCTTTCTGGGCTCACTTTTTGAGCAGTTGTTCCAACATATGTAATTATGAATAAAATAGCCTCTGAAAAGACCTCCTCGGATTTAGAGAGAGATGAGAACAATAGGGTAGAGATTAAAAAAGATGGTTCTTCTCCACTAATTGTTTTTAATAAAATGGTAAAAGTGAAGAAAACACCAGGAAACTATAATTAGGATGATAATGCTTTGTGCTGCAGATGTACGTGCCCTGTTGCCTCTCCTATTACAGACCAACAAAGGGAATGAAGTGGAAGGGAAGGGAAAAGTAGGAATGAATGGAGGCTGTTAGATACTGGACTGGAAAGGTCAATAATCTTGTCTTGAAGGTAAAGCTGACAGAAAAAAAACCCTGCAGCAGGACTGCCCTGGGTGCTGCCCAGCCTGCTCAAAGGGTTATCCAAGTGTTAGGGCTGGTGGATCTCCCTGGCTGCCCCATGCCCTGTGTCCTGTCCATCAGCACAGCTTCCAGGTGCTGCCTGGGGTGTCCAGATGTTGTTGCTGATGTTTGTAATTCCTCTCATGAAAGGAAAACCCTGGGGTTTGGGGGATTTGCATGTTCTCCACCTCCAATTTCTCTTGCAGCTGAAGGCTCAGCCCAGAAGGTAGAGAGGAGGATGAAGTCCCTCCATCTCCTGTCCTAGTGCTGTCTTTGGCCTCTGCCTGACTCTAATTACCTTCTCCACCCCCCCAAAACATTCCTGATGCCATTACCATAGAGCAAATAACACATACACCTGAATTAGCCCCTTTCTTGCCTTTGAGTGACATGCAGGCTGACTTGGCTTGTCCAGTGACACCGTCTGACAGTCCTGGGCTATGGTCAGTCTCTCCCTGAATCATGAGGGATTGGGCACGTTGTGAGTAGGTTTGGTGTGTGATTCACTTCACAAACCACTGGGAGATGGTTCTGCTTATAAAGCAGCTGATGATGTGGGGTTTTTTTATTATTTCCTCCAACTGCGGTGATTTTAGGGCTGCCAGAGCAAGGCCAGTGTGCTCGATCATGGTCGTTCTCTTTTGTTTGCTCTTCATCTTCTGCAGCTTGCTTGTGAATGAGAACTGACTCCTGTGCAGCTATCAGAAAGGCTTTTCCAGACCAGTATTTTGCAGTACTAACCCTACTTTTACACCTGTGCACTGCCCTTTGGGGTATGAAATCTGTGGTTTTGAGGCAGGAAAGGATGACTTTGTCATTTTTGTCTACACTGGGAGCAAGAGGATCCTGGTGGTGCCATGGTCTTACCCTGGGATGGTGCCTTATTTCCTTTTCCTCTGCTCTGGGATGGTGCTAAACTGCAACAGACACAAAGTGACCCAGATAGCCTGTGTGTGTGTGTTTGCAGTCCTCACCTGTTGGATGCAAGCTGAGGCTGTGATTTTTCATTGGGCTCCCCAGGGAAACCTTTTATGCCCCAAATTAATCCCCTGCATAATTGCCCATAGAAATAAGTACCCTGGTCCAGGAGTGGGCCTGCTGGCCAGGAGCTGCTCTTTGCTTTAGATGGACAGGTTGTGTCTCCCTTTGGGCACAGCCACTGTGGTCAGGATGGGGTGGGAGCAGGGACACCTCAACCTCTGCTGTGAGGGCACAAGGGCAGGAGGTCCCCAGGGGGGTTTAAATGCAAGCATGTGGACATTTAGTTCTCCTTTGGCCAGATGACTTTTACACTGGACAGTGTCAAATTCATGAGAGAGCAAAAGCTGAATTACTGAAGGGCAAAAGGAAAGCCTGAGAAATAGCTGGGGTTTCTTTTTCTTGGGCTTGTGTCCACAGGCTAATTACCATTTTGGAGAAAAAAAACATTTGGAGAAAAAAACCCCACACCACTTCATGTCCTCTAGTGAGACCAAATTTTACATCTCTGAAATCAGTAAAGTAAATCAGAAAATAGTGTCTTCCCCAAAAAAAGAAAGAACGAGTCCTTGCAGTTTCACACCAAGAAGCAAGAAAGATCACAAAATCAAAACACTTTAAAATACTCCTGGGTCACATTTAGCAGCTGGCACAGAGCAGCAGGGAAGTGCAAAGTGTAGTCATTGCTTATTTTAGGTACTTTATATTGTTTGGTTTGTTTTGGGGGTTGTTGTTTTTTTTTCTTCCAGACTTTGGATAGAAAATGATGCAAGCTTGCCTTGTGAGAAAAGAAGAATATTTATATTGACAGGTTACTGAGGCACACCTGAGAAGCCAAGCTGATCTGGGAGAGCTAAAAGCTCTTCTCTGGCTTGCAGACTTTCTCAACCGAGTCATGTTAGAGTATGAAACCCCTCAGTCCTCTGCCAGCAAAGTGCTGGTGATTCCAGAGATATTGTTTGAACGCATCCGTCGGAGGATGGGCAGAGACCACCAACGTTTTCGCCCCAAACAGTCTTTTTCAAAGGGAAAAATGTTGGTGGATTCTCACCACGGTGATTATAGGGGATTACTCGAGGATTCTCAGAAGTATCTGAAAACCAATCTTTCTAAGTTATTTCTGAATAGCTATTGAATGGATAATTTCCATACCCATTATCAAAATGATGTGCTGGCGGTGAAATTTAGCTGTATTGTATTTGATCAGTAATTGGTGAAATGTTTTCCTAGGGTTAAAAGTAGCGTCGGCAACAGCTCTGTGTAGGGATTTACAAGGTGTTTAGATACATTTTTATGTATTCAGTTGCTTTATGCTACCCAAATGCTTTGATGGTGTGGAGAAAGCTAACGGGATTTATCTGAGTATTTAAAGACAAATTGAAAAGACTTTTACCTTCTGAGACCCAAGTTCAGAGTTTCGTTGCTTCTGGTAGCTGGTGATGACACAACTAACAACTAAAACAATGTACAACCTTAAAGTCTTGATCATTAATGGCTTGCAGGTCTGGAGAATAGAACAGGCTCAAAGCAATCAATGCAGATGCATTATGGCAATTAGTAAAGAAAGCACCAGTGGTAAAAAAGGAAAACTCAGCTAAGATTGTTTCATTGTTTCTTTCAATCTGTGACAGTACTGGTTATGATCATGCTGTATCTTTGATTTTATCTTGGGCCATGTGAAATGAGAATTTGGTAAAATATCCCCCACTTTCTTGACTGAAACAAAGAGAGAAGACAGTGTAAGAAAGGGGAAGAAAGAAAAAAAAAAAAAAAGGAAATGTGGCAGGAATCAAAGAAAAAAAACCCCATAATTTCCAGGTAAAGGAGAATTGAAAAGGAGAGCTGCTGTTTAACCCTGGTTTTCCATTTCAGTAATGTGACAAGCACACAGGGGATATGAGTGCATCGAGGCAGGGACAGGCAGGAGATAGGCAGCACGTCAGCCTGAGCTTTAAGAATATTTGTGTTGTAGTAGGGAGCTGGGGTTGAAAGCAATTTTCTGGCATTATATCTCCCCCGTGAGGTGCTGGCAAAGGGGCAGAGCTGAGCTGCTTCAGGGCTGAGGAGGGCAATAAATAAAAAATCAACACATCCATCACAGCACACAGATACCTACATGTTCTCAGTGGCGGTGAAGCATCTTTTTGTAGCCCCTGCACAGCTGCTGTGTGCTGGTACACTGCTCTTATTCCCTGCTTTTGGGATCCAGAGCTGCTGATTCATGCTGGTGTCTAAAGCCACAGGATGTCACTGTGTGAGCAGGAGGTCAAGGTGTCTGGGAACACCAGGGCACCCTGTGCTCCTCACCGGAATCACCTCTATGGCTCTAGGAGTGTAGAAGGAAAGAGCTGATTCTTAGACCACAATTTAAATATTCAAAATTATCCCTACCTGCTTGCAAAAAACCCCCACAACTCACCCACTGATTTTTAAATCTGACACATTCTAGACAAACATTTAAGTGCTTGATTTTGGGGCAGTCCATCTGCTCTCATGTCCCATGGTCTTGTGTGAGCTCGGGCTGGCTGAGCCCTTCTTGGATGTTACTGTGCTGATGCTTTCAGCATCCTCCAGAGAAGAACCAAGTCCTTTTGCAGTTGGAGGGGAGACTGAGTGACTTCCCTGAGGCCAGAAAATCTGTAGCTGAGGAAGGAATCAGAGTCTGGTTGCTCAGCTGGATCAGGGCCTGGCCTTCTATAAGCATTGAGACAATTTAATCCATTTAAAAATAACCAAATAAAAAGGGAGAAAAATATTATTTTAATATTCCTTGATATAGTATATAGCACCTGGAGCCAATGTAAGCAGTGAAGTCAGATATTGTAGATAAATGAAAGCTTACTTATTTTACCACTAGGCTAGATAATATAAAACAAAGTTTCGCATTAAATGTATAGTGATTTAAAAATGTTTCAGTCTGACTTTCAGCACTTTATTGTTGTGTATTTGAGGTGAGCTTCCTTAGATTCAAAACACTGTATCAGCAGAGTATGTGTCCTCTTATTTTAAGGGGCATTTAGTGATGACATTTCCTGCAACAAACCTCACCAGTTTCATCTTCAGGACTCGCTCTCATACTGCTCTGCTTTCTTTCACCCAGCAGTGAGGATGATCCACACAGACATCCCCATGCATGGCTGCAGAGATCCAGCCCCAGCAAGAAAAAAAGTTGGAAAGGAGAGGAAAAAAGAATTCAACGCATCCATCTTGGGTGCCTTGAAACACATCTATCAGAGGGGAGCTGCCAAAGGGAAGCCATTTCCATACGGTCTCCTTGTCAGAAGAGTAAGCAGGCTGAAAATGTTGGATGTGCACATTAAGTGGAAGCTGACCCGGGCAGCCTTGATTTACATAGAGCACACTTGGGACCTGCTCATTACCACAACATCCCCCTAATCATCACCTCGGCATGATGGGCACAGGGATGGGAATGTGCCCCGGGAACCACAGCGCTTCATTTTCCGAGCAGCGCCCAGGCTTCTGCAGTTATTGTGATATGACAGATGCACATATCATTGAAAGCAGGTCTTGCATGGCATTACACAATGTAAATCAATAATGTGAAAATACAGCCGTTAACACAATGTACAGTTTTGCCTATTACTACAATGCCCTGCTTGTTCCAAAGGAAAAGCAATTTTATGCTCCACTGAAGCATGGTTTGCTTTGCCTTCAACTAGCGGCAAATGCCAGATACTGCAAAATGTTACTGTTACACAAGCAGTGCCCTGGATTTATTTACACGTATCCATGCAAAGACTAATTTCAACAAGGATTGGACTGGAGTCCCCCTGAATATGGGGCTGAACTGCTCTGACCCTGCATTTCCAGCTCTGCTGCCTCTTTTGGGCACCCAGGTCCTGCTGCAGGAAAGCTGCCCCGTGCAGCTCGGTGTGGCTGCTCTTGTTTTGAGTCAGGATTAAATTCTCCCAGGGTTTAGGGTATCCTAGCACCCAGTGGCACCTTGGTGCAAGAACTGGACCAGGATAACTACCAGCTGCAAACATGCCCCATGTGCACAGGTCCTAGGTGCACACACTGCTCCAGTTGTTTTCCTCTTACCTCCACTGATTCCCACCGTGTTCTTTTCCTTGGATATGGGGCACAACTGCCACCCTATGTGGCAAGAAATTCAGCACTTCCTGGGCATTTCTTATCTTCATTGGCTGAGATGTACAGAAACCATAGCATGAAGTCTCTGAACCCACGACTACCAATACTGGCTCCACTGCCTGCTGCCATTTTCAGGTCTGGTAGAAGTTGATTCCTTTTAGCTGAGGACACAAAAGGAAGAGCTGTAATGACACAAGGAAGTCTGCTCAGGTTGTTTGGGTGGTAGGAAAGGGGAATCATGCTGCTGTGTACCCCTCCTGATCCTCTCTGAAGGCATAGGTTGCTCAGTGGTCACTCCTGAGCAAGGAAGCCTTGATGTGTTTAGCCTGGGGTAGAAATAAAGACAGCAGAAAAATGGGGTGTCGAGGCAGAAATGCCACAATTCCTGAGCTTATCAGCTCAGCAAGGGGACACAAAAAGGCATCTATGGAGCCATCTTCCAGCTTGAGAGCTGCCCTGTGCCCAGCTCAGAGGTGGGGGAATTTATTTTCCTATTGCACTGGAGTGTGGCCAGGGTGATCCCAGGAGCAAGCAAGCAGGGACATGGCTGCAGCTCTCCACTCACCTTCCACGTTTGCTGGCAGGCTTGGTTTTCATTGGGGAAAAAGGCAGAGTTTTCAGAGATGGATTGTTTGGCAGAAATGGATTAATTATCCTGAGAATGTGGACCTGAAAATGAAAATGGGCAGGAATCCCCGTGGGGTTGTGTTTTACCAGTGCTCTATGTCCTCAGTTTCCCACGAGGAAGAAGCTAAGTAGTTCCAAGAGAAATGTTTTGTTCCTGTCCATTTTGGGGGCAATTTCTGGATCTTGACTTGTCTGTGAGTTGGATGGAAAGCACATTCTAAAATGTTAAATTACCGCACAGAATAGAAATTCAGGCATTACCCAGTTCTATCTTCTATCTATAATGTGGAGCCAGGGAAGGACTGAAGCTCCTGTGCTGTGCAATGGCATAAGCTGTGCCACCCAAATCCTGATCTTAGGTCACTTAATGAGAGCTTAATAATGAATTGAGACTTGCTGATGACAGAAGGATGGAGATGCTGACATCCTTCAATAAAATGGTGGCTGAGACTTCACATGCCCTTGCAGCAGGCAGAGAGGCCTGGAGCATGGTGTGGTTGTGGTGTCTACAGGGAGGGCAAAGGCACAGTTCCCTTCTTCCTCCCAGCAGTATGGTGTGAGAATAACTTGAAAATTAGGGAGTTTTCAGCTGTGGACCTGCTTGGTGCATGACACACTGCTGGGTAGCCTGGCCTGACCTGTTCAAATGGAGTGAGGCAAAGATGAGAAGGTTTCATCCAGGAGAAACCAAGCATTGAGCTTCATCCCTGTGTTCTCAACCTCTTTGTTTTGCACATTTGAGGTGGTGTCAGTTTGAAATACAAACACAACCTTAAAATGGGAAGTAGGAGCGTCTTGTCTTTGAAATGTCATAACAAATATACCCTTTTCCTTTTCCTTTTCCTTTTCCTTTTCCTTTTCCTTTTCCTTTTCCTTTTCCTTTTCCTTTTCCTTTTCCTTTTCNTTTTTTTTTTTTTTTTCCTCCTCTGGAAACATTTGCTATCCATAGTTGAAACTCATGAGTGCTTCAGTGCCTGTCCTGCTCCTTTTGCCATTGGCTCTTATTGCTTGCTGAGGGGGGGGAAATGCCTTTTCTGTTGTGCCTCCTTGGTCCTCCCCTTCTCCTGTGCCCCCAGCACGGGTCAGTCAGCAGCCACTGCCCCTCACCTGCCTGCACCTCTGCCAGCTCCAGCATCCTCCCTGATGCCTCTGGGTGGGCTTTGCCTCACCATGACACAAAGGTGCAGGCCATGGCCAGTGCTGGTGGGATGTGGTCCAGGCCATAGTGCTTCTCCCAGAGCTTTGCCTGCAGAGGGGAGAGGGAAACCTTCTTCTCCTGAGGCTGCAGCTGCCCCTCCATGCCTGGGAGCTCTCCCTTGTGGAGAAGGAGGGAACTGATTGCATCAGCTTTGATATTTCTATTATACAGCCCAGATTAATTTTGATTTTTTTGCTTGACTTCTTTGTTGTGGGGTTTGTTGTTTTTTGTTTTGTTTTTTTCCAAGGGATTTCTGTCACCACCCTTCTATACCTCAATGTGCCAGAAAAATTTCTGTCAGGAGTGATTGTGTATGACTTGAATGAAGTGCAATTTTTATTTTTTGTTTTTTTTTTTTTTTTTTTTTTTTTTTTCTTTTTTTTTTTTTTTTTTTTCCCCTCCAAATTATCGCATCTCCAAGCTGAAGCTTCCCCATCTGATGCTGCTGCATGTTATTACTGCCACAAGACCTTTCCACCACCAGGTTTCTCTCTTCTATTTCTTGCTATGAATATGAGATTTGCAGGGAATAGCCATGTGCTGAATATTTGCATCACAACCCGGGATGCTTTGAATAAGACTTCAGGGAGCTGAAAGAGACTTGAGATCAATCCAAAAATCCTCTGGAGAAAATTCCCCAAAGTCAGAGACAAATATCTCCAAACGTGAATATTTCCACTCCATATTTAAGTGCTCTTTAGATATGTTATTGCAACAGACAGCTAGACAGACAGGCAGACAGACAGACACTGAGGTATGGCTGACATTAACATGTAGCTTCTGCTGTCACCCACAGACAGGCTGCGTGGCTGGAATGATGATGTTTCTGTCCTGACTTTGGGGAGTTTCACATATTAGACAGTACTAAAAGAATTTTTAATTGGACTCATTTCACTTTTTTTTTTTTTTTTTATCAGAAATGAGACAATACGCACAAACCCTTGTGGTTACTGTATTCTCCATCAGCTGCCAAATAATGTTGTAGAAGTTGTGATTGGATTAATGAAAAGCTTGTAACAAAATTATAATTGTGAGGAAATTATCCTATTGGGGGCTTTAATTTAAACTGGTGGGACAAAATTAGTCCTAAATTAAAGAAAACATCTAATTGTCTAGATATCGCTCAGCTGATAAATGCACCAGTAGGATCCTGCTCCCAGGGTGTTACTTTGCTTTTATAGGGTTTTTGAGGGAAAATGCACTTGACAGCTTTGTTTTACTCTCTTCTTGCTTTTTCTGTGGGCATCCTGGACTGCTGAGGGTTGTGAGCTTCTCCTCAGCCCAGCTCCTGAAGGCACCGAGCCCTGGAGGTTCTGGAGGGAAGGGATGGTTTGGGTCAGCCCAGGGGAACCTTGTGCTTCCTTATGGACCCCATCCCCTCAGCTGGGGTGATCCAGCACCAACATGGGCTCCCACCACCAAGATATTTAGACAAGGTGAAGACTCACCCCTCCCATCCCTCATCTTCCAGCTCCTCAGTGCTTGTGATGAAATGGTCTAAACCACATTCTCCATTAGCTGCTGATTCCTGCCCTGTGGAGGAGTTTTGGCAACTGGCCCCTTCCCTTGGTGCTGTCTTCTCCCAACTGCCCTGGCAAAGTGGGACCCCCAGCCCACTGCCCTGACTGAAGGTCTTCTCCATTTCAGGGCAGAAAAGTTAATTTGAAGCCCTGTTGATGCCCAGGGTGTGGGAGAGGTCAGTTGGTGACACTGTTCTACAGAAAGTTGTTTTTTTTCTTCTGCTGGACTCAGCACCAGCCACAGATCTGCCTTGTGCTGGGCAAGGGATGTGTTTTTGGGTAACAGGGTTTTGTTTGTATTTCATTCAGTAGCAAAGCTCAGTTTTCCCCATACCTGGAAAATCCCAAGTTCACCTTTTAATAACCACAGAGGTGCTGGAGGCAGCAGATCCCTTGGGACAGCATGCAGGAAAACCTCAGATGATTTTCATCCTGTTTGTCCTGCTGGTTTGGACCAGGTGAGAAGGTTTTTGTGAGCCACAGCATTAAGCTGCTGTTTGGAGCTCCTACACTGCAAGAGTTTGGGAAATGATAAGTAGGATGTGGCAGGTATTTTGAGCACCATCCTATTGAAAAAAATCACAAAAAGGAGTCACATCAGGGCTGACAGGGAATCCTTCTCTTCCATGCAGTTGACCTGCAAAGCTGAGACACTTTGGGCCAGGACTCCTGGTGCCAGTAAGTAAAATGTTAATCTCCTGTACTTGGGGGCCTGTTAGACTGAGTTTCCTTTTTGTTTCTGAGGCCCCATTAAATCCCAGTGTTTGATGGTGGGTTCAGCTGCATTGCTGGATCTAAGGAAAAAGCTCTGTTCCTTCAGAAATGTTCCTGTCCTCTAGGCAAAGGTTTTTGTTGCTGGCCTCTGTCATTGGCCCTCAAGTGGTAAATCCCAGGCAAATAAATCTGTATTTAAAGCAATAAATTCAGTGCCTTTCCTCTGAGGCTTTATTTTCTCATTTAGTGACCTCTTGTTCCCCATGTCTTTGACACTTCTCCGATGTGCATTAAGCAAATATGCAATCATCCTTTCATTATGATTTTTTACACTTCATTACATTTCCCTCTATAATTGCAACTCTTTGTTTTCCCAAAGTTTTATGGCTCTTTCCTCTCTTCTCTCACTTCTTGTGTTTCTTTGTTATTCACGTTAGCTTTTCTTGACACTGTGTTCCTAGTACATTTTCTAGATGTCAAGCAAACTCTTAGGCCTAAACTCATTTATCTTTGAACACTTTCCATTTCCACTTCAGTGCCTTACCCCAATGAATTCCATCCAGAACTTCCTTTTCTTCTAAAATTGGCTGTGCTGCTTTTATTCAGCGTTCTTCCCTTTTTAGGCCTAATTATAAATCCAATTGTTGGGTCCTGAATGCTTCCACGAGCTCCATTCATTTCCAAGCACGGTTCTGCCATAACTGCCGGGGGAAGTTGCGTGACTGCCCTTTCAAAATCCTAATATGATCTAGATGAGAAAGAGAGATGTTATTTCTAACTTAAATTAAACCCTAGTGCGGGATCAGGCTGTTAATGCCCTCTGCTCTGCTCTCCCCTCGACGCCTTTGCCCACCCCAGAAAGTTTTGGGGAGAGGGAGGATGCTCTGCGGTGGGTTCCCGAGGTTTTGGGGTTTTCCCAGCCCCTTCCAGCTGCCAGCTGAGCCAGTGGGCTTGGCCATGCCTCCTGCCAGCACCAAGCACCAGGGGCTGTTGAAATCCCACTGTTTGGGCAGGAGTAGTTCAAAGTGGCATCTGGCCCATTCCCACCGCTCTGCTCCGGAATTCCAACTGGCTGCTGGAATTAACTGCCTGGTCATTTGTAAGTGAAAAGCATCACCCTCACTTCCTTCATTCTGAGCTTCTTTGGGATAAGTGACTGAGGGGAAATGCTTGAGTTTTTGCCTCAGCTCTGCACCCAGGGATTGCTGAGCTGTTCCGGATGGATTTTGGCTCTGCAGCTGGGCAGGGGCTGGCACCAGGTAGCCAGGGCTGCATGGGGAAACATCCCCTATGGTTTGTGAAGCTCCATCTTGCTCCCAGGCTCTATGTGGAGCTCAGCTGTTCAAGCTTAAGGCAAACCATGCTCACTGCTCCACAACCAAATGCCCGACTACAATATGGAGACTTGCAGAGTCAGATTCCAGGAGCAGCTAAAAGGCATGATGGGTTTGGTGGACCTCCAGATACCTCTGGAAATGTTTTCCTTTAGCTGTCTTCAGGTGTTTAGGGCTGTGTAGGTAGCTTCATCCGGGTTGAATGTTCTCAGGAGGTGAGCAGGGTTGGAAATGCAGACTGATATAGAGGCCCAATAGAAACACGTTGCTCTTCTTGTGGAAATGTTGTCAGGATCTGCTAAGCTTTTAAATGGCCAAAGCAGGACTCTTGTTTCTCCTCCAAAAATTGCCCTTGGAGGGAGGTGATGACAAAGTGAATTGCTCTTGTCCACTTACTTATTGATTTAACCTGATTTCTTCCTGTTCTTTGGGCATCTGGAAGAAAAAAAACCATGAGTAACAGGACGACAAAGTTCATCCTTTGCTCTGAGTCAAAGAGTAGAATGTCAGTGACTTTGCAGACCTGGGGCACTCTGTCGTCCCCAGCCAGCATGGAGGCTGCTCTGCTCTCTAGGATTTGTTTCCTTGAGAAAAAAGCAACCCCTGCTTCATGGTCTGTCTTCTCGTGACCTTTCAGACTGGTGCTCAAGCAGTGTTATCAAACCCAGATGATGTACAGTGATAGTCCTGCAGGAACATGAGCAGCAGCAATGCACCCTGAGGTGCATAAATCAGTATGGTTGCATCTGGTTCTGTAGGGTACACCAAGGACATCACTGAGCATTTTTTTTGTCCTGTCCATGGTGCAGGATCACTGGTGTGCCTGCAGGCAACTAAAGAGTTTGGGCTTTACTTCCCACCTGCAAAGCAGAGTAGATATTTCTGTCTGCAGTATATAGTAATATACTAATATGGTAATATTAATGTATGATGATTAACTCTTCTGAAGGCTTTAAGATGTCTCATGAGTTGCTCTGTGTTCAGCTTAGGGATTCGAGGAGGGCTTGCACTTGTCCAGCTTCCACAGGGTTCTGATGGTGAGAGAACAGACAGCATGAAGATGTACAGATGTCCTGTCAGGGGTTGCTGTGCATCACTGTAGTTGGTGCCATGTAGCACAAAATGATGGAGTGCTGAGGAGTGCTGAAGAATTGAGTTCTTTCAGCTTCAGAAGAAACCATCACCTGCCTTGTGGCTTCTTTTGTTGGGCTCCTGCCTCTTGCTGAGATGCTGGAAGATGGGTTCAGATTGCACAGGTGCCAAATGAATTCTTAAAAATTACTTGACCCTAGAGCCTGAGCTCTTCTGAAATCTGCACATTGATTTGTTAAAAGTTTTGGTGCTTTTTAAGAACTTCCTTAAGCAAAACTGCTTGAAATATTGGCCTTCACCATGAATTGACTGGTTATGAGGTGACAACTCTCCCCAGGAGGTCCAGGGGCATGGCTGGGGTATTTAACTTCTGTCTGAAATTTTTATCCTCGTTTGGAGAACAGTTACTTTTTTTGGAAGCTTTAAGACATCCATGTGTGTGGTCATAGTATTTTTTCTCCTCTTAAAATATCTGTCAGAGGGAAATACCTCTTGCAGCAACTTCTCTATATCAGACTAGTTGCAAGAGATGACCTGAAAAAAAAATCAGCTATCATACACCATATCATGTAAATAAATACATCTTGCAGTTTTTCTAAGCGTCTACAGTCATCTGTATATTCTGGATGGATACGACTGGATTATTATAGTCTGTCATTTCAGCATGAATTCAGCCACTGTTTTAAGTGAGTTTTATTTAATAGGCTGGAAGAAGCCTTTGGAGCTGTTATTATCTCCCATGTAAATGCACTTAAAGCAATTTGAACAGGCATATCATCTCCCTGGTGGGCTGTATGGCTCCTGTGGAACAGCTGAGGGGTTTGCACCCTGCCACACCGCAGCCACCCACCCTCTGGGATGGCAAACGGGGGATGTGTGGACCCCCAGGATGGCACAAGGAGGAATGTCAGACTCTGCAGGGTCTGGCCAAGCTGCTGCCCAGGCTGTGGCCATGTGCTTAAGGATGCAAAACAAAGAGCTTTGTTTGGAAGGACCAGGGTAAATAAACCAAACAGCATTTCTGCAAGTCTGCATGAACTGACCACATCAGTCCCTTCGCTGTAGCAAGAGGTGGATGGAGACACTTTGGGAACCAGGGGGAAAAGTTTCAATGTTGAAAGAGCAACCTGTGAGAAACTGCTGGCTTTGGAGGGCCAGGAGCTGTGGGGACAAACCTCACATCTTCCTCACAGCTTCACTGTTTATCAAACAGCAGAGAGCCATGGACAGTGAGTGGGGAGGAGGGATGAAACCCCACGCAGCACAAAAACCTTCTTGATGGGGATGCTGCTGAATGGCAGAAAAAACCCTTCTGATTACAATCTTGAAATTGCCATAAAAGTAGGTTACATTGGAGCTTGTTCTCCAACCCTACCCCAGGCCAGCAGAGCTGCACCATGCCCGGCTCTGGCTCCGGCCACCCTCAGGAGCAGGCAGCAGTCCCCAGCTGCCTCCTGGTATGATTATTTTTTTATTCGCCTCAATAAAAATCTGTGATTCATTAAGTGCTTGTCATGTTTTGATACGTGGATCAGGAACTGATCAATAGCCAGCCAAATTTAATAAAAAGGAGCTGTATTCTTGAGAAATGAGCTTGTTACCATGCCAACTATCGATCTCTCCTGACAGGCTCTGTAAGTCACAAAATGGGGTCCTGATGGGTGGGTTGGTCTCCCTGCCTGCCTGCCAGGAGTGATACCAATTGCAACCTCTGTATTTAAGAGGTTGGAGGCAACCCTGGTTTTTAATACTGCTTCTGTGTAATTCTTTGGCAAAGGTTCTAGATTGCCTGGAGCTAGCGGAAATCACCCAAAGGTTTTACTTTTCTTCCTGGCTCTAAGGTGGTGGAAATTTAAGACAGAAGGGAGAAGAGCTCTGGTTCTGCACTAGACCCTGCCAGGGCAGGGAGGGATGGAGCCCAATACCAGCCCACACACCTGCTTCACCAGTGGATGATGTCCCAGACATCACCATCCCTGCCTGCCTCTGAGGCCCCAGTATTTTTCCTTGCAGTGTTAACAGCTCAATGTGAGCCAGGTGGTGTCAACAGGCACTGAACTGATCCTCCACCGGGTGGATTTCTCCAGCTGACCATGGTGAGCAGGACAGATTTGAAGCCCCAGGAAGAGAGAGGCTCTATGGAGTCCCCAAGGTCCCAGTGGCATTCTGCAGAGCTTCCCATACTGATCCTAAATCCCTAAATGTGAAGGGTTGGTGTTTCAGCTGTTCTCTGGCATGGGTGACACCAAAACCTTTGGGACCAAGAACCTGAATACAGATGAGAAGGAAGGGAGTCGTCAACTTTAAGCAACCCACTCCCAAGGTTTTGATTTGCCTGATCTGTTTGCAGTGTTCCTAGATTTTTATTTGCACTTTAGTCTCCTTCTATTTCTCAGAAAGAAGGTGGGATGGCTGCCTGCTGCCAGGGTAGGCTGTGCACTGGTCCTCTCCCAGTCCAAACCATTTAAACATGGTGACCCACATCCTTCTCCTGGACAGCCACTTAGGTCAGTGACTGAGGACTTAAGAATGGATGGTGAATTGTGCATGGGGAAGCGAAAGCTTTAAAAGCTTAGAAAATCCAATTCTGTGCTCAGTACAATCCCTGAGGCATCCCCAGCATACTTAATCTGACCAAAAGTGAGACAAAGGTAGAATATGATGTGGAAGATCTTAGCAAAGCCACTCGGGGAGAGGAAATGCAATGTAATTCCTTCATGGCTTCTCCAGATTGCACGCTGTAAAGCTTATTGTGATTTTACATCGATATTGGCCCAGCTTTCAGTGTGTGGAGGTTGGACTCAAGGCCTCCAGAGGTCCTTTCCAACCATTTTTCCACTGTTTCATCTCAGAGATGGGATGTGAGGCCTAACACTGAAACCAAAAAGGAACTGGTGTTCTTGGGTGTTCAGACTTGGAAGGCAATAAGAGCTGACATCAAAACCTGAATAATTCTCAGAACTATTTGTGTGTATGAGGTGCCAGAACAGTCGTAGTCCCTTGGCTGTGCCAAAGAGGTGATTGAACAGAGATGATTGAACAGCACCGCTTGCTGCAGTTACTGCAAAGCTTGCCAGCAGCACGCATCTGCCCTCCTGTCTGCTCTCAGGATTCCTTCTCCTCAGGCTCATCCCAAACTTCTCATTTTAAGTTTCCTTCTTTCAAAGATTCTTTTGCAGTAAAAATCAGTGAACATCTCCATAGGGTTCGTTAACATGAGTTGTTTCATGGGAAGATCCTTTCCACACATGACAAAGGGGAAAGCCTTCAGTGGGGTTTCATAACCCCCACCCTCTCTCTGTCCCTGCAGTGTTTTGTGCTGGCACAGCACAGCAGCAAGCGTGGAGCAAAGATGGGGTGGAACAGCTTCAGTTAAGCATCTGCATGACAAACAGGTTAAAATACCCCTTCTTAGAACCCAGTGAAAGCTGTTCTGGGGACTGGACTGCCAGATCAGATCCCCACTACCTGGGCAGCTCCTGTCAAGGTTGTAACTCAATGCTGACTGCATACTCTCTTTCCTTCTCTTGCAGTTTGCACTGGAGACCTGAAGACAAATGAGACCAGTTGGGTGCCAACAGCAACGTGATGCTGACGGGAGAGAGGGGCCCCTCCAAATGCAGCAGGAGGAGGAAAGCCTCCAGTGCTGTTGGCCCAAACAGAGATGTGGTTCCTGCTGCTGCTCCCTGGCATGCAGCCCCTGCTCCCCTCACCCAGCCCAGATGCTCCCTTCCACCCACAGACACTGAAAGAGCCTGGCAGGCTCTGGGGGAATGCAAGCAGTGGGATAACCAAGTGGAAGAATACCTCTTGCTTAGGAGAGGAAGCTGCCACAGAAAAGCCCAGCTCACCAGCATTAGCTCTGCAGGCAGCTGCAGAATCAGGCTCTGTGTCAGCACGAGGGCAGAGAGACCCAGCTTGGAGCTGCCAGAGAGTTTGTGCTTTCCCCTACTCACTGCTCTTGAGTTTTTGAGCTGGATCAGCAGCCTTACACTGCACCGTGATTTGGCTGCGAGTCTGTATTATCTCGGCAGGCTCAAGTTATGCCTCTTTCCCCCCCCACCACCTAAAATATGAACATACAGCGAGAGTTTTATGGACAAGATAATGTGTTTTGGCTGCATGAAACAGTGCATTCATCCTATAGGAAAAAAAATTAATTTTGCTCTGAATTCCACTATAACCAGACAGCTCTCCGTTTATGCCCTGAGTAATAAATCAAAGCAACGTGAAGTCTCATGCACAGAACTGAAGTGGTTTCTTAAAGCAAATTTGGCAGGAAATAAGTCATCATCCTAAAAAGCCAGCACACACTCCATGTACAGTACACCACCAAGTCTTTCCTAAAATCTACAAACAGGCACGAAGATAATTTTGTGAAAAGCAGAGGAATCTGTGAGCTCTAGTAATGCTCTACGAGATAGGCCATGTCATTCTGTTATTAAATCACATATAACTTTGTTGAAGAAATCACCCTGCGAGTTATCTTCCACTCCTGAGCTTGCAGTGCCTGGGTACTCAACTATCACAAGGGCCATTAATCTGGCTTCTTATAAAAATAAGGTCATGCCCGTATCACCACTTCCCTCTGTGTTTTTCCCCTTTCTTCTTTCATGCTCAGAGAACATTGTTATTTTTTCTAATTTTTTTTTTTTTCCCCAGCCTTCCTTTCTAGTTTCTATTTCTATCGTGCAAACATGCCATGGCAAAGCGATGTAAGCAATGCATTATATATTTGCAGTAATGTATGATTCATTTACTAGCTTTCATAATTAATGCAGCTGTGTTTTACATACACAGTACTTCCTGCATGCATTTTATGTTGTGAACACTCTTCAAAAAATCTAATAAAATGTAATCCATTAAAAACAATAGTACTATTCCTGTGATGAGATTTGTGTGCAGATTTGCAGCAGCTACAGCGAGAACTTGGTGCTGAGTTTATATTCCAAACACCAATTTTATGTTGTTATTTTATGCAGATCCTAATTCTCAAGGTGGAAATTATTATAATGATACATATTATTATAGTTATACCACAGTTGGTCTGGGTATCATCTGCTTTCATACCCTGAAAACTTTCCAACACAAATAATTTTTCTATCTGCTGTCTGGAGCTCAATAAAAAAATATGAAATTATGCTGAGGTTATGAAGAAATATGTAGAAACTCTACAGCGGCATCTGTAAAATATCAGCTAAATAATGCCAACATCTTCACCTCCAAAAAATTCATTCTTGCCTGAGGCTTGGAGGGGCTGAGATCACACACAGGCTCATGGTCTGAGCCCCAAGACCCTGTTCCCAAAGATATTTGTGCATTTAATTACCATCAATACCAGCAAGAGTTAGGAACTGCCAAAGAGCTCAGACCATGCACTTTATTTACACATTATTCTCTTCCCATCGAGGACTTGAGGACCCAAATTATTTTGCACCCCACAGAGAAGAAATCTGACGTAGCCATTTGTGTGCTGTTCCTTGACACATTGTTCCAGACGGCTGCATTTGGGAGCTTTTAATTTCCTATCTACATACCAAAAAATGTGTATAAAATAATTTCCAGCAACAAAATCTCCGTTTAAGAATTAATAAATCTAACATGCATATGTTGAAAATTTTAAATGGGTATAAAAGATGAATATAATTTCCAGTGTAAGGCTAGAAATTCTCTTCCCATCTCCCCAGATACCAGGCTGAAATTTTGCCTGCTTTCCTTCAGCTGAATCCTCATTAAACCTGATGGGCACAAACCACCCCAGCTCAGCAGTAATGTGTGGTACCTCTGCCAAATGAGGTACCCAGTGCTCAGGCAACCAAATGAGCCCAGTGCTGCTTGAGCATCAACACTTCACCCCCTCACGACACCTGGGTGCTGCTTCAGCTGTCAGCAGGTGTGGAGCATCACTGACCTGAGTGAATTAAGCCTGGGCTTGTGGCTGGGGAGGGGTGAGGTTTGTGGTGTGAGTGTATCTGTGATAGTGAAACGTGGGATTTTCTGAATGCTGCTGGTTGGGAGAGCAGGAGGATGGTGATAATTCCAGCGTGACTCCAACCCACTGGTTTTCCTGGACTTGCCTTGGGCTTTCCCTGAAGTATTTGAGATGTGCTTTTTTTTCCCCAAGGTATTTAAGCACTGCTTTTGGACTTTGCTGTGTCCCTCCTGGTGAATTTTTCCCTGCTGGGGCAGCTGCCCGTGCTACATGGGCAGCTTTGGTGTGACTCTGCGAGTGGGATTGGTGCAAACCTAGGGATGAGTTGGGCAGTGGCTGCTGCTACTCCAAGATGGGGAGGGACATGTCCTCCTGCCAGCTGTGCCTGGCTGGGATTGCTGCTGCAGCTGGGAGCTGCTTCATTTCCCCCGGGTGGAGCTGGAGGAAAGGTGGAAAAACCTTTCACATGGTAAAATGAACTACAGACCTTAAGGCCCAAATCCTACCATTTAGCGAGATCGATACCGCCGTTCCTGTTGGGAAGAGAAATCCTCAGCTGCAGCAGCACAGCTCTGATGGGCTGTGTCCCTCTCTAGGGTGAACCCACCCACCCCTCACGTGGAATCCTGGGCTTGGGGGGGAGGAAACAGCCCCCCACAGTGTGCCCAGCCTTGTGCTTGGCCACCTCTCACTTTGAGTGAGGGAGGTGGTGGGAGCAGTGGTAAGGGATGGCTGGCACCATGCCCTCATGACAACTCAGGAGGAGGCTGATAAAACTGGTCCTTTCTGATGTTTTCTAGTTCAGATGAGAGAGCTGTATTTTTTTTCTCTTGCATTTGATGAGGCTTATTTTAGCACTGAGTTGTGCGGACTGCTTGGATGCCTGGGACTGAAGGTTATCCTGGTTTTTTTTTCCCAGATTTTGGATGTTTTTGTGCTTATTCTCACTTATATATATGTATTTTTTTATTATTATTATTTTTTAAGAAATGCTGAATTAATTATTTAGACGAGAACATCCCTGTAATTTTATCATTGTGGCATGTAAATGTTCAAGAAATGCAAAAAAAGCAGAGAAGGAAGGCCTGAAACACTAATGCTGTTCTGAAACATCAGCATGTGAAAACTGTGCTTCAAGTGAGCCTCTTCAATACTGGAGACCTGAAGGTGACTTCTGCCTTTGGCAGGTGTGTGCAGGTGATGCAACGCCTTTCCCTTCTGTCACAGGGTCCCTTTTCCTTCTGCCAACAAAGCTATGGGGGCTTCTCCCCCTGGGCAGGCAAATCCCCTCTGTCATATCTCTGCAGAGCCCCTGGGAGTGGCAATAGTGACAATATCAAGGTATGTGACAATGGGGGCTGCGCTGTGGCTCAGGCTGGCACAGGAGCTTGGCCCCAGTGTGGGGTGCTGCCCCTCAACCCCAGCCAGGAAAGTGCCTGGTCAGAGCTCTGCTCTCCAGTGTCAGAACAGTCTGTGTCCTTAGAGGGTGACAATTCTCTGGGGTACACCCAGCTGGCCTCCTGTCCCGAAAGGCTGATCTCCAGCTGGGAGGTCTCTGCCCCTCCAACCACCTCTCTCAGCATGGTGCCTACCCTGGACCCCCAGACAGCCAGAGTGAAGGGGCAGAAAGTCACCTCTGAGTGCAGTTTGGGGATGGAGGAGCACACAGCTCAGCAGGAACCTCCTGGGAATGCAACAGCGGCTCTGGCACATGCAGGGAGCTCTGGATGGTCCCCCTAAATGGCCTGACACTGTGGCCAGGAGAGCTGAGACCCTGCTAAAAGCATTGCTTTTGAGGAGGGTTAAAGGGACAAATTTTTGAGGGGAAGGGGGGAAATGCGGGACAAATGCTGGACCTGGAAGACCTCCACTCTGTCTGATGTGGAGGAAAACTCCCAGCGGCGTTGAAAGGAAACAACTAATTACTGCTCACATGGAGCTGGGGGGACATGACACGAATGGGGTGGGGATGGAAGCTGCAGATCTCTTGGGGAAAGGGAGTGGAGAGGGGCAGAGACCTCCCAGCTGGAGATCAGCCTTTCGGGACAGGAGGCCAGCTGGGTGTACCCCNTGGGGCGCTGCCGGCAGCTCGCCCCCCACCTCCTCCCTGCTCCATGCCGGGGGTCCCGGAATGGGGTGTCTCTTGGGTGGGGGGTTCCCCAGCCCTGTGCAATCGGTGTGCGGAGCGGGAAGGGTTAGGTGGGTGGGAGGGCGGGGTGCACGCAGAGGTTTTCCGCGGGCGCGGAGCGGCAGGGGCGATGCCAGAGAGCTTCTTCCTGCAGGGCACGGGGTGGGTCCCGGCATCCGAAGTGCCAAGGATTTTAAGGTTTTAAATTATATATGTATTTAATTCTATTTCCCCCCGGCACCGTTAAGTCCCGGCTTCATTTGCACCCTTAGTTCTCGTCGTTTTAAGGTCGGGCTTCGGTAGAGCCGCCGCCGCCCGTGCGTTTAACGAGAAATAAAATAGAAATAAATGTTCGCATCTGTCCCCTTTTAAAGGCAAACGGCAAAATAATTTCGTGTCTCCCGGTCCGGTCAGATCCCCCCAAGGACCCTGAGGAGACCTCAAAATCTGGGAAAAACTTGCAGCCCTCTCCTGCAAACGAGGGGTGCTAAATCTTGCGAGATAAAATGACGGAGCAAAGAGGTGGAGAGGGAAATCTCTGTGAACAGGTTGAGCCTTTGTGCCCAGGTCGCCTTGGAAGGCGGAGGGGCATTGGGGGTGCTGGTCCCTCCCTCTTCCCCTTTCTGTGGTCTCTGACACGGTGACATCAAAGGACCCGCCAGGGAGGTCTGTTCACAGCCGTGTTCCCCAAATTTGCCCCTAGGAAGAGAGACAAAACCAGGCGATATTAATATATTACCAAACGGCGGAATATTGAATGTTTCTCGTACGTGCGCGTTGCCAGAGGTTTGCAGTTTGTCTGAAAACACCCGGAGCTGGAGGGAGGGGAGGGGGATTTTAATATAAACCATTTGCCACTTGTCTTCAATTAGAGACCAGAAATTCACCAAAAAGGAAAAATGTCTATTTTTTTTCTCACTTGCTGTCGGGATCAAGAGGTAGACACTGCGCCCCTGAAACGGTTTCAGGGCTCGTCTTTAGGAGAAAGGAAACACAGGCGGTATTGTCGCGATCTGTGTCGCGTCGCCGGCTGCGGGGGGGGACGAGCCTAGCTGACCGCCCTGCCCCCCCCCGCCTGACCNTCCGAGGCTTTATCCACTCCCTCCCTCTCCCCCGAAAACGGCTTCTCCGCCCGGAGCCGGACCTCCGACGGGCCGCGGGATTCGGGAGCAGCGGAACGGGGCCCGGGGGCTCGGCACGGCGGCTGCCCGCAGCTCTCGGCCGAGGGTTGGCGGGGGGCGGTACCCTCAGATTTTTTATTTTTTTTTCCCCAGTGTTATGAGGGGAACCCCAAGCCGCCGGGGTTTCTCCCTCCCCGGGGCTGGGCAGCTGCGGAGCCTCTCGTCACCGTGTCCCAGGCAGGTGATGGGCACCTCGGAAGCTCATCCTCCCCCTCCCGCCCCGATATTTCCCTGCATCTTAGTGTCCATGACAAATAGAGCCAGAAAAAGGGGGAGGAGGGAGAGAAAGACATGCACACAATAGCCAGGCAAATTGTTAGCAACTCTGGCGTTTGGGGAAGCCGGTACTGTAACTGCGCTCTCATCAGTCACCGCTCCTGAAGTGATAGTAAAAATGCATCTAAACATGCTGCGGTGTGATATATAAAAGCACAGCGGGATGAGCTGCTTTCCAAAAAGGGACTTGGTGATTGGATATGCCTTGGCATGATTGACAAGAGCTTAGTTTGGTAAAGAGAAGACACGCAAGCTTTCACAGCGGGATTTCTTTTCTAAAATATATCACACTAGCCTTTGAAAAGCGCCGCACACTATAAGGGAAATAAGGTTGCTTTATAGTGCGCTGACATTTCTTTAAAACACAACTAAGATCAAAAAAAGAAATAAAATGTGTTCCAAACACAATGTTTTAATTAGTTTATTCTGTGCATTTGCTTTTATCTGGTGTATATATCACGGATCCCCACCCTTTAATTAAAACAACTGGCTGCCTATACAACAGCAGAGACAAATGCTTAACTTTCTCCTTTGTATCTACAAGCAAACGCAATTTACTACAGCTCTCAGAAGACTTTTTAAAATAAACGTGGACGCCTTGAAAGCTATCGGGGAAGGGGCTAAGGTAGCGGGAAATGGCTGTTTCCTGGCTTTCAGAACTTGAGAGGACCCGAGGTCCCGCGGCCAGCCCTGCCCTCAGCTCTGTCCGCTCTCAGCCCTACCCGCAGCCCTACCCGCACCGCTCACCCGACGGCCCTGCGGGCCCGCAACCCTGCCGAGGGAATTTAAAAGCAACGAGAGTGCATCGCTGCCTTAGCTGAGAGACGCAGTTAAAGGGCTGCGATGGGGCTTTCAATTTGCTTGGGTTCTTTTTGGATTTGTTTTGGTTTCTCTTTATTTTTCTCCCTCTTTATTCCTTTCTTCTTCCTTTTTTTTTTTCAACCCCCCCCCCTGCTTTTTTTTTCTTTAAAAAAATATTTTATTTTATTTTAGTAGGTCGCTGTTAGAGTCCCGGTTACAGCAAGCTCTCCTCCCCCCTCCCCGGCACCGCCCGTTCCGGGGTCGATCACTTGATGCACCTTTTCTATCGCCATCTCCCCCGCCTCTGCCCGAAGAGGTTCTCGTTACGGAGCTGATCCTCCAGGGCGAGGAATAAAAGTCCTTTAAAAGGCATCGAATCCTTCACCCCTTGGCAAGCACATCGTTTACAGGCGGGTTAATTGTTCCAGGGGGCCTCGCCGCTGCCCCCCGCGCCCAGGATGCGCTCCCTGCGCTCCCGCGTCCCGCAACGCGGGGCCTGAGCAGGGCGCTGGCGGAACCGTGCTGCCTCGGGGGTGTTCGATAGGAAAAACAGGGAAGGAAGGGTCAGACCTGCGAGGGGTTGCCTATGGACCCGAAATCTGGACGTTTCGGGTCAGCAAGAGCGGAGCTGGCTCTCTCCGAAGCCCCGCGGCCGCAGGCAGGGGTTGAACGACTCTGGTGCAAATCTGGCCCCCGATGAGGTGGGGAGAGGGAGCATTTGGGCAAGACCCTCGCCCCGCTGCTGTTATTCGCCCCGCATTCGTCTCAAGGCTTCGAGAGGGATTTTATCGGTGAAAGAGGCTGCCGTTTTGGGACTTTTTAACTCAGGGAAACGTGGGAGGGCTAAGCCCGGTTTCTCCTGCAGCTGCGGCCACCCAGACCTCCCCGTGCCCGTTCCCTGTCAGTGTTGCGGGATGGAGGGGTCTCTGGAGCGCTTCGCTCCCCTCGTTGGCGAAGGGAGAGGGGCAGGCGGCGAGGGGAGAGGGAGCGGATTCTATCCCGCATTCTTGTTGCGGCACTGCTCTTCCTGCAGAGGAAAAAAAACAAAGGGAATGGGCACATCACTCCAAAGGGACGGTGGGAGCTGGTCACTGGGCACGAGGGTCGGAGGGGGGGCTCTTTTCGTTCCCGACACCTTGAGGAAAGCTCCCGGTGGATGAGGGGAGAGTCGGTGGGTGATGCGGACGGAGAGAGAGGATAGAAAAACGCTAGTGGTGGAAACGGCACAGCCCCCGTTTTAATTTTTTTAAAAGACTTAAAATTGTTCAACACGTTGTTCCAACACGTCCTAGGGGCTTGAGAAATCGTGTCTCCGTCTGTAGGGGATGCCTGGCGGCGGGAGACATCCTCGGTGCCCACCAGCAGGGTGCCCGTCGGTGCCCTGGAACGGCGCTGCCGGAGTAGACACTGGGTCCATGGCCCGACCCCGCGCACTGGGGCCGGAGAGACCCTTCACACCTCGGCCAGACCCAAATTACTACCCTCTCGAGGGCTACAGGGTCACACCTAAGCCCGCCGACGGTGTAGCACTAGACGGGTCCACTCCGGGGAGTCCTGATCGGTGGCAGTTCCCAGCCCGGGGCCGCGGGGAGTGCCGACCCTTCAGCTCTGGGCCGTGGCTGTGTCCAGTGCTAGGGAAGAAGAGCTGCTGGATCCAAGAGGAAACCCCGAGTTACACACAACCCTGGTCTCCTGGCAGTGGGAGAGAGCCTGAGCCCCCCGGTACATCCCGGGGGCTTCCAGTGTCTAGGATGTCTCCACAGCCTCCTCGGGGACCTGCTGCAAGTTGGGGGATATCCCCAGGACTGTCTTGAGGCCTCACCCCAGAGCCTGGCAGCATCCCCTCCTTGGCCCCTAGCAGCTAGAGACCGTGGTCTCGGGGTTGCCAGTTCAAACGGCGCAACTTGCACCCGGGCAAGAGGTTTGTCGCCAGGGATGACACCTGCTGCGAGGTCCCGGGGCGGCTCGGCGGATAGAGGCAGGAGAGATGGCAAGTAGTGACGGGGCCCCAGGCCCACAGACGAGCTGGACTGGCTCTTATCTGGGGACGGAACTCCACGTCCCCTGTCTGTCGCGTCCTCCGCGGTGCCCCTGGGGCAGGTGAGGAAGGCCCCGGCTCTGCCCAGGCAGGGGTGCGGGGCAGCGCCGGGAATGCCCTGAGCCTCCCGGGGCACCGGCAGCCGTCGGGTCCGGTCCGAACCCTCCGCAGCGCCGCCTCGTGCCTGGCCCCGCTTCCCTTCCCCGGCCTTGGGCTGAGGAGGCTTCCGCGGCCGCGGTCTCAGCTCCGCTCTCTACCCTCCTCGTCGGGGCCAGAAGGTTTCGGGGTTGGGAAGAGGAAGAAGCTTGATGTGGGTTCCTCCGGGGATCCATGCAGGGCCCCTCCTGCCCTTCCCGTCCCTTTATCCCCAGAAACTCCTCAGAGCATCGCCGCGCTGCGCTCGCTGCAGGTCAAACCTCAGCCAGAATGCGTCCAGGGGAACCCAGAGGGTCCTCCCGGCCCACCTTGGCTCGCCCTCGGGTGAAGCGGGTTGTCTCACCTCCACCCTACCCCGGGAAGGAGCCGGGTATAGCAGCTGAGGGCTCGAAAAGAGACAGTACGCGGGCCCAGTGGCTCCGGCACGCAGGGAAAGGTTGGCTCTTTCCCGCCGGCTGATGCCGGGTTGGCGGCTCCCGAGGCCGGGATGCCTCCCCGGAGCCGGGGGCTTGCGGTTGCCCCTCAGGGCTCAGTCACGCAGAAAGGCTGACTAAAGTCTGTGTCCCCCGCAAGAGCGGGACAATAGAGCCACCCTCCGGGTCACAGGTCGCCTCCTCGCTGATTGAGATATTCGCCACTTCCCCCCACCCCCCCCCC
>JAAWXA010000017.1:6839813-6885502 GCA_038090715.1 Florisuga fusca | reverse complement strand
ACACACACACACACACACACACACACACACACACACACACACACACACACACACACACACAGTGGGACATGGATGGGGCAGGGGCAGCCGGGGGGTGTCTGTGCTTTGGGAGGAATGGGTTTGGGATAGGTGCAAACGGGCTGTGGCTTGTCTCTGAAAGGCTTGCAGAGCACAGGGTGAGGTGGGGCAGGAGGGCTGTGTACCCCAGCACACCATGCTTTGCTGGTAGGTGCTGCTGTGTCTGACCCCCTGTCTGCTGCTGTCCCCTTGGGTGTTAAGCCCAGGGAAGAGCTGTCTCTGTTGCTGAGTCCTCAGCACTTAGGGACAAATAAAGGGGTTTTTTTTTCTGTAAAAAGAAGGGAAAAGATGCTGTTCTTTGCCCACTGCAGGGAGATGTGGAGAATCCTAGAGTGGGAAAGATCCTTTTTTCCAGAATTTGTAGGCTGGTTTTGTGAGGCTGAGTGAAACATGATTTTCAAGGCCAGGACCTGGCAGCAGGGACCTGCAGGCATTCCCTGTGCTCTCAGCTCAGGAGAAAGCACTACAGAGCAGGCCAGGGCAGGACAGTGCTGGCAGAGCAGGTGCCATTATAGCTCAGCTTTTAGTGTGTCATTAATAATGGATCTTGTGTTGCACCCCAGAAGAGTCCCAGGACTCTTCACAAAACAGGGCTATATTCTGCTGTCCTTCCCTTGAAGTTGCTGTGCTTGCTTGTATGATCAGGATTAGGTGGATTTGCCCCCAGATAAACAGAACTTGGGATGTTTTTCTAAAAGGGGTAATGTTGATTCATTGTGCTATAAAGAATTCTAAGCAAAGGCAGGCGATGAGCTGGAGCCATTCCTTTTCTACCATGCTTTATGAGCCATGAATATTTTGATTCCTTTGGTGTCATTGTTTTTGCATATCTGTCTCTGTGTCTAGCGTAATCCTCTGAAAATAATATATTTTTGTTTTCAAGCTTTGTGTGTGCCATTAACAGCTAGTGGTTGCACACAGTGTGAAGGCAGAGTCCTGAAGGCATTTGATCAGGTTGTGTTCAAGTGTCTTGGTGCTACTGCACCAGGAATTAAGTTCCTATAGTAACTCTGTTGGCTGTAAAGCTCTGAAGCAGCGGATAGGGTTTTTTTTTTTTTTTTTTTTTTTTAATCTGATGTGCCCAGATTAAAAGCACCACACACTAACAGGAGCTCTTTTAGCTGAGCCTAACTTCCATGAGGGTTTGATAAACCATCCCTGTTGTTTATGCTGCTAGTTTGGTCAAACTATAGGGAAAATATCTCTGCAGAAATGCTCTCTTGTTATGGAGAGGTAAAGCTCTAGAGAAGGCCTTAAATTCTTTACAGAACTGTATTTTTATTGTGGGGTGTGCTGAAAGAAATAATTTGTATTGTACTGATTGATCTGTAGATCCCCTGAGTCAAGACATTTGGTTAACCTTGCTATGCCTTTTGTATGAGTAAAAAAATATTATCTGTGTCTTGCAAGTACCTGCTCACCTGAACTGCAGTCAGTAAAAATGGATGGTGACTGAGAATGGCAAAGCAAGGACCTGCCCTGCAGCCTCAGTAGGAGCTGGTTTAGGATGGCCTTATAGACATGTGTTCTGTGCTACCGTGGAAAAAGCCTCTGCAGAAAGTGGGGGAGGCTGTTGTCTAAGGAGATGCAGATATATTTTAATATTATGATGCGAAATTTTATTCTCTCAGTAAAGCAGGTTGCATGCTGCTTAGTTTTTCTTTTAGCTGGTGCTTCAGTAATGCTTCTCCACTTCAAATATTTGTGTGAAAAGAAACTTAATAAAAAGGGTTGGGGAAAAAAAAAAAAAAGTTTAGCTGAATGATTTTGTTTTGGCAGCTTGTTCAATAGCGGCAGCTTTGAAATCACCAAAGCTCAAATGAAATGGTTGAATGGGCAATACCTGAGGGAGACCCAGCCTGCATGTTGGGAATTTGTTCCTGCACTTTCTGGGGAAGGTTGCCTGACCAGGGACAGGCAGGAAGTTCATATGGGGGAAAAGTCACCAGCAGTCCTGCTGGCTGGGGAAGCTGGGAGGCTCAATGGCCGAGGAGCATAAAGGGTATGTGCAGAATAGGGCTATTCCCAGAGTTCTGTCCTTTTTCAGAGCATTGTATAATCCTGGTTTGGGCCTGCGGTCGTCCCAGAGATAGAAAATGGCTCTTAGGCAGGGTTTTTTTGGGTGTTTGGCACAGCAGAGCAAGGGGCTGGGCAGAGATCCCAAAGCTTTTGAGGAGGCTGTGCCCTTCCTGTCTTCCAGCAGCTCCAGTGTTTGGGCAGAAACTGATCTGTAGGCAGGAAAAAAAAGTGGGACATCACCAGAGTTTGGTATGGGGGGAAAAAAGTGTTCTGCTGTGCAGCCTGGGCATTGGGGCTGTGCCCAGGCAGGTGTGAGGTTGTTTCTGCTCCCTGTGCTTCAGGGGGAGCAGTGTGGGGTTCTAGAGCAGAAACGAGTGTTGTTGACATGGCCTTGTGCTGGCAGGGTCACAGCAGGATAGAAAATGTCAGGATTCTGGTTTCTGCTTGCCATGGGCTTGCTGCATTTTTATGCCACAGAGAATAAACACTTTGGAAAGTACAGCTGCAGCCAGAGATGCTCAAGGGTCAGTCAGTCAGCGTCTAGGATTTGCATCAAATAGAATTACTTACTTACTTATCTCTTCTCTAAATTTCCCCTAAGTTTCACTAAGACATTATTCCACTCCAAAATGCCATGGTGGATTTTTTGGTTTGTTTCTGGCGTGTGTGTTGCTTTGTTGCTGGTTTTTTTTCAAGTATTTTTGCCGCTTTCCATAGTTCACATAGCAAAATTATTTTACTGTTTGGGGCAAAAAGTTGTTCTTTTTGTTTGCTTTTTCTCCTTATTTAATTTGTTTCATGATTGTTTTTTTACCTGCTTTAGTAGAACACAGTTGAATTTAAAGTTTCCACCATCTCACTGTGTTCTTACTGGAAACAAACAGTTCTCTTGTTTGCATTTAGCATCCTATTAAGTCCATGAACTTGAGCTTATCATTTATATCAATTATTTATAACCTCAAGAAAAAAGTAAAACTCATGTTGAAATCAGTGAGAGAAACTCAGTCCTAAGTAAAAAAAAAACAAATCTGAGTTTGGACTCAAATACTGTCTTTAGTTAAGGAAAAAATCCCTGTGCAGTAGATTATGTGACAAAAGTTCCTTCCATGCATGCAAAGTTTGCAAGGACCAGCCTCTGGCTGCTCACTGCTGCAGGGGCTCCTCTTGCTGAGGAAGGCAAATGTTCTCCAGAACACTTGGTTTTCCCATATTTATTTTTACTAGAAAGAAGAGAAGATTCTCCAGGAACTTGATGAAGCTGTTTATCGTAAATATATAAAAATTACATTCCAGGCACCCCTGAAATGAACTGTCTTAATTTGACCAAGAAAAAGAAAGGGTTTTTTTGCTTGTTGTTTTTTCCTTTTTTTTGTGTGTGTGTGTGGGGTTTTTTTTTTTGATGATAACTGTAAGGCCAAAGGGACATAAACCCATGTTTCAAAGTGGAGTTTTAGTTACCAAGTAATTTCCCGATTCTGGAACTCAAATGCCATTTTTTAAAAAATGAGGCTATTGGTAACATTGTAAGAATTGGCAACAGTGCAACAGTAAAATTTAGATTTATTTTTCAACCTTGGCCAGCAGAAGTATTTTAAAATAATGCAGTAAGTGGAGTGATTTGCTTTAATGGTTTTGCACCACTTGTTTTGTTTTAAAAATGGGACACCGATGTGATGTTGCGATCTGCTACTTTTTTTCTGTTTCCTTCTTGTTCTTTGCTGATGTGGAGGAAGAAAGACAGGGAAAGGACCAAAGGAGTTGAAACTGTGCCTTGAAGATACTCCCTGTACCTTCTGGGGGGACGCTGGGCTGAGACTAAAATAAAAACTCTCTGTTGGTGCTCACGTTATGTTGCTGAGGATTTGATTTCAGGGGAGTTCCCTGACCTTTCCAAAAATCTCATGTTGGAAACAAAATGGAAAATAATAAATATCTATGTATCTGTGTAGCTATTAGTTCCTTTTTGAAATTTCAAACTAATGTGGGGCATTTTAAGAACTGTGATATGATAAAGAACTTACTGGGTCCCGCAGTGGGTGCCTAACAGAGCTCTGCAAGCCTTGCCTTGCAGCCCTGGTTTCTCTGTAACTTTAACACACCAGAATGGACCCCGTAAACTATATCATGATTTTTGTAATCAGGGGATAGTGAAGAATACATGTTGGTTTTTGTCTGTAACAGAGTTAATAGTCCCAATTTCAGGCTGTGGCCACCTGATCATCTCTTTAGAAATTCATAAAGCAAACTCAAGCAACTACGGTACTAGTGCAAATTTTTTTGTCATTTAATTAATTCTTGTAATTTAATTTTCATCCAAGCTTGGGGCAAAAAAAAAAAAAAAAAGCGTTTTAGAGAATACAATAGTTGATATCAGCATCTTGGTTTTATCACAGTTATATTTCTAGATTTCCTTGTTTCGCTGTAGGTTAAGAAATCGTTTCCTTCCAGACTGACAATCGATTGCAGTGAAAAAAGGAAGCATAAATGCCCCCTACGAAGTTTAAAATCACATATGCATCAGTAAAACATTAATGTCCTGAAAATATGTTTTCTTTTCTCCGTATTTTTCTGTTCTTAATCTCGGACAGTCTTTACACAAAAGCTTGTCATCAGTGCCGCCGCGCCGGTCAATCGCGCCTGGCAGAGAAGCTGACAGAAGGAAGGGGCATTGGAGAAATACTGCATTTCATAAACACACTCACTGGAGCATTAGGAGAACAAACATGTGGTTTTATGAACATAGTTATAAATATTTAAACATGTAAAATGAAAATGTTACTAAATGTCTGCTTTTCATTATCATTCGATGAACATTTTCATTCTTGGAAGCGTTGCTAGCTGTCTACAGAAAACGATCACCACCCCCTCCCCAGAATGAATGATGTGTAATGCGAAAACGTGTTAAAATCCAGTGTTGTTTGTAATATCTTCTACTAAAGTGGCAGACATTCTACCAAATTTGGTATTCTACTGAATCACATAATATTCTTGCCCAACAAACAGGGAACCATCCTGCTTCTGTCAGCAACTTGCTTGCTAGATGTTATGAAAAAATCTAAGGATGGTTTGGAAAATATAAGATGTCATTCGGCATGTTTGGAGTTGTGTCCTGCCATTCTTTCTTCGGCAAAATTCCTACAGAAGTCAACCCAAGATGCGGCTGCTGATTTTATCATTATTAACATATTATTTTGAAGTGTCAACAAGTGTTGAAGCGTTCTGTGTGCCTCCGCGGAAGGGCTGGGAGGCTGCCGTAGGAAGTTTGGGGTTGGGAGGCTGGGGTCTGCCCCTCGGCCGGGGCCCTCTGGGTGGGTGTGAGGCTGCGCCTTTAAATAGGACGGTAGCGAGCAGCGGAGGATACGGGTTGTGCAATTTAGCTTGCGTGAGTGGAGGCCTGTGAGAAAGCAGAGGCCACGCTGTGCATCACTGTTCATAATAAGGCAGGTGTCTGATTCCTCAGATCCGGCGTAGTCAGCCGTCTCTCTTGGCTTCAGTTCTCCCCCATCAGTGCGTCCCCACCGTGCTCTGACTGTGCCGCGTATGTCATGAAAGAAGATGCCAAATGATTTATTTGCTTATTTATTTATTTATTTATTGCCATGCACCAGGAAACCCGTTGCATATTAGTCGCATATTTAATCTTGACTGTCGTGAGTTTCTGCCACGCTCGGTGGAGTCACGGTGTCCCCTGCCCTGGCACACAGGCACGCACGCGCGTGCTGTTTACTATTCTTCCTGCAGTTGCTCCCACCAATAAATCTGCACTTGCTGTAGCCAGGATGGAAATCTTTAAGACAAAGGACTTGAATGGGCAGTTTTTTTTATTGCCGTGATGGAATAGAAGGCCCCAAGCTGGGGGCTAGTGCATGCATGAATGCTGCCCCCCTCGGCTTGGTACAGTCTCTTACTAGCCCTCTACCAGCACCAGAGACTGTAAAAGGGAGAGGGCCCCAAGGCTGATATTTCCCCATTTTGATACTTGCTCCCATGGCTGCAGCAAATCCCAAAGAAATGACGGCTGAGAAGTAAACTTGGAGAAAAGCGTGGAAGGGCAGGCTGTTGGGCAAAGCAGAGGATGCCTGGGAGGGCAGCACAAAAACGTGGGAATGAGGAAAGGAGGAACAAAAGAGATGTGGGTTGGCGAAGGAGGAATAAGGGAGTGAAAGGCGACCAGGCTGGTGCAGCCGTGAGGAGCTGCTCCTTGTCCTTCTGTGTGAATACACCCAGCTGAGCCTTTTGCATTTGCAGGCTGTTCAGGCAGAGACCCCACAAAAGTGTGTGAGCCTCTGGAGACGTGCACAGGATGTGCCCTGTGGGAAGCAGCCTGTGGTGCTTGGGGCGAGGTACCCTCCATGCTACACAAGTTTTGGCTCCCATGACAAAGCTGTGCGTGGCTATCGGCCGGGTCCCATGCCCGGGCTGTGGGACGTGGCTGGTGACAGAGAGCCCTTGGTGATCTAGACCTGAGCTGTGAGAGCGAAAGTGTGAGCTGGCTTTCTGCAGGCAGCTTCTGGTCTTTGAGAGACCAGAGGGACCCTCAGGGAACTGCTCCCCCATGTTCCCTCCATTCTTGGAGCCCCCAGCCCAGGTCCTGCTGCAGTGGAGGGACCAGGGCTTGTTTCTCAGCAGCAGGCGTGATGGGGCTGTGCTCTATCCACTTACGTCAATGCAGACCTTTCCACGGACTCCAGTCTGGGTTGGATCAAGGCTTGCATGATTGTGGCCCTTGTGCATTTCAAAACTGTGTTAATCTATATCTGGATCCCAACAGGGGCACTCGGGATGAGCTGAGCTCAAACAATCCTTGGCAGGAGGGATAGGCTGGAGTTGGCAAGGATTTTGTCCCATTATTGGTTACTCCATGGAAGGAATGTACACACCATTTTAATATAAGACAACTTGAGGTCTGTCATCTTCAGCGTATTAGAAAAGCCTCATTTTTAACAAATCCCAGAGCATTTACCAGGCATCATGCTGCAGCTGGATTGAGGCTGCATGCTGGTCGTGGGCAGAGGCACAGGGCCTTCTCTCAAGCTTGTCGTGCACCAAGGGACTTTTCCTGCTGCCAGGTCAGTCCCATGGGTGCCAGCGGGAGACCCCCAGGCTGCTCACCTCTTGCTCCTGTCTGCTGCTGTTGGCAGGGGTGGTGGAAATTTCAGGGCAGCCTGGAGAGCAAACCACACTGAAAGCTTCTCCTGACTTGTTAAATCTGCCTGCATGTTCCCAGCATGTTTAGCCAGGGGGGTATTTACCAAGCTCGGAGGAGACTTGTCCCTCTGCTGTAAAATCTTCAAAATGTGTGCCCAAAGATACAGAGAGAGATCTTACACTCTTTATATCAGTTTGCTGTTTTCTCAAGTGAAAAATTCAGGTGGGGGCTTCTATTGAAAATTGGCTTTCTGCTGTTTTGCTCTAGGTTTCTAAAGTATTAAAGTTCAATCTCACTAAGATTTTCCAACAAGATTATTTAGGCTTGTTGTATCAAGACAAAGAGATTCTGTCCAGGTAACCTAGAAATGGCTAGGAAGGGTGGAGGAAATGTGTTTGAAGCCTTGTTGTTTTGGTTTGGTTTTTTGCTTTGGTTAATTTTTGATTCGGAGGGAGGAAGAGTTTTGAAAATATCTTTCTCTATTTTTACCAAGCATGATTTGTACTTTTATTAATCAACAAACCACCTGAGTACTTAGCAAACTGTTCCCTTCACCAACATCCCCATAACAAGAAAGCTGAAATAATCAACTCAAGGGATAGGTGTCAGCCTCAGACAGACGACTGTGTTTCTGGGTAATCTAATGCCATTTTAATATCTTGCTTTTAATGCAGCTCAGAGAGCAGTTTGATGGACAAGGCACTGATGCTCACAAGCTTGAGTTCAGTTGTTAGGGGTATGTCAGAAATTATTTTTCACGGACGACTGTAGTTGGGGTGTCAGCTCCCATTAAGTATATTAGGGCCTCTGAGGTTCAGCACTAGGGCACCAGATTTTGCAGCCCTTGGTTTGCTTCTGTGGTGACAAAACCAGGAGGCCTTTGCTGAGCTTCTGACCATTGACATATTGAATGAAGATGCGCATTTGAGCAACATCAGTGATTTCAATTGACTCATCAATTGCTGCTGCATAGCGATCCTCATGTTTCACTTTGGTAACAAGCTGACCTGCCACATCTGATGCCAGCAATTCAGTCCTTCAAACAAATGACATGTTTGATAAAGAAATCTTTTTAAATTCATTATGCACTTTGGCTTTTGTCTTTCCTTTTAGTACAGCATCTGTTGCAGCTGGGATACGTTCCTTGATCGTTTCTGACTCTGCAATTATTTTTATGCCTGCCCAGTGTCCCAGAGATGTGAAATGAAGCTGCCATGCTATGCTGCTGAGCCCTGAAACTCTACACAGACATTCAATTTAATCTCTTGGAACAGACTGCATTAAAGTAGTTTCATCAGTGCACACTTGTGATAAAAAGACAACATGAAGAAAGACAGTGAACCAAAAGGCCCTGCTTTTTTCTGGGAAGACAATAGGATATCTGTTCCTTCATTTGTTTCATGGATTCCTCGCACAGCCATTTGAATTCAGCAGAAGGCTCCAAATGTCTAAACTTTATCCTGAGCTGGAAAGGAATACAGTTAAATGTCCCAGGGGGAGCTTTATAGAAAATGCTATGTGCAACTTTAATGAGTTGGGATGGGGTCAGCTGTTTTTCCATATAGAGCCAGTACAGAAACAAATAGAGGACTCGAGGAGAAATGACCTGCAGGGATCCATGGATCTGTGGCATGGGGTTGTTCTGTACTTCTGTAGCCCCTCCAAAGACTGACAGAAGGATCATGGGGGCTTTGACCCGAATGGCTCTCATGTGCCTCTGTCCTGCTCCATGCTGGGGCTCTGAATAGCTGGCACTAGAAGAAATTACAAACTTCTTGGGTGACACAGGAGATTGCATCAGTGTTACCGATCCTCACTTGGCTCGTTACTGAAAATGCATCAAGCAGTTACATGGGTCAGACTGCTAAATTCGTAGCCGTGGAGTGTCAGGAAGCCGTTTTGTCAACTTGGTACTGTTTAGTGTGTATGTCCTCAAGTTCAAAGCAATCCTGGCCTCAGACTTGTGATATTTTCTGCCCTTTCCCCTTTCTGTTGACTCAGACCTCTTCCCTTTGAGGTCAACATCAAAATAAAGACGTATGTTTCCTCAGCCTGACCATGGCTCTGACTCTTAGATCAGCAATCCTATAGTCCATATGTCTTCCCATCTGTCAACTGGCATTTGAAGCCAGCTTGCTCCTCTATTCTTTCAGACAAGTGTGAGAATTGGGAGTTTCTTTAATGTTGGTTCCAGCCCTTACAGCGTTTGCTAAGATACTACCTATTAAGATCCCTTGATGGCACCTTGAATAGAGATCAAAAGCAACTGAGTTCACTCCACAAGTCTATTTCCCTCAGTCAGTTTAGGGCATTGAGAGAGGGGTGGGGAGGGCTCGGGAGGGCATCACACTCCCACACTTAGGAGTCAGGCTTGGGAAGTCCAAGCCCTGGCTTCGGGGAGTGATGAGAAACAAGAGAACTGCTAAATCCCTCCAGTGGTGGCTGTGCTCGAACTGCCAGGGCTACTCTCGTGTTTGAAAAGCAGATCTGTACAAAATGGGTTGGTGGCTTTGCTTGCACCGTGCTTTGCTGACAGCCTTTAGGGTCTGGGCTGTGCCCGCTTCAAATGATTGCTTTTCGATGCCCCGTTAGAACATGAGACTCTGCTCCTTTGGCTGGGGGATTATTCACAATGTTTTTGCAGTGCAAGTACAAAATACTCTTCTTGTTAGTAATTATTGCCAGGCATTAATTTGTCTCTTGTACTTTGGAGAGCTGCTAACAATGGGAATCTGCCTTACCACTGGGACTCTGTGAAAGGCAATATGGAGAAATACAGCCTGCACGTTATCACAGCAACGTGGCCACTCTTTCTGAGGGCACAATTTGTCTTTCAAACATTCCTGGGTTTAATGCCTCTCAGGAGACACTGCAAAGCCCTTGGAATATTTGGACAATTGGTCAGCAGTGCATTTCTCTAAGTGACATAGAAGAGTTGTGGGAAGTCATGACCATTAATTCAGGCCCAGATCCTGAAATTCAAGGCCTGTTGCATACTGAAAGGTGGCCGTGGGAGCTGGAAAGTGCAGGGTGGCCACTGTGGGAAGGGTGGTGGAGGACATTCCCTAGGGAGCCGCAAATTTTTTTATGGGACCCAAATGTCTGAGAAGAGCTGAAAAGCCTCAGGACATGGCTTAGTGGTGGGGAATGGTGTCACACTACTGACTGCCTAGTAAAACTTGACTCAGTGGAGTCAAGGACACCATATGGCCTTAGGTTTGTGTTGAAACCTGTTAAAGTGTGAGCATGAACCTGAAGTCCAGATGGAGACTTTCTTTGGACTCAGTTTTCTTAACTTCAGTCATAATGTCACTTCTGCCCCCTGAGGACAAATGGCTGCTCTGGCTGGCTGCTCTGGAGCCTCACTGCTTTTGAATGAGGTGGCTACTCACAATTTGGGGCACACTAATTTTTTGTGAGAGGGAAAATAGAAATTACTTTAATGAGATTCTACATCTTCACCAAGAAGATGCACCAGCTCCTGAACCCTGCAGTAAGCAGAACATCACGAGTCAGTTTTTGTTCCTGCCCCAAACCTCTTTTAGCCTGAGATTGTCATTGGGCTTATTTAAATAGGGTGACTTTCTGCTCCTTTTTCTGTGCCTATATTCTTGGTTACCTGCCATTTTTCTTTTACAGCCTCCATTCAGTCTTTTCTGTCCCTTTTTACACAATGACACTCAGCCAAGTTTTCTTCATGACTGTAATTTTTAGTGCAAATCCATATCTGCCTTTTTAGGGGGTAGCGGTGACAGTGACGTGTACTGTGGTTGAAGCAGAAGCAGCTATTGAGTAGGACAAAATAGGATGAATGCTCTATAAAAGCCTTCAGAGAGCTGTGAAATCTCCATCCTCTCTTCCTTGTTCTCCTGGGAACACTTGCACAAAGAGTATTTTTAATGTGAAGCAAAAAGGATTCTGATGAATACTCATTAACATTTTGTTTCTGCAAAGATACATACATGATCATCACAAGACTGCAAGGGACATGAATTCAGTAAAACTCCTAGATGTATACTTAGTTTTATGTATATGCTTAAATCTTCCCGATGGCCCCTGCTTTGCTGAATAGACATATTAACCAAGACAAAGAACATCAGGTATTTGATGGAGCTTTTTTTGAACTGCTCAGGTATGATTCTGTGTGCTGTGATATAAATCCCCAAACTCTCTGCATAATGGTGTTCTGTGAGCAGCAATTCCTCCTATATAGTGACAGCAATGGTCTGGGTGAAATACACACCCACAAATTATTTGCATCATAATTCTGAACAACAAACCATAGCAGCAGGATATAACCACAGAGGTTGCAAAGGAAAACACCATCAGAGCCCTCAGATAAATTCTGCAACTTGTTTTTGCCCTCTGACTGTTGAAATCCCAGGTGGGAATCATCAGGCAAAGGTGTTGCTTCACCATTGCCACTTTGGAAGCTCCAGTCCCAGGAATGCAGATCTGATATGGGTGGTGGTCATTGTTAGACACTGGCTACATCCCTCAGGGCATGTGCAGGCAGCTCCATTTCCTGCTGCCTGTTCTGAGCTGGGTAAGCCCAGGACTGCCTTGGTCAGGAAGAGTTAACCTATGGTGGTGCCGAGTCTATCTTGTAATCTTGTCTCAGAGGCAGGAGAAAGAGTGTGTCTGTGTCTCTTCCTGCAGACATACCACTGATATGTTCGTCTGATGCCCTGAATGCCCTGTGAACGGCAGAGTGCTGGGCTTGCTTGGCTGTGTCATTACATACTGCCCTGGATTAACTTAGGAGTAAAGATTTCCCATTTATGCAGAAGAGGAACATGGCAACCAGACATGACAGAAGGGTTTTCAGGCTTTGCTGGAGTTCTCAAATATTGTCACAGGGGGAACTATACACCCATTTTTCATGAGGCCCCCACTCTTGCAGTGGTTGTAACACAGTTCCTGTGCTGCTCCTTCCACATTTCCACTTTGTGTTTCTTCTACCAATTGTTTGAGTGGAATAACAAAGTTGGAAACAAACAAACAAACAAAAGGTTGCATGTTCTTAGCTAGTTCTTTTGTGACTATCCAGAAGTGTTGTGAAAATGACTCTGGTTTGTATGTCTGAGTGTCATTTTGACTCACTTGGAGCAATCTGAGCTTTGACACAATGTCACCAGGGACTGGAGTTTCTATCACCGTGCAGTGGATGGTTTGCTAAGAAGTTCATTAATGTAATACATCTAAATATTGTTGGAGCCTCAGGGTGTGATCCAGCCTGGACTCAAAAGGCCCAAGGGAAGCTTCAGCTTCTGGTCCTTAATTGCAGGATGTTTTGTTTTACATACAAAGAGAGCTGAAAAGCAGAGACCTGGTTCAAGGACATTCATGACTACAATGTCTAGGTGCTACAACAAAACCAGCTCATCAGGATGGTGACTCGGCACTGCTTCTGCACCCCAGGGCAGGGGGACAACAGAGTCAGGTTACCACTGCTTGGACACGAATACTAATTCAAGTGGGCCTCTTGTCCCTAGAGGGCACGGTAAGCAACTTCAGAATATGACAACTACTTAGGAATTGTCACTAAAAATCAATCACCTAAGAAGAACATCGACTTCCTTAGACAAATGGGCCAAAACCATCCTGGTTTAACTTCAGGAGAGCCAGAGGAGTTATACCACCACTCATTTTTGGCTGTACTGCAGTAACAGGTTATGTGTATTAATTTGGTTTGGTGCTGTTTTCTGTTTTTTTGTTTGTTTGTTTTTTTCCTTAGCTGTTGGAAAGAAAGCTGTATAATTAATGGTTTGGGTAATTTATTGTAACAAAAAGCCATATTGTGACATTGACTGCTAAACAGAATTCTCCCTTAGGAGAAGAAAGCATTTTATTTAAGTCTGTTAGCGTAACAGTGCTCAGTAATTCTAAGAAAGCTGTGTTTGACCTTTGGTGAAGACTAGAGATGATAGCACCTGTTACCAGTGCAGCGAGGGAAGCTGGTGTATCACTTCTATTTATATGACAGACACCAAACTACTGTAAACATGCTGCTGCTTGCATTAGCACATCCTCGAAGCACACAGAGATAGTGTAAAAGATAAGGAAATGCAAAGGGTTAAAAAGGGTTAAAAACACACCCATCGTTTGGCCAAGTACTTCAGCATGTAAGTAATGTGAATATTATGTTGCACAAATATTTAGAGCTTAATTTACCTTCATCTTCTTTTCATTATTTGCAGGAGGTCTTGTTCTCTGATGGTGTCCTGAAAAATACAAACTGGAAATAATTCTTATCTCTGCTGCTGCTATTTACTGTTGATAAATAGACTCAGTTAAATGGGAACAAATGTTTGCTTCATAATCCTTCTGCAACTGCAGATTCATTATCTATGAAGAATACAGAGATTAATTCTGCCATTTGCCAACAGCATGTTTCCAGTTTCCCAGGATATCTTGCTCACATGCAACTGTATAACAATATTAACTTGTACCCGGGATTAATTTATTTTTTTTCCCCATTCTTGGGTAAAATATATTAATTATTGATGAGTTTACCCTAGCCTTTCAACCTGACTGGGATTGCCATTTTTTTTCTCACGCTGTAGTGTCTAAAGTATTTCTTCTCTTTCATGGAGGTGAGATTGATTTTTGCTGCAATGAATTGGTCTTTACTTCGCTTCCTTAGAAATTTTACTTTTTCAGAAGATATTCTGAGCACATGGATAAAGTCTCTTCTCCAAAAATGGATTTCTTTTTATCATGAAATGATATTGTACCACATCTCAAGAATTAAAGTTTTATCGTAGGCAGATTCTATTTTCAGATAGCATCATGTGGAGACTATGTTTTCAAAAGCATTAACTGAAACCACACGGATACACAACAGTTTGAAAATATGAGAAATCACACATGTTTTTTATTATAACACACATAAAACTGCAGTATAATACAGTAGGCTTTGGCAATAAAACAGAGTAGTCAATATACAAATTTTATGCCTAGTTTTTTAGATTAATGAACCGCTTTTCTTGATGAATTAGGCATGAATGAGTAAAAACACAATGATCTGATTAGATACTAAACTAATGGCTTTCTGGCAATTGAAAAATTCCATGTCTCATTCAGAGTTAATTTTTTTTTTTTTTTTTCTCCCTGAGACAACTTGATAACTTTCTTCTACCAGCCAAACCGCTAAAGAGGCATTGTCAGTCTCTTCAAGTTCACTATTGTTCTCAGAAAATCACTTCCTTAAGAAATATCCATATGTTGAGGGTCTCAGATGTACTTTGTGGGAAGCAAAATTAAGGGTCAAAGCCATTTACTCTCTAACTCCACTGAGGCTGGATTCAGCTGGCACAAGTACCTCCTAATGATGTTACAGCTGAGGTGAGTCTGGCTTCACCTTCTCTGTCCTGTCACAAGAAATGGGGAGAGATCTGTGGTCAACAGGGACAGCTGCAGGTGTTGGCAGTTCCTCAGGGCTGACCTTTCAAGTTGAACCAATTTTTATGTTTGGAAGCTCAGATTTGCATTTAGGAATATAAAAGAGTCATCAGCCAGAAGACCTTCGACTGTTGAGGAGGCCCTGTATGTGTTTATTCCAGGTGTGGGGCTGTCACAAACTGGTCCAAACGCCCAATGGTTGGCAGGGAAGGAGTTAATCAGCCCCGTGGCACTAAGTAGAGGAAGGCCTGTGAAGTAGTGATTGTAGGAGAGGGGAGATGGGCCAGCTGGGAGAAATGAGCTTGTTACTTTGGGGGTCTATAAAAGAGAGAGGTTAGGAGAGAGTTTCCTAAGGAAGTAGTGCTGTCTGAGGCTGCTGGCTGCAAGGGGTTGTGTCTCAAGCAAACGAGGCTTTGTGCTTTTCTTAGGAGTCCTAGTGGCCCTTCTAAAAGGGCTGAGATTCTGCTGTGGAATTAGAGGCTTCGTTCTTCAAGGTGAGAGTGAAATAGTTCTGGTCTTTGGCCTCTGTGGCATTTCCTTTTGGTGCTGCACTTTGCTACTGAGAAGTCAGGCTGGTCAGTTTGGGTGAGGGAGCTATGCCAGAAGCTGTCTGAGATAAAATCTTTAATGGGGAAAGATGCTGAGCCTGCTCCTCTGCTCTGTCACAATCTTCTGTTGTTGCTGGTCCAGAACAAAAGTGATGTGAAATACTTGAACAAATGAACAGTTTCTGGAGGGGCAAAGAAATAACAGCGTCCTGCATCCAAAGGAAAACTCTGGGGGGAGGTACAGCCTCTCCATACAAAGAGTGAGCCCCTCAGACTAAGCAGAAGGGAGCAGATGCTGTAGAGGTGATTGGAAAATGTGGAAAGTACATTCTGAGCCCTTTGCCTTGGTTGTGGGAGAGTTGTGTTCTTCTTGTGTCTTGAAGAAAGGACGGGGTGAACAGGACAGCCCAGAGCGTTTCAGTGTGTGCATCTGTGTCCTGGCTCATGCCAGAGAGATCTGAAATAGGGGGAGAAAGGGAAAACAAGTGGTGGGATTTGAAGAAGGTGGCACCACTGACATGGTGGCGTGTGTGGGCAGCAGGCATGCCTTGAACTGGGAAAAAGGAAAGGAGATGTATGGGGTGTTAACAAACAAACAAAAAACCGACAACAACAAAACAACCCCTCTCTCCCCCCAAAACCTAAACAAACAAACAAACAAACCCCAGAGCCAACAAAAAAACCAACTCAGCCAGAGAGGTCAGTTCTTGAAATGGACCTGCCAGGGCTGGGGGTCCTATCCCGGGGATCCTTTGCATCCAGAATCTGCCATGGCATTCACAGATCTCTGGTCCCTTTTCTTCCTCTCCAGTGTCTTTCCCCTCCCCCGCTCCCTCGTCCTTTGTGAGACAACTCGTTAACACTTATTAGCAAGCATCTTCAAAAGGCCAGAAGGGGAGGAGAGAGGGGGGGGCGAAAGGATGAGAGGGGAGCTGAGATAGCTAAAGGAAATGATTAGGAGATTCCTTTTCCTTTCTGCCTATTCAAGCTTTAATGGCCAGCCCTTGCTCTGTCTGTGCAGTGCATTGTTATCCGGCCCTACCCCGGGATCGCTGCTCCCCGGCCACCTCCGGCACTGATCCGCTCTGACATCTGGGGCACTGGGGATGCCCAGAGCATGAACCTTTCTCATGCTGGGGAGCTCACCGGGTCCTGGTCTTCCCTCTGAGCTTGGCATTGCTGCCAGTGCTGTGCCAGCACTACTGCTGGTTTAGTCCTCCAAGTCCACCTTCTTAATTGGTGTCATCAGTGCTGGGCTGCCCGGCTTGGTCTACCCCTGTGTGATCCTGCCTAGAGACTGATCTCTGTGTCTGCACATGACTTGTAAACCCCTGTACCCAGTGGCAAGGACCAAGAATCTGCTAGGCAGTAAGCGTCCTGTTTTATTGGGCAGGATTGTGCCTGCTCAAGGTGGAGGAAGGAAATGGGAATAAAGGTGTTGGAATTTGGCCCATAATTTTCTATTTCTGCCTTGCAGTTCCTGTGGCTTCAGCTGTAGTGCATGTCCTGTGGTTCCCACTTAAGCTTATTATCTAGAGCTGGGCCCCAGTCTCATCCAAGTGGATGGCAGAGCTCCCGTTGGCATCGGGAGAAGCAGGCTGGGTCAGTGGAGGCTGTTTTGGGCAGTTCTGCTGTGGAATGTGGGTTTTCTATTTATGTTTTGTTCTGTTCATCAGAGTCTTCAGACTGGTGTTTCTTCACCCTTTCCAAGCTATGGGACCAGAATTACGGATCCTATTTTCTCTGCTTTAGGGAACTTCCTAAAAAGGGATTTTTCTGTCCAAGGACTCCAGTATCTTGATCACAACAACCCTCCCCTCCTACCTGGCAGACAAAGAATTGAGAACTTTTCAGAAGATGCTGACCGAGGACTCTGCAGGCATAAAATATTAGCAAGAGCATCTCAATCTTTTCAAAAAGCTCTTGCCTCTTCCTGCAGAAACAGCAGCTTGCCAGCAGGAGAGCTGGATGCCAGCCCTCCCAGCAGTGCAGGCAGGTGACATTCAGTGCAAAGCTCCTGCCTCTCAGAAGGGAAAAGACTTCAGAGATTTCCTGTGCCTACTCAGTGCTCTTTAACCTGGAGGTAGATGCATAACTATGAACAGGGCAAAGCCCTGCGGCAGGAATTGGTGCTTAGAGACAGAACCTTGAAATGAGAACTTTATTTGAATATCTGTGTGGGTCATGGGTTGAAGCTAACAGGACTCAGATACTTCATGGAGAGATCTGGCTCTGAATCACAACCCTGCATCTGTTCTGGGTCTTGCTACAGATCTACTACCTCTGGTGGGGCTTCTTTGGGATCTCCTCTTTTCCTGACTGGTTAGCATAATCATGGATCTACAAATTACTCTGGATACCTACCAGTAACCTGGAAAGAGGTTTTGACAGGGAGAGACTATAGATACAAACTTCATATAAAGTTGTTTGCTCCAGAAGTTGATGACCTGAGGGTGAAGGCTCACTGCCTTGGGAGGTAAATTCTTTGGAGCAGTGACTGTGTGGAAAGAAATAGGCTTGTTAAAATCAAGAGATTTATTTTACAACTGAATCCAGTTTGATGCAGCAGCGTGCACATTTTGCCTGGGTAGTTCAGTGAGTTTGTACCAGGGCTAAAGATGAGGACAAATTTGAAATGAGAGGGCAGGGCAGGAGGAAGCGAGTGACTTAGCTGCTTCTGTCTTTTAGCTTGCAGAGCAGAACTTGGATAATGTAGAGGAAAATCAGACCGAAGAGAGACTGGTGAGTACTGCTCATACACAGACTGTACAGAGCCTGCTCTGAGCTGTGTGTCTGCATTCACACCAGTTTGTACGAGGTCCCTTCTTTCAGCAGCTTGTTATTACTGTCTGCTGAAAGTGTGAGAGAATCTCCTCTGTGTCATTAGCTGAGGTTTTAATTTAAAAAAAAAGGGAAAATGTGGATTTTGAGATTAATGCTGGAAAATTGGAACTACACATGGAAAAAACACAAAAGAATTGGTGAGCTGGAAAAAAATAGACAAATATTACTGCTTTTCAGAGTTTGTGTTCTTTATCTATTATTCCATACTGCATTTTGGAAAGTATTTGACAATGTTTAAAAGCAATCTGTAGGATACTTTGTAGTCAGATGCCATAACCTAGATTAACTTGACTGCCTTTACAGAAACAGCCCTTGAAGAGACACTGATTTATGTCTCGGTGTAAAACTTGTTTGAGGAAACAGTTCTAGCTGTAGAATACAAAAATATTTAGGACAGAAAGTGCAAAAGTTTTAGAGCATCTTATTATGAAAAGATGGGTAGATTTCAATTATGCATTTTATTAACACAGCTGCCTTAGCGCTTAAAAATGGTAACAAAGTTAAAATCCCCTCCTGGGAAATAATGTCACATGTAGTGCTGCTGAGAGGTAGTACTTGATGATGTTATGAAATGCTGGTGGAATTAACCAGTTGTTAATCAGCTGTTCATTTGCAGCTGAGTCCTGCTTTGGCTGAAGTGGAAGACAAACAAGTGACGATTTTGACTTGTGGACTGTTTTGTGGTGAACTAGGTGTCTAACAAGATCTGTGAGGAGTTACTATTTTACTGTGGTAAAATCAGGTCAACTTGTATTGGGCTCTCAACTCCCAGCAGGTCACCAGGCGGTCAGTGCTGAGGTGGTACGTGGGGTCTGAGCAAAGCACTGGTCAGTGCTGGGCACTGATGGCTCCTGGCTTGGCTTCCTCACAGCCCTGATGCTGTTGGTGTTGCTGGACTCCTGCCTTCTGAGTCAGGGCCTCGGGGCTGTAACAGATCTGGAGGATCTGGAGCCCTACTACAAGCTTCTGGGGCTGGTGGGAACGAGGTGATTCTGTAGCTCCTGGGGTCTGGGAGTCTGTCAGAGGGGCCTGGCTGGGCTTGGGAGTCTCTGCTGCTCCTGCGTGTCCGTGGTTTCTCGTTGCAGAGTTGTCTTCCCCGTGGCAGGCGTGGAGGGGATGGGGAGAGGGGAGCAGCCAGACCCGGCACGCGGTGTCCCTGAGGTTCTGCTGAGGGGCTCGGGTGTGCCTGACCAATCCTGTGCTGCCACCTGTCCTGCCCAGCCAATTACAGGTGGGCAGCGATGCCCCTGACCAATGGCGTTGTGCCACCTGTCCGGAGCGCACAGTGGGGCCTCTGCCCTCTGGTGCTGAGGTGGGAAAGCAGTGAAACAGCCGAGCGCGAGGGCAGCTCCCTCCTGTCATGGGTGTCCTGCCTGGCCCCCTGCATGCTCACAGCAGCCTGGCCATGGGGACAGACGGGTTCCAGACATTGCTATAGGGCACCTGGGAAATAGCAAGAGCACCAGGGGCTGGTATATAGATGCTGCAGGCCCTCTCCTGAGAGGGATGCTCCTTCAGGAGTGAGGGACTTCTGTGGGATTTGCTGTAAAGCTTACTGGGCACTGACTGTGGGTTGTAAAGCTGAAAACTATCCTGTCCCAGTTCATCATGGTCCTGTTGTCTGCTGTTCGTCATGTTGTTCATCTGATGTTGGTTCCCTGTGTCTCTTTCTCCTCAAAGCATGAGCTCCACGTAGCAAGTGGCAGCTGTGCTGACTGGCTTCTTGTCTTCCTGTAACTTTTCCTTCAGTGGAAAAGAATGTTGCAGTAATATAAGCCAAAGGAATGAAGGATTTTTTCTTAATTAAAGATATAATCTGAAAGTTGTCATTGATAGGTGTGTAAACAAGCTGATTGCAGTTGGCACATGAATAGCTCTAATGAGCACATGTGGGTATTAAATTAACCATGGTTTACAAGCCATGCTTGGCTATATGGTTATTTAGAAATAAGCACTTTCCCCATGTGCTCAGCTTTGCCCAGCACTCCAAAAAATGCTGTCTTATCAATGCTGCATAACAGAAAGGAACCTGCTTGTCCCTCAAGAAGAGAGTTTTAAAGAAATCACGACTCATAAGGTGTCTGGGAATGCAGCCTGTGCTGTTGGTGTTTTGGTTTTGGTTTTTTTTTCCTAAGTTCAGCCCAGTGAGTAGTGCATGGGTATTCAGCACCTGCCTCTCCTTCCTGGTGGGATGTTCCAGGGCCCTTGGAGGAGGCAATCCACTGCTGAACCTGGTGCAGTGCCCTATCTGTGGAATGGGAGAACAATGGCTCTTGCAAGGCTCTTGTGCTGTTAACGAGCCCCTTGGAGGAAGGGCCCTACAGAAGTGCAAATCATCTTCTTACTTGCTTTTAATTATTGATATATTTATTCATTGCAGTAATCAGGATAGAAATAGGCAATGGTAAGCTCAGCTGATCTGTAAGTGGGTGGAAGTACAGTGGATTTTTCTGACAGTCACAAGAAGGCTGCCACTAGACCTGCAGCTCTGCTGTTGGTGCTGGTGGGCATCTGGAGGATTTTCACCTTTCCAGTCCCACAGACATCACTGTGATTTGATTAAAGGGAGTTTGTACCTTCCATCTCTTAGAAGAGAAATGAGTTTTGAGTGCTACATGTCTTCTGGCTGGCTTTCCTGGGTCATCATGTCTGCAACCTACCGTGGCAATAGAAGAAACATCTTCAGGGGGCAGACTGGCTTTCAGACAGTTACGTATGGCTTCTTCCTAGATCCAGAGGAGGTCAGAGTCCATGTGTCACTGTGTGGCAATTGGACCTCATCTCCTGCATCAGTGGAAACTTATTCTCCTTTGCTGTCATTTCAGGATACCATATTCTGACGTCAAAATTCAGCCTCCTGCTGGCTGCTCTGGTGCCTCAAATAGCCTTCCTTTTGAGTGCCCATATTTAGCACACAAGGTGTAGGGGAGATGCTGAATCTGACACTACTAAAGGCAGCTGCAGTTCTTGTTTAAACAATCTGTGACTTGCATCATGAAGCAAAAAATAAATAGGATGTCTATTGTGTCTGTCCCCAACTTGTGACTTAAAGTTTCTCTGCTGGGACAACAATAAGTGCCATGAGGGACAGGTTTTAGGAGATCACCTTTGAGGGAACTGCTACAGCTTGCTGTGTATCTATCCCTCTGCATATTCATATAAGCATCCTGTTACTGGCATGGGATTTGTGCTCTTTTGGGACTGTATGATCATCAGACAGACAAACGAACAGCCAGTGTAACCTTGGAACTGGTAGGCATTTGTGTTTACCAGGGTGTCTGCTTTTTATCTGCAAAAACTAAGCAAGGAGGTTTCTAAGGGGCTGTTGCCTTCCCTTTTGCAACTCCCACTGTCTGTGTGTGTGTTTGCATGTCCCACGTCCCCCCCCTTTTCACCCATCATCTGGGATCATACATCTGTCCTCTGCTGAGTGAGCTGTATGGTGGCAGAAGGCAGAAGTCAGACTGGAGGACAGCACGTCCTGCTTTCTGTCCAAGCAGTGCAGAAGCCCAGCCCTGCAGCACCTTGCTTTGCTGAGCCTTCTCCTGCTCTGTAGGCCTTGGAAGTACAAGAATTCTGTCTTCAGGCCTACGGAGGGTGGGGAGAGGGTTGGATGAGATTTGCGTGCAAGGGCAGTGATGGGTACATGAGAAACTGCACTTTCTATGTCTGCTTTGGCAAAGCCAGCTTCATGCAAAGGGCTGGGGTCTATACTGCCTAGAAGTAGAAGACCTAAGGAAGAGGAGGGATATGTCCTATCTCATCCAGCAGTTTACCCAGGAAGATATGGGAAGCAGTCACCATATCTAAGCCCTTGCATATTTTGTTCCTGTTCAGTGCTGTTGGGTGAAATAACTGGAACTGGAAAGAGGAGCCCTACCCCATGCCAGAGCTGATAGGGGCCTCAAGTACCTCCCGCTCTTTCTGTGACACGGTTAATGGTTTCCAGTCTCCTGGCTCCATGCTTAAAGCAGCAGTATGTGGTGCTGCTGCAGCATGGGTCCTGCTCTTCCTGAGAGGCTTGGTGCTAGACAACTCTAGAAACAAAACAAAACGAAAAAAAAGGGCAAGAAACCTCTCCAGGCAGGGCTGTTTTATCAGAGCTGTGCATGCAGTCGCTTCCTTACGCATTTGAGTTAAAATAGGAAGTTCCAAGTGGGATTTCCACACTGATGTGTGGTCTGTCTGGATCACTTCCCTTTCCTAACAAAAAAAGGCAGTGTTGCCCTGCTCTTTGTGAAGGGCTCTCCTGGCATCATCACATCTGCTCAATTTGCACAAGTCTGAACTACCTATAGAATTCAAAAGGTGTTTGCTTTGTTTCCCACTGCCTTACAATAAGGATAGGATCTGGACTTGAGGAACAATCTGGAATTATACCCTTCAGGTATATTTCATCTCTCAAGTAGACCAAGGCTTGCTGGAGATTCCTAGTGTCAAGGTTTTTGCTTGAATTGCCATTTCACGTTGCTAGCAAAGAGTCTGAATATATGCCATATAATTAACACCAGGAAATTCTGACTCCTGAGGCTGTAGGGTTAAACAAATATATGTCCCCATTAAACTTGAATAATAAGAGGTTAACTCATTAGGAAAAGAACATTCTTGATGTTCTTAATGGAGAGAGAGAGAATTAACTCTTCCATTTCCTTGCTAGCTGTTATATTAGTTTAACTCTTCTTTTTGAGTGTTAATTTTTATTCTGTAGAGTATTTTACACACACACTTCCCAAGCTGATCTCTTGTGTATTCTGTACCAGTCTTCTTTTGACTCCTGGATTATTGACATGCTTGGCTCCTTTGGAATCTTTAAAAATTACATCTTGCTGTGTTGATTGTTGGTTACATGCTTAACAATAATACACAGTTCTGAGCAAAGGCAAATATCAAAAACTGCCCATTTGAATGTCCAGTGACCACCATTCTCATGCCTCTGTCTTTCCTGTTGAATCTTTACATTCCTTGGAAAAAACCCAACATATTAGGACAGACCAAGAGATACTAAGTGGCCTGCAAATGCAATGCTTTTCATCAAAACAATTTAACTGTAAAAGCATACAAAAAAATTTTAAAGACCTTGTATTTGCTGTTCCAAAACTCAGTTAATTTCCAACAGAAGTACCTGGCTTGTAAGCTTCTACTTGGAGTTGTTCTGTACTAGGAGCTTGCCAGAGGTGCTTGTAGCTGGCTGGTCACAGTATTCAAGGCTCTCTAACACTTTTTACTGTAGAATGGACTTCTTGAATTAGGCAAAAGCTGCCAAATTTCAAAGGAAAAAAAACCAGAGGTAGTATACATAAATGAATACAGCCAAGGCAAAAGCTTGTAAGCCTAATAATTCTGTGATTGTGGCACAAGGAAACTTTATTCCAGTGCCTGTGGTTCTGGAGTGCCTTTGGTGTTCCCCAAATGCTGTTGTCCCTTGAAGAGACCATGTATTCCTGAGTGAAACTGTAATTTTGGCAGATCTGATTACTCCTGTCATCCTGGAAAGTGATGGAAATGTCATCTCCAGCTCCCTCAGCCATTTCCTCCATCTCTTCTTCCTTGCTGAACACTGACTGTGCAATCCAGGGTATTGTTGCTGGCTAGAAGTGTCTCTGGGAAGCAGGAGATACATCACTTTCATGTTTGGGAGATTTTCCTGGAGAATATTTTCTGTCTCCAGGCATGTTTGTTCGTTTGAATGGGGTGAGTCTGGGTCCTTGGGAACTTCTGGCACTATAAAGACAATAATCCTATTGCTGGTTATGCCTCTGTCAGAGTGCTTAATCCAAGTTCTGGCTTCATATGATATAATTAAGCTGTTGATTTGTACAGATTGGTCTAGTCAAGGAGAGAAAGGTGATCCATTGCATAGGTTTCCCAGAACAGAGACTGATCTTTCTTTCTGGGATTACTAAACAACAGAAACAGGTTTAAATAATTCTGGTAAACTGAGCAGAGAGATCTTACTCTGCTGTAACCAACAGGAAATTTGTTTTCTGTGTTGTTACTTGCATTCTGGATCTGTTGTAACAAACATCTGGATGTCTCTGGGCATGGATTCCCTAGACTTGGCAGTTAAAAAATAATTCTAGGCAGGATTTGAAGCTAGAAACCCATGGGGTGAGAAGGGGAGCCCATGGTGTTCCTGCTTAAGAAGTGAGATTTGCTTATTGAACAGCTACATGTTTGAAACAGCTCTATCTGGAAACAGTTCTAGCCATGAAAAAGACAAAGTGTAACATCAGAATGTGTAATAATGTTTTTCAAGGCAGAAATAATAATATATAATGCATGCAGCTGTATAAGCTTCAGCAGAAGCAATTATGGAACACTTTTTGTGGATCACCTGAGAATAAGTTATCTCCCTGAAGCTTGCAGAGAAGAGATTCAAGAAGTCTGGGAAATGTTTCCAAGTAAGGAGGTTTCCAACAGCGAATAATAAACCCATGATGTCAGCCAAAGACAGGAAATCAACATTTTGGCTCTTGCATCCTCCATGGCTCTGCCTCTTTCCTGTATGTGGGAGTGTGCATGTATGTGGAACCGTATAAATAATCACAGACCAACGTGTTTCATGTGGTGTAGAGGCTGCCTGAGAGTGACTGCTTCTGGGATGTGTAGGTGCTCAGCATAAACACTTGTGTGTTCTTAGAAAAACTGAAGAACCTGTTTTTAGACGTGTCCCATGAATGATCCTGAGATCCAAGCTGCTCAAATGCTACAGCAGGGTAGAGGAAATAGCACCTTTTTTTTTTTTCTTTTTGAAGTGACATCTTTTTGTTGAATTTACTGTATGTTATATGGGCAAATTAATCTTTGTTTTTGTCAGGTGTTTCATCCAAGGCTTCTGTTGCAGCAGCCCAAGCATTTAGATTTTTGCCTTTATTTTTATTGGCCTGGTTTCCACTTTAACAAATTCACAGCTTGCAAGCCATTGCTGAGAGACTCAAAACATTAAGGAAGCACTAAGCAGAGCCATCCTCTTAATTTCAGCATTGTCTTCATTGCTAATAGTGTGTAACTAACGTCTGGCTACAGTAATGCCTGAAGCAGCAGCTCCTGTAGAGCCCCATCGTGGTGGGTGCCATGTGGGTGGAAGAGGGAATTTCTGCCTTCCAGGGTCTGGAGTGGGAGCAAAATGAGACGGGGGCTGAGGGAAATCTCCACAGTGGGGAAAGAGAGGAAGAGACGTGGTCACGCAGGAGATCAGTGGCAGAACAGGGAACAGAATTAGGTCTCTGCTAGGATATTTAGACCCATCAAAACTCATTTTTCATGGTGCCTCGAGGCAGACCAGGTGACTTCTCTCAGTACATTTTTGCCCCATTTTATTGCAAGCCCACGGATGAATTAGGTGGTACCTGCTAATTAGTGAATGCAGACAAGGATGAAGCTGGTTCAGGTTCCACCTCAGTTTGCCTGGGGTAAACCTAATGCTGACCATAACTGCTCCTTGTTTCCACTGACCAGTTAGATGCTGTGCCAATCTTGATTAACTTGGTAGTTTTACAAATGGAATTCAATTAATTTCATCATAGAGACAAGCCCTCTGGCTGTGCAAGTGTGCAGGGAGAGACAGAAAATAGGCTTGGATCACTACCTGCTTTTCTCTGGAGTCATTGAAATCATATCCATTAATTCACAACCTGAAAGTACAAATATAAAGCTGGTAGGTACAGCAAAAGGAATCACACTATTGTGTTTCATAGAATGCCCTGATAGAGAAGCCATGCTTTAGGTGGAAATACTGAGCTCTTCATACAAGAGACCCTCTTCTACAGATCCAGCACGTTGGTAATGAGGAACAGATCTTCAATGGATGGATGTTGGTATAAGAAAAATAAGATGGATTAATAGAGGCATTCATCTTCACTGTCAGTTTAATATCAAGATAATTTTATTTGATAGTTCAATGTAATAAACTCCCCTTTTCCTTAACACATATTTGGCAAAAGGAGGCAATATTGTAGTACAGTAATTAGCCATATTTGCCTTTACTATGTGTGAATAAGATTAATATACTGGAGTGTTCAACCTAATTGATCTATCATGTGATAGGGACTCACAACCAGACTGCAAATTACAGTTTAACCCCCCAAAGGGCTAGACTTGTTTAGAAAATGTGCGAGTCTTTAAGAGATAAAATTAATAGAACTGACGTTGACCTAAATATTCAGTGTTATTAATTGTATCCGTGGATTGTGCTGCTTTTATGTGCAACTAGGAAGGTGGTGTGTTTAGAAAGGAGTGGGTTTATGACAGCAGTGGGAAGGGTGGCTAACAGAAAACATGACAATTATTCCAAACCAGGTTTCCTGGTTAAAAAAAGTGGTTGTCACAGGCCCTTAAAATTGCTATTCCATGTGGTTGTGATTAAACAAATCATCTGTGTAGTGCATTTGGAACATAATGGCTCTGTGGGAAAAAAAAATGTAAATCAGGTTTTTGTATTAATGAAAACAGTTTAATATGGTTTTAATGACCCATTTTTCAGTCTTCACCAGAAAGTAATTACCAGTTAGATAGTTAGTGCTTTGGGCTTTGTTCTGGCTCTCAGAACTCCTTCAGCTGGTCACCCAGGGGAGTCCTGCTGTGCTTCACGGGCAGCAGTGGGCTAGTGACCCAGCAGCAAGGGGGCCCTTCTCTGCTGCAGCTCTCTGCCTTCTACTTCATGGTGCATAAGGGACAAGTGGGTCCTTGCCTCTCTAAGTTCCCCATTTATTGCTGGTAAGGCCAAGGGTAACCCATAACAAGAGAGAGCAGCTGCTCCTGAAAACAGCTGGGGAGAACTGGCTATACCTGGTTAATAACTTACCTTAGGGAGCAGGCCAGGGAGTGCAAGAGGGAACGTCTGGGTACTGTGGCAGGATGGGGAGCAGTGCATAGACCCCAGGAGCAGCTTGGCTCCTGAGGTGTGACCCCCAGGTGTACCATTAAGAGGGAAAGCCAGCAGGTTTAAATGGCCATGACTTGCTCGTGTCTAACAGAAATCAAAAGAGTAAAGATGTCAGTCACTGGAAAAACTGAGACCAAGACCACAGGTTTGTACATTCCTGCCCAAATGATAACCCAGTAAACCCCTCTCTTCCTGTGTATGGAAGCAAAGGTCTGTGTTAAATGACTTGAGGTCTCTGCATGTTTTTAATGCTTTAGAAGGCCCACTAGACAGTGGTAATTTATGCATTAATTACCTGTTCAGAATTAGTTTCTGCTGTGATATCGCCCAGTGTTGATGTTCAGCCTCTACAGCTGCCTCAGAGCAGCTGAGGCACCAGTGAACACCTCTGAATCAAGCAAATTGAGAGGCTGGTGGGTGCTCATGGTTTCCACCTACTTTTATGGGAGTGGATATTCCATAGCAGTGGGCTCTGCAGTATTCCCAAGAAAGGCAAAAGGCAGCCCAATTTGAGGTACGAATATGCAGGGTCAAAAAGGTGCATCTCTCACATTAGAAGTGCTTAACATTAGAACCTTTTGCTAAGGAGTATGGTAAATTCATTGTTACTGGAAATTTTACTATGAAGACAGAATGTGTCACTCCAGAAACCTGCTGCAGAGGCTCAGGATATGCATATCCAGTTGCTATTGGATTTGGAGCAGGAGGCATCCAGAGGAGTCCTGAGTGCTGCATTAGGGTGGAGGCTGGGCTGTAGTTATGGTCTGTGGCTTGTGTTCAGAGCTCATCTTTCTGAGCCTTCTCCTGGAGAGAAGACCAGTGTTACCTCATGCTGATATGGGTGTAAAAACTATGAAATTTAAGGTCCATGTGAAATTTAGAAGTTGCAAAATCTCTGATTTCTGGATGTTGGGCTTGCTGCACTAGGCTAGTGGATTTGTGTATGCATGCTGAAGCTTAAACACATCTGAAATCTCTCTTGCTTGGGAGAAAAGCAAGAATCTTTTAGGTTCCCTCTGCCCCTCCCAGTGACAAGTGGAATGTTTGTCTCCTCGGTGTCAGGTGCTTTACCTGAGTTGTTCAGGCTGTTGAAAAGCTGAACGTTTGGGCTCATGCAAAACTCTGCGCAACAGCAGCTGCTTCACCTGCAAATCAGTGTGGTGAGATCTTGCAGCATGCAGTGGAGAAGCACCTGCAGAAGCTGTGCAGGTTGTTGGGCAGGAAGCCTCAGAGCTGCCCTTCTAGCTTGGTAAGTGAGGGATTAATACTGGGCTCTCTTAAATGCTTGGAGGAAACAAACATTTTGGTTCGATGTTCCCAGCACTTCATTTGATTGGGAAACATCAAAATATGTGTGCAAGGCAAGTCAGTATGGAGTAATGAGACTGTATGCCATGTTTCTGATACTATTGAAAAATCAAGTAGATTGAGGGCAGTGAGGGAGAACAGGAGATTTTGAGGGGAGGGGAGGATCATGCAGACTTTATATATCCATTGTAAAGAAATATATGAAAGTAAACAGAAATCAGTTTTCTAAAAACCTCTCCTAGGTCACCTGTAAGGAAATATGACACAGCTCAGTGCCACACACTGCAGATTTTGTCACAAACATGAAAAACCCAAGTGCTTTATTTTTATTTTTTGAAGTGAAAGTGGTTCACAAGGTATACCAGGGAGATGGTTCTGTGCCTTACAGTTATGACATGTTAGAGTCTCGTAAGCTCAAAGACGACTGTCTTTATTGTGTTTTCCTTTTCATCTTCCAAACTTTGAGCCCTTGTGTTCCTATCATTTTTCATTTTCAATGTGAAATAAGGAGCATATTCTAAACAATGGTGCTCTTTTGATACGTGCCGTAATAAAGAAACACTGACTTGGAGAGCAGCAGATCATAGCTGTCCACAATGGAGTACAGAGAGGTGCTAATCCTTTTGGCATGGCACTGCAGCAGTTGCTCCTGCTGGCTGATGGAAAGCCAACAATTATTTCTCTCTTCTAACATAACAAGGACAAAGGAGCTTCCCTTAGCAGCCCATCTCTGCCCTAATTTATGTTGCAGCTTTTTAGGGAAGGGAGCAAAAGTCGTTCTAGGAGCTATTGAAGGATGTCTTCTTTTATAGCTCCTGTGTGTTTTTGGCAAGTGAAGTAGAATACATTTGTGGGGCACATCAATGGCAGCAGCCTGCAAAAGGTTTAGGAGGGGCCTAATCACCACAGTGGTGGCACAGCTGCCTTGAGATCCTGTCAAACAGGACAGGGAGGAAGACCAGGGACACGAGGGAGGAGTGCCCTCTGGATGGGACTGCAGGGCTGTCCTCTAGATAAAGGGAGGTGACAGGGCCAGGTCGAAAAGCCAGAGCCCTGGGCTTATGTGGCTGCATGTTGGATGGTGTTTTGTGGCAGGCTCTTCCCAAAACAATTGTTGTCTGCTGCTGGAGTGACCCTGGGGGATAATACAAGGAGCTGGTTATGATGTTGCTGAGGAATGGCTCTGGGGACTGTCACCCTTGCTTCTACAGACAGGTAGTTGTGACTCACAAAGGGCTTTTATGTTCTGTCTCACCCATGGGAGCTGCTGCATGGGCTGTCTTTGGAAGTGCTTTGTAAATAAGATGATTTTTCTGTCTCAAACAGGATGACTTTTGTTGTTCTGTTGTATGTTGAGTGTGATGGCAGCTCCCTGCTGAATCCTGTGCTGTGATGGTGGCCTTAAGTTGTGTAACACATGTGAAGCAGAAGCCATCAAATGTTTTGTGGGGAACTTTCACATGGTTAGTAAGAGCACGTGGTCAGATCCAAGATGCTTGACCCCAACTGGACATCAGTACTGCCAGCTACTGGATGATTCCATAAGGAATCCCACAAGGGACAGAAAATTTACTAAAAGTAGAAAGTTCACTTACATTTCCTCCTGTGTACAGGTCAAGAGGAAGCAGGGAGATTGCAACAACTGGCCCTGATGTAATTATGGGGGGGGCCTGAGGGGCTAGAGCCCAAAGGTGGCACAGTGTCACCAGAGAATGGAGGGGACCTTTGGAGATCGTTTAGTCCAACCTGCCTGCTAAAGCAGGTTCACCTAAAGCAAGTTGCTCAGGATTGTGTCTGGGCAGATTTTGAATGTCTCCAGTTGAGACTCCATAACCTTTCTGGGCAGCCTGTTCCAGTGCCCTGTCACTCTCAAAGAAGCTTTTCCTCATGTTGAGATGGAATTCCTGTATTCCAGTTTGTTCCTACTGCCCCTTGTCCTGTCACTGAGTAGTACTGAAGAGTTCAGCCTCATCCTCTTAAGATCTGCTTTTAGATATTTATAAACATTATTAAGATCCCCTCTCAGTCTGAACACTTAGAGGGTGAAGAAATCCTGCCAGTGCCCAACTGGAGTGTATTGCTGAACACTGGTTTGACCTGTGACACCTGAGCTGATCAGGACAAAACAGTTCAAGAGTTGTCTCCTGTGTATCAGAACTCGCTCTGCTTGAGTATTTTAACTGTGAAATCATCTTGTCTCCTCTTGTTCTCCCAAAGGGATATCTGGTCTTTGAGAAAGGTTTTGTGACTCTCTCCTCTACCATATTAGGGGGACAAGTGCTCAGATTCAGGGCTGTCTATTCCTATATGAGTGTAGCAGTATTTAGTGCATGATGGCTCCAATTTCTGACTGAAACCTCATCAGGTTTTACTGCACTATGAGTAAAAAGTGATGAGCTTGGCCAGATATAAAAAAGCCCCAGGAAATTTGATTTTTCTACTACACTGAGCTGCCTGGAGTACCCCAGCCACAGAAGACTGGAGTGGGTAGGAGTATTTCCATAGCTAGTGGGGTGGCTGAGCATGAAGGACAGAGTGAGCCTTTGCAGAGTGAGGGTTTAACTCCTCCATGACCTGCCAGCTAATGCTATATTTGGCACTTGAACAAACTGACCCCTGCTGTAACCAGTGCAATGTTTCAGTCACATTAAACCAGATGTGACACCACTTTCTCAGGCTCAGTTGCTCCTGCTGACAGTGCTGTGCCCATCACCCCTTTATGCCCATTGTTCACACTGCTGGCGTTACCAGATTTTGTCAAAAATGAATGTGCAAAAGATGGTTGGTGGATCCTAGTAAGAAAATCTCCCTCAACCTTTCGATTCCTTTTTCCTTCTAATCGCAAATGCTTTGTTCTCAGGAGGCTGCATATGGTCTTTTATTTGCCCTGTTAAATGCTGCTTTGTCACTCTCTGACATCTATCCCTCTGTCAGGCTGGTTCTCTCTTGTCTCTCTGATGGCCAGATCACTGGGATAAGTTCTGTATCTGGAAGACACCTGGTGACACCAAAAAAAACAGTTCTTAATTTCTGGTTGGACAATACTTGGTTTATCTTCTTTCTGTCACAGCAATTTTATTTATTTATTTCAAATCCTTTGCCTCCTGGTGTCCCTTGCTGTGCCCCAGACTTGGGCCATGCTTATGTAGCTCTGCAGTCCTGTCTGTGCCAGGTCTGCACCCCATTGACTGTGGTGTGGGAAAAGTGGGAAGCTCCTTGGGCATTGATATGTGGAGTGTGGGGATGGGGTAAGCTTCTAGGGAGTGTCTGTTCTTAATCTGAAGATTTTTACAAATTGGCTTTCTGGAACTGAGAATGGTCTGGGGAGCTGGGAATCTCCTGCAAGCAAAGCCCTGTGTCTTCCCAAGGAGGCCTGCTTGGCTGCTGCCTTAGAGGAGCTCAGTTTCAGAGCAGCTGTGTGGGAGGAGAAGAGGGATTTGTGGTTGAGCTTCTGGGAATTAAAAATGGTTGAAATCTTGCCAGCCAAAAATGAGATCCCTTTAAAACTAGGGTGAAATTCAGGCACCACTCAAGTCAGTGGCACTTTTGCTTTGGACTGCAGCGGCCTCAGGATGTTAGCCCAGCTGTGTGGAGAAGGAGTTGGGGTTCCCTGCACTGCAGTGTTTGCTACCAAAGCTTTATAGCACGAACACCTTTACAGAAAAGAAGTGTCAGGACTGCAGTGCCAGAGCACTCAAACACAGATATTTGAGTTCAGACAACAGAAGAAAAACCTGTGGGTGTGTTTGTAGGGTTAAATTGCCTACACTCCTTTTTATAGTCAGGAGAGAGTGTGCTCCAGGATGGACCATTCCCTGACTCTAAATGTGGCTTTTCCTCTGGAGAGAAGAATCTGTTTCATCTCCCCAGGATCAGTGTGACCTTCCTGATCTGTTGGTGCAGTGAATGGTATTATAAATACTTCTCATCCATACAGGGAAATCAAATAACAATTAAAAAGAACCAACTAAAAAGGCATTAATTAATTCTTAAAATAACAAGCACTTGCAGAAATTTCTGTCTAAGCTTGATATTGGAGCACAGACACACACAAAATTGATTTAATTGCGATTTTTTTTTTTTTTTTGCTGCAATATATGATTTTTAATTGGGTACTTTGGTCAGGAGATGGTGCTGTAAATATATCCAGGTTTCTTTCACACTTCTTTAAGCATCCCTAGTGCTATGTGATTTTGAACTCTGAGAGAAGCTTGCCCTGAATATCTGCTCTGCTGTGAGATCTGCCCGGTGACGCTCCGAGAAGAGGAATGAATTACATGGTTGAGGAGCTGTCAAGCAGCTTTTACACCTCAGATGTGATCTCCTGGTGATTTGCTATCACCTGACTTTCCCCAGCAATGAGGGTTTTGCCCTTACCCCCCCAGCACCTTCTCTCCCCTTCACCCCCCCAAGAATGTGTTATTTTGGCAAAACCTGGACAACTGATTTCAAGCCTCACCAAGTTGTAGTATCATCTGAAACTGAGCTAGAGTGAGGCTCCTTTTAGTAATGTGAATTCCTGCTGACCTTAGCAGTAATATCATATCTTGCATGCTTGAGGTGGCTTGGATAAGTACCCAGTAGGGAAAGCTGTCTGTAGACATATCTTCACAAAGCTTTTTATCTCAAATCTGAGACCCAAATGCAGAATCTAATAGGATCTGCTGTGTCCACTAATGATTCCTGGAGGATTGCTGGGAAGATAACTGTGCATTAAGGGGGCTGCTCTTAATTGTCTGATTTTTATAGCCTTCACTTAATAGGGGTCTTTTTGTATATGCTTAAAATTAAAAAAACAACATGTAGCTGATATGTCTGGAGAGAAAAACAAGCTTCAAAAGAATCTGCAGCTAAATAGCAATGCATATGTGGCAGTAGATAAAATACATATGGTAATAGACCATGTGGTCTATTGTGCCAGGCCATGTGGTTCTTCTGCCTTGTAACGTCAATAAATAGATGATGGCTTTAGGGTAAGCCTTCTCATTCTGCTTTTTCCAGGTTGCTAAAGCCCAGCATGGCCAAGCTCTGACTCTTGCTGTCTCACCATGCAGTGCTGAGTGGGCTGGACCATTGGTAGCCCAGTGTCCTGGCTTGGCTGCCTGACCAGCCTGACTTACACGAGTGCTTCTTGTGTGGTGTGTGGACTAAACATAGGCTGTAGGGTGTGATCCCTCTGAATGCAAAAACCTGCTTCTTGCTGGCCTGGGCCAACAAGCTGTTAGTGGATTGCCCTCTGAGAGCAGTGCTGGTGCCCAGAGTTTGGTGGGATGCTTAAAAAGCATTGCTGGTGCCTTCTGTAGAAGGGATTGTTCTGCTCAACAGTGCTGGTGGTGCCTTGTTGCAAATCAAGAGTTAATGACTAGAGTGGAAAATACTTTAAATTCTTTTTGATAACTTCAAAAATGTTTTCGGTAGCAGCTGAGTTGTCAGAAAATATTTACATAAGTGCATCTGTGAACCTCGCTACAATATCTTAAGATCTGCAGCATCTTTGTCACTTCCTTACAAATAGCTGTGAGCGATCTATTATGTAAAAAGGTTCAGTTTAATTTACAGGAAGCCTTACATTTTTCTCTAAGTACTATGTTTAGTTTATCTTTTTTTTAAAAAAAGAGTATTGTGGCTTTTTTAATGCTTCTCTACAGAAGTCTGAATGATTTGTAGGGAAATGTAATACCTTTTCATTAGGCTGGCTGACTTGGGGAAGGAGAAAAGTGAGCAATCCTTGTATAAATGTGCTGTTTTCAGAGCTTCCCTTGACACTCCTGGCCCAACACCAATGTCACGCTACCAGCTGGTTAACCTAAAACTTCTCCTCTGGGTGAGCTTTGATGCAGTATCAGCAATGCCCAGAGGTGTGCATGTTTCACCCCACTTTGCAGCTGGGTGGGAACCTTTGGGGCTGGATGTGGCTTCTGCTCAGCACCTTGTACAGGCACTGCTGGTTGTACTGCTGCAAGGAGAAAATTCCTGCTAACTTCAGTGAAGCTTTTGGAGGTTTATTTGAGCCAAAAAGCTTTAGGTCTTTGTGCAGTGACTTTTGAAAAAAAAAAAAAGCCAAAAAAAAACAAAACAAAAAAACATGCAGCATCTTTGTTCAAAGGCCTGATGTTCATGACAGCTTAATGCTGTTTTCTAAAACTGCTGTTACTGCTTGAAGTCGGTGTGTTTTGATTCTGAAACAAATGGCTAACCTTAATGTAAATTGGCTATTTACATTTGCTAAGCTGACTTTTAATCTCTCCCCTCTTCTTTTAACTTGAAAGGTGAAGCTGTCCCTTGGTTGAACTGGTCCGAAACAACAAAACTGTCTTAAACTTGCACCTTACATTGTTCTGAATGAAGGTTTTATACAGACCCAAACCATTCGATATCTTTAATTGCGTTATGTAAATTTGACCTACCCAAGTTGCAAAGCTTCCCTGAACAACCAGAGGCTTGTTGGCATGTGTCCTTAATCAGCTGAAAACAATCAGGGACACTTCCTGAGGTTGCTTTGTTCTTCTCCACTGTAATGTGTATTGTGTGTGGTCATGTTCTCTAAGTGTGTGAAGACTTACTCACACTGTGGGAATTTCTTCTCTATCTGCATTGCTGATGTAACCAGCTATCCAGACATATTTCTCCCTTAAGTGTAAAGCTAGAGACAATGATGATAATGGGACCAATTATTTTTTCCTGGTGTAGTGTCCCAGATCTGACTTTTCCTGAGAGAATACATTTCTCTCATTTTTTTTTTTTTTTCTCCCAGTTGAGATGAGCAGACTTTCTCCCAGTTGCAGTAACATTGAAGGATTTGCATGTTGCTATCCAGATACCTGAAGCGATTCAGCAAGGAAGGCAGACTTGGAGCTGCTCTCTCTGGAGAAAGGCAATGTATTTGCAGACATTTCTGTTAACTTTCATGTGTACCTTCATTCAGTGGAGGATTAAGATCACTTTATGGGGATGCTGATACTGGGTAGACGTTTGCATAAGGAGATTGAGACTTCCAGAAATTCTCTCTAGAGTTACTTGAAGTTTTTCAGAATTTTTTTGCTAGTCTTTGAAGCCATTTAGCAAAAAAATGTTTCATTCTTTGAGGAGGAGAGAAACATAATTTAGAGTTTGGGGTTATTTTATATTTTAAAAAAATTGCTGTCCAAAGAAACTCTGTAAATTTAATTTTCTTGAGGTAGTGTTTGAAAATATTTGTTTTAGGGTTTCTTACTGAAAAGCCAGAAAGCTGTCAGAACTGACCAAGTAGAAATGTCAGACGCCAACAGAGACATTTTCCAGTACAGCTTCAGTAATCCAACATAGTTTTACTCTTCCTAGTTTGCAAAATACAGTGTCTAGGACTATTATGTAGCACTTATTTTTTTCCTTCCGAAAAATGAGGAAAGACATGCATTCTTCCAAGACTTAGAAGTCCATAGGAGTAAATAGTTCTGTGATTTAAAACTTGATGATTGCAGCTGGACTAGGAGAATGGCTTAATGCCACCAGTGAAAAGAGCAATCCACTGACATGAACTTTCAAAATGTTCAGTGTAATCTCAGTTTCTGCTGTTGATTTATTCAGCTCTTACTCCAGGAGGTCCCAAGAGCTGCAGTGGGAGGCACTTCTTAGTCTCTGCTCCAGAGGGATGAATAAAAATCAGTTTTCTGAAGAGTTGGTTCCAATGTTTTCTCAAACATGCTCAGCTTCTGCTCTGATCACTATGGTGACCTCCAGGTTAATGCAGTAGCAGTCCTGTCTGCTGAGAGAACTCTACTCCTTCCTCTTACACTTCTGACCTTTTATGCCTACTTCTCTGAAAACATGTCCAAAACTGAATCTCTGGTTGTGTACTGGGAACAAATCAAACTTGTTTGCTGTCTCGTGAAGGTGTGTGAAGCCCATTGGATGGGAGTAGAATTCAGCCTGCAAGTATTATGTTTAAAATTATTGGAAGAACTTGCTGCAATTCAGGCAACTCTTGGACTGTGAGAAAGGTCATTTTCCAGCCCAGTAGGGCCATCCAGTTTGGCAAGACTGTATTGCTCTCACCTCATCCCAAAATGTCTGAACTTCATTATGAATTTTCACTTTCTTTGTCCTGCACAAACTTCACTGTTCTCCAGGGTGCAGCCTCCTGTCTAGCCTTGTTGCTGTGCAAACATCTTCTTTTGCCTCATCTTTCCTATTAGGCCCAGGGTTAACTTTTGTAAAGGTCACAGTTTCACAGCATACATCTACATCTCCTGAGCTACTCTGCATTGCTGAGTTTGCTCTCACTTTTTTAGGTTTAGAAATTCTAATATTATTCTGTGCACCTCCAAAGAACTTTTATCCATCCTCACTTTGTTTTAAGTCTTAGAGTACTTTTGCCTCTAATTTCCCAAGAGAAGAAAACTTTTTCTTTGTTCTTGAAATCTTGGTTCGGATGCTAAATGGACAAATGTTCAGGCAGCTCTCATTGTGTAATTTCACAACTTATTTCATCCTGTGAAATCAAGGAGGAATCTGAAACTACTGACTGGGATAGACTTTTTTAGGTACTTGATTTTTCAGAAAATGTTGAGCAATTCAATTCTTACTGTCATTCTAGGAGTATACTGCTGCTGCCTACACTTGCAGGTAATATTGTTTACCAGGTGCCTGTAAGGGCTTCTTTAAAGAGAGACATCAGTGCTCTCTCAATTTGGATATGTGAATGATTTGCTTGTAGTCCAGTCCTTTGATTCATCTTTCTCGTTAGCAAAGCCTTGTTTTTTGGACACTCATTTCTTGGTGCAGTAAGTGCTGTGTAGTCCCAGTCCAGTTCTGTCTGTACTACCCATGTTTGTGCATGTACTGAACGGCCAGATTGATTTTGAGCTGTCCTACCATAAGTAACTCTTCAGTAGTAAAAGCTTTTGCATTCCCTCATCAGGATACCCAGCCCTGCTCTAATTCTTTATAAGTTAGCCTTTCATTTGGACTCTCTTGGAGAGGGTTTCTTTCCCCATTTGGCAGTAATTACTTGGTAATCTACAGCTCAACTTGGATCTATGGAATGTAAATGATCAACAAGAACTTTCAAGTACTTGTATCCTCACTTCCCATGCTCTACACAGCTCAGACCAGGATTGCTTTGCTCTCTTCTACCTCCTGAAGCTGCTGCTGCTGTTTGTGTTTTCTTTCCATCTTCTTTCTTCTTAACCTCCGTATCTCCTGCAGCACCTTCTCTTCCTTCACTAATCAAACATCTTCAGATTGCTGTTCTGCAATATTTTTCAGTCTGTGGTATTTCTGAGCCTTCTCCCCTCTTCTTTGTTCCATCAGCCAAGGAGCTCTTGCAGTGCCTTATAACCATGTTTAACATCTAGAAACAGCATAAATCTTTTCAAATTAATCCTTTTCACTGGCCTACAAATTACAACATCAAATACAAAGGTAAGGATAAAGTGTTCTACTTATGAATGAACTCAGGCTGTCGTAAGAATTGACTGTGAGGTGAATAGAAATTATTCCTTTGTGGCATCTTTTGGATGTGTACCTACATATGAATCTTATATAGGAAACTAAAAAGAATGGGAAAATGAGCAATACATCAAGTACTTTGTTTTCTCATTAAATAAACAAAAATATTCACGGGTACCAATTTGAAGCTTAGATGTTACTGTTTAAGTGATTTGGAGCAATGATGTGTGCATTAAATAACAGGGTGGAGACTTGAATCTGGGTTCAATTCCCAGATCTTCCATTTCATTGAGTAACTTGTTTAAGTTACTGAATCTTCTGGGGTCCCACTTCTCTTTTATAAAAAGGGGATAACAATACTGCTTTTATCTTGGGTTATGAGGCCTCCGGGGCAGGAACTGCCTGTTACTTTGAGTGTGTGTAGTGTTTAGCACAATGGGGTCCTCCTCTTGGAGATAATAACAACAACATGTGCAACACTCACAAAACATGAGTTATCTTTCATCTTCCAATGCACTGAAGTTCCCAGATTGCCATAGCATTTTCTTTTTTAGCTGTGAGAGATTTTTTTTTTTTTCTGTTCTTGTAAGAATGCATACATGCTTTTTGTCTCTCTTGCCATCTTAGAGGAGGGGAGGTGTGTGGGATAAATACAATGGTAAAGGACATTTTTCTGGAGGGTCTCCTTGAGTAGGCTGTCAAGAAAAAAATCCATCCCAATAAGGGAGACTTCTTGTGATGTACAGGGAGAAATGTTTATGGATTTCATGCTTTATGGTGCATCACTTGCTGAAGATCAAGCCAGAAGGAATATCTTGAGCATTGCTTCAAGGTGAACTGTTCAGGTTAGATATAATTTTTTCTCCTCCATGTTAGGGACAGACTCAGAAAACAAGAGGCTCTACAATATGGGAGGAAACACCTATTCATTATAAATGGCATTGGGTGGACTCTCAGGAAGAACTATTTTTTTAAAGAAGTATTATATGGCAAAATCTGTTCTGTCTCAACATACACAAGGAGTGAGAAGCTCCCTGTGGCAAAGCTGATGAACCATGTGCTGCTGCTGAGGTGCAGCTGCCCTAGGAGATGTGCCAGTGGGCAACATAACTGTGGCTGTGCACTGTGGTAAAGTAGCACAGCCCATGCAGAAAGACAGATTCCACCACAGCCAGCAAGAGGCAGAGAGTGTGTTTTTCTTGGGTGGAGTCATTCTAGCCAAGATGCAAGATTTAGCAGATGTTTAGCAAAAGGTTCCATTCTTCTTGCCACAGACACATGTGGAGCTGTCAAGAGTCTAGTGAAGATTTTACAAGTTTTATAAGTCATAGTTTATTGAGCTTGGGAAAGAATTCAATATGGCATCATGAACTTGGAAGCTGTTTTTTTTTTCCTGAAGTAATATCTTTTAATTTGTTTTTTAAAGGTAAGCTCTGCTTTTGTGATAACTATTAAAAGAAGCGCAGATTTTTTTGAACCTCGCTTCTCTTCCTCTTTGGAGTATCCTTCTGTAATGTTGTCTTAGGTTACACAATTGTGTTTTATTCTGAGCCATAAACTACCAGCAAAGCTGAATCAGCACTTGGAAACATCTTAGTGCTGGCTTAACATTGCTCTGGAGAAAGCTCTTTGTCAAGTCTCATAATTACTATGGAATGGTACAAATAAAGGGAACAATTTATCAACCACTGTTGGTCATGGGAAGTGATATGTTTAGATTAGCAGTTTATGTAAGTGAAGGACTTGTTAGGATGTGAAATGTGAAACAATGCTGCACATCACAGGAGGCATTTGTAGGGAAGGACCCAGTTTGGGCAGGGAGATGCAGCCATGAAAGTCAGTGCTGTTTCTGTCTAATGAGCACAGCCTACTAATAAAAGGGAAAAATTAAGTGTCATGATGAAAATAGTTTGTGAGTTTCAGGCTGTGTAACTTGTGCTGCTATTTAATGCATAGTAACTCTGAAGTTTTTCACCTCCCATGGAAATGCTGTTGATTTGGGTAAGCCCTCTGATGTTTACTGCTGGGCTTGGGGGGAAGAGTGTGGTGTCTCCACCAGCCACACTGATGTGAGCTGGAGCCATGGGAATTTGTATCTAAAAAAAATCAAGGGACTGGAAAGCCATTTTAAGGCCTAATGTAGACATACAAGGATAAAAAGCACTTCTGCTTTTGAAATGCCCTTTGCAGACACTGGCCACCTTCTCAGCACTCTAAAGCACTGAGAAGTGATGCAGTCATTGTTTTGGAGACAGAGACCAACAAAAATGGGTCCTTTCCCTATAGGACAACTAGGTACAGAGGTCATAGCCCCTGAGGGCCACTGCTCTCCTCTGACATTGACACCACCATCTTCCTTCTTTTGGTCCTCCTGCTGAATTATGAATAGGAATGAGGCTTGTACAGCACATGGAAAAGCATTTTCCTTATGGACATAGCTGAAAACAGTAGTTTGTTCAGTACTCTACAACTGTGACTAGGGCTGAAGAGAGAAAAAGGGTTAAGATATCTGCTAGTACTGTCTCAGGGTGATGTGGTTGCCAGACTTGTGTGAAGAAGCATTAGTACCTCTGCTCACCCTTGCATATGGCACTTCTGAAGGCACTAACACAGCAGAGGAATGATGATGTTTTTTAGCACAGAAACTGGCAGTGGCAGCTAGCTTGGGTGGTGTATGTGGCAGTGGGCAGAAAATTTGGAGAGGACCTAACTAAAACCTCCAATCTGAAAATCTGAATCTGGTCCCCTAATCTGAATCTGAGAAACAGGGTTCCTGGTAAGTGAATGATGCTCACTCCCAGCAGAGGGGGAATGTGGGTATGCCTGACAGAACCTGGAGCAAGACTTAGACCCAGGGTGAGCTGCAGACAGAAATGTGTTCTTGAGGAGCACGATGAGTAGCATCACAGCAAAGTTCCATAGGAGCTGGGGGAGCAGTAAATGATGAGAAATTCTGTCAGCCAGGTGTGGCAGTTCAGTAGCTGAAACCTTCATTTAGGGTCTGTCTTTGTCACATTTCCTTTGGTTCTCCAGACAAGGAATGATGAAGATCTCAATCTCTGTATTCTATTCATGCTGTACATGTGAGTAGCTCTCATTAATGTTAACAGGAACTGCCTGTGCTCAAAAAGTGAAGACTCTCTTGTGATGCCTTAAGAAGGAAGACTGTTATCTAGATGATGTGTAATTATTTGTGCAAATGGAATAATAGGCAATGTCCTTGTTAGGTCATAGTTGTGGAGACAATTGTCCCCATACCATTTGACTGTAGAAAAATGACCACACACAAAGTCCCATCTTGTATTAATTTCTATTTTGTTTTACTTAATGCTATGTCCTCCTTTTCTGTTTTCTAACCAAAAAAGTGTTCCTGTAGTTCTCCTCCCCCAACAAAGTACCTTCAGAAAACAGTGTTTGAGAGAGAAGAGTGAATGGTGAACTTGAACTGCCAGCCTTCAGGAGGTGATTAAGGAAATTGGGAGCTGTGGTGTGTGTAGCTGAGCACAGACTTTAAAAGACAAGATTATGTTTCTGTGAACAACCACTGATGTCAGTGGGAACTTGGGGGTCCAGGATCATGATTGTATTTCTTCCACCTTATGCCTAATGGAAGGTGCACCTTATGGTGGGGGGAAGGGCTCTTCTCTGGCTTTCTGCTGCTCAGGACATTGGTGCTCTGCAGGTAGTGGGTGAATGATAATTGTGGTTACCATCTCTGCACATTGGAAAAAAAAAAACTTTGGGAGCTGCATCTTGGAAAAGTATTAATAAAAGCATGGAGAATCTTGTGAAGAGGTGGTTTTGGTTTTGAGTATGTAAAATCTTTGACATTTCTGAAGCAAAGCATGAATTGAAGTTCATATCAGAGTATTTGCTTGCTGGGTTTTGGACCAAAGGACACTCTTCATTCTACAAAATGCATTCTCGAGAAGCTGGTCTTGAAATGGAGCAAGTCACTGAAATTTACCCAACTGCAGCTGGTATTGATGGTAGAGAGGTTGGTTCTGGTTCAAACTTTAGTCTGACTTCTAAGACTTGTGAGAGAAGAGAGAGTTTGGCCCTTGAAGAAATAACATAGTAACACCCTGGTGATCAGAATTAGCTCCTGGTACAAAACTCTGAGGAAAATGGTGCCTTTCTACATAGCTGAGCATGCAGAGAAAACCCAGAGCTCTTTGAACTAAGGAAGCTCAGCAGCTTGGCAGCTCAGAGAATTTTCTTACCCTTTTGGGGCAGTATCAAAGACAGTCCCCAACATGAATCAAGTGCAAGGGTTGCATCAAGTTAACCACTGGAGTTTGCCCATGCAACTCGTGTCAGGTTTCTCTATCTGATGTGCAGCATTGGTATGCATGGGCTGTGTAAGCACAGCATGCCACACAGACCCAGGTGCAGACAGAGTTACCATTTCTTTCTTTTTAAATGCTTCTGCCTTGTAAACATGTTGCAAATAGAAATCCTCATGACAACACTGAGCTGAGAGGGTGACACAGACATCATGGAGCAGCTAAGGAGTGGAGATGGCCAATTCAGAGAATGTGCATGACTGCAGAGTCATACCAACTTATACTCTTGGTATGTCCAAAGCAGAGCCCTTGCTGGTCTGGTTTGCCTCTCAGGGTGCTCAGCACTTCTGCAGATGTCTTCACATGTCTCAGATGGGGTACACATTCTGCCAGTCTCAAAATACATCTCTATTTTTTTTATCCCTTGCCCCAGAGTCAGAAGCCTCCTCCACTGGCATTGTACAACCCACATGGCAATTCTGGTAACTTTTTTAGGTCATTGGCATTAGGCCATCCAAAGCCCAAAAAAGCACACTCACACTTTCATTTCCACCTCCCTGTTGCTTCAGCTTCCTCAAAATAAGACAAAACCCTGCTGGAGGAAAAGGAACTGCCCAGGCTAGCACTGCTGCAGCAGAGGGAGTTGCTCCAAGATTTTTCATTGTCTAATTCAGTTAAAAACCATCACGTTAAAGGCCAACTGCGTTGTAAGGGAAGTGACTTGGCTGTAGAAAGAGTTTGCTTAACAATCTAAATGTTTAACTCCTGTAGACAGGAGACAGCTATGTGTTTAAATAGTCTTGCACGAAAATTATTATATGGTCAAAAAGAATATTGATTGAGCTCTGAAGAGAACTCCTCCGTGTTCCCTTCTTGTTCTTGTCAGATGGGTGCTTATGTACCAGACTACTACAGATTTCTGACATCTCAAAACCTCTCAGTCTTGACTCTGTCACTTGCTCTGAACTTGAAAGGAGCTGAATTAGTGAAGATTTAGTGTCTCTGCGTGGCTAACAACAGTGGAAAGCCATTCATAATGCAACCAGGTTAAACAGCAAAGATCAAGTATTTCAGGTGAGATAGTTCTGATGTGAAACCAAGCTGTTTTTAAAGAATAAAATTTCCCCTCTTTGGCTATGGCAGTTCTGACTCTGCATGAAGCTGCTGTTTGCTGATCTTAACTCAGAGCCTGCTCAGGGTGCTGTCAGGCATGTGCCAGCTGATACCCAAGCTGAGTGTCACCAGAGGATGCAATGCACTTTGCAAGGAACATTCTTGGTTGCAGCAGGCTGGAACATGGACCCTGCAAAGAATGGAAGGGCTCCTGACCTGCACAAAAATCTCCTTAAGGACTGGAGGGTGGAAACTTGTTTGGCACTGGGCTTCCTGGCACCTGCACATTCAATCCTGGATCATTTCAGAGAAGGGATGCCGAGTGAACCTAGGATGGGAAATCCTATTCCCTTTGCCAAAACAGGCAAGGCAGATGAAGCTGTCAGGCTTGGCTTTCCTCCTCCTGCACCAAGCAGACAGGTATTTGGGAGAGGTCTTCCCTTTCCGCGGTGGTTTCAGCTGCTCCGTGTTGTTAGACTTACAGCTGATGCCCCTTGGCCAATCATGCATTGCTGATCACCATTCAAGGTAAGAGACAAAAGAGAGAGCTTAGCAGTCAAGAGGATACTGATGAGAGGGGAAATTGCTTATTTGAAAGGCTTTTTAAGCTCTCTTCCCTTTCTTGACAACAACAGTTTATCGCTCTGCTTTTATCCCTCTGTATAGAGTCAGACGCTGTCCTTTATGTGGAGTTTTTCAGAAGCTCTGCTCTCCTCTTTGTCAATCTCTCTCTTCTGGCTTCTGTGTGCCAAGGGGAGAGGCCTGGGGCATCTGCAGGGCCAGGTGCTGTGTTTGACAGAGGAATGCACTATGGCCAACACAAACCTTTTCCCTGGAAATTGTCAGCGGTGTGGGATTTAAATATTAATAGAATAGATCAGGACGGTGAGAGAAGAAGAAGTACTAAAGTAAATACACCCCTGTGTCTTGAAATATGTTGAGTGTAATATTTTATAATATTCTTACTTAAAGCAGCCTGGACTCCTCAGTTTTACAGCTGCACAGTTATCTGGAAAATCACAGAATTTCTTGGAAAGGAACAGAGTTGTTCTCTCCCTCCACTTTTGGCTGCCTGTGGGTGAAGTTTACTGCTGGCAGTTAACATTACTTGCACACCATTTGTCTGATACCAATGGCAAGGCTTAGACTTAAGGTAATGCAGCTGCTTTCATGCTTTTGGTCCCTTCCAGGGGTTACAAAGACTTTCACTACTCTCTGCAGCACACACGTGTTGTATTTGTTACTCCTACAGGCCACAACCCCAGTGTGAAGACTAACCTTCCTTTTTTTTTTTTTTTTTTTTTAATTTCTTTTTTTTTACTCTAATAAGCTTGTATTTGCACAGAGAGGTGGGCAGTGTGTAGGACAGGGATTAAAATTGCTTTATTTTATGGGTGGGGATCTGAGGCACAGGCAAACTAACTCTTAAGGAACTGGGAAGGACCACTGAGGCTAATGCTGTAGAAACAGGATTTTGTGGAACACTTGCTGCTGAACACAATCCATAGTGTAATACTCTGGCTACTTTCTGCAGGGAAGATGATGTTTGTTTTCAAGTTTCAGATGTTTTCATTTCCACCTGACTGCTTTGTGGTGAGCCTAGCTTGATGCACAGCTCTGATAATTTCTAGTCTTTTATAGACACCCATGGGTTAGCAATACAATTCTTTGCTGTCATAGAATCAGATCCTTAAAGGTTTAATTTACCTTAACTGTCAGTTCTTGTTTTTTTAACACTTTTGTCTTCACTGCCCACAGAGCCAATGATTTGTCATTCTCAGAAGAGTTAGTGGAGTTATAGTACTTAATTTTGAAATCTTTGAAATGTCTCATTACACTTTTCTAAGCCAACCTAAAATATATTGTTTCTGGGCAGCTCAGCTATGAAATGCTGCTGCTTGTGGTGCTTTGCTCCCCAGAGACATGAGCTGGGAGACAACTGTCCTTGTTCTTCATGTGTGGTAGAGTCCTTGTTCATATCGTGTCCCATGAAGTACCAGAGGTCACTTGGTAGGTGTTTGAGCACAGAGAATCCAAACATGGGCAAAACCAGGGCCTGGATTTATCTACATTATTGGAATTACAGTAGGGAAACTGATGGGAGAAATGTACTTCAGTGTATGAACAGTGCCTGAGCATCATCCACATCTTGCATTTTCTAAGCATCACCTTTTTTAGTGTTCTCCTACAGAAACAGCATTTTTCATTAGAAAATATCCTCTGTACTTCTGCATAATTCCTACAAGGAATTACAGGGTTTGTCCCTGGTAGAAGCAAAGATTCTCTCCATTTTGAAAGAATACCAAGTCATAACTGAAATCCTGGTATTAATGTGTTAAGTACAAAAATGCCTTGGGTCAATACCTGTGGGTTCAGAGCTGTAACACTCTCAACCTGCTCCTTGCTGTGCACAGAAAGGATGCAAAATGGCATTTTTATCAGTCAGTGAAAGCTTAGTTTAATTGGCTCCAGTCAAGTTTCTGTATTGTTCTGCTTAATCTGAATTAAACATTGGTTTGACTACATGTGTGGCTTTATCTTCCTGGAAGATATAGGGTGCTCAGTCAGACAGTAGAATCAGCTTTGAAGTTAAGTTATTCATAGCTCAAGGATTGATTCTAACATTA
>JAAWXA010000017.1:6581552-6839797 GCA_038090715.1 Florisuga fusca | reverse complement strand
TTCCTTGAAAATGCATCCCACCACCCCATTCTTTCACTTCCCGATTGATTTCATATTAATTTTGAATATCTGCAATTTCATAGCATAAATAAAAGCTCCCCTTCCACTCTACAAGCAAGCAATGGGAAAAGCAAAATCAGAAGATTAGTAGGGAATATTTGTACAGAATAACTTCTTGCTCATCTGTGTAAGCTACCATCAGGTATCTGTTTGTTTTGCCATTTCTCTCTCTCAGTACCCAAATCTGGGGCAGAAATGCACACAGTGGATGCACTGAAGGTTTAACCATGCCTTAACTTATATATTTTTGCTTGGACCTTGCAAACCCATTCTGATTGGTGACATCCATACCTAAGGGCTTCGAGCCACACAGTTAAGTAGCTTTTGCTTTCAACCGAGTTGAGTGAAATTCCTTAATTTCTTTTTTTCTTAATTTCTTTAAATTTTTTCTTTGTTTTTGAAAGGACATATGGGGGGAGGAAGCCTGACTTTATTCTGAACTTTCTTCTTGTTTCTTCAAGGAACTTTTTGTGTGAGAAAGACTTGATGTCAGTGCACAAAAAAATGACTGAAGATTTGCATTCTTTTGCCACAGGAATAAATGAACAAAGTTTGCAACTGAAAAGGCATTTTTACACCTTTTGTTGTTTAGGAACATAGAAATCCCATTATGCTTCATGCATAGCCCTAAGGAATGTGCAAACAAGTATTAGATCAATGGCATGTCTCTGCAGCTTCTTTTATCATGAGTATTTAAAACTGAATATTCAAACATTCATTCATATTTCAAACATCTGTCTCAAACAGTGCATTTGTGTTGGAGTATGTTTTATTACCAATAGATAGGTTAAATGTAAATCTTTTAAATGTTTTATATCTTGCAGATGCTTAGCTATGGTCTGTAATAGTGTTTGCAGGGTTTTGTGGGGTTTTTTCTTGTTTGGTTTTTGTTGTTGTTTATTTTTTTTTATTTATTCAACAGAGTGGAAAATTAGAAATAAGCTTTGAAGGGCAGCCATGTTAAAAAAAAAATAAAAATAGTACCCATCTGAAAAAAGGTACATAAAAAGAGGGTGTGCAATTCAATTAATGAAAGAATCTGCATCATTTATGGACACTTCCCCAGGTAAGCCAGACAAGGACAGTGCTCCCCCCTTAGAGTCACCTCCCTGCACAATCTGACTGTAGCCTTCTCAGTGCTCAGGTGGACCAAGGGGGACAGCTAAGGTCTGATACCTCATCCTTCCCATCACATCCCTTCTCAGGGATCCAGGGGGATGATTTAAGGAGAAGCTCGGTGGCCCAGCAGCACCAGGTGATGTGGAGTTTGTGGCCTTATGCAAGTGCCCTCCCTTGGTGCTGTGCCTGCCCTTGGCACCAGGGCTTGTGAGCTTTGAAGCTGTCTTTCCCATTTCGGCACATTGCTCTCTTTTGACTCTGTGCTTAAAAAGCTTTTTGAACGGGACACAAAGTCGAGATATGTTTCAGCCTTGTGCAGAACATATTCATAAATGTCATGTTAGGTGAAGGCAGGGTAAAGCAGTTTCTTCACTGTCCAGATGAATCAATTTCAATCTTTCTGTGTGTGTGCAAAAACCAACTTGTGAGCTCTTATTACCTCCTTTACTTCATGAGATCAAATCAGAGTCATGAGCCACTGGTGCAAATACATTGCACTGCTTTGATTTGGTGTTTTGGTGTTTCTTTGGTGTCTCCTCAGTGCTGGAGTGGATGGGGTCACTTTGTGAGCAGTGCATCTGTGCTAAGGGCTCACTCTGAGGGCAACACCCCCAGGTTGAAGAGATGTTCCACATTATAGTTAAAAATACATTACTATTTGTGGTGAAAATATTTTCCAGTGACAGAGAAGCTTTTATTTATTATTAAAGCATTCATGGTTTGGGTGAGATTTTTGCTGTGCCTCTGGTGTATAGGCTGTAGAATGGAGCAGGGAAGTAGAGGAAGACTCAAGTTTTTTAAAGACTTTTTCTTTAATTCACAGTTCACACTGTTCACACTGTGAATTAAGGGTTGGACTTGATGATCTCTGAGGTCCCTTCCAACCCGGCTAATTCTATGATTCTATGAATTCTGACTTTCAGACACAAAACAGTTTTGTAGAGTTATGACTTGAAGAACCAAATAATATTGAAACAAGCCCAATTAAAACCAAAGATAATGAAAACCCTTTAAAAAAGAAACCTATTTTTTGTTGAGCACAGTATATCTGGAATTATTATACTGAATACCTTATTTTCCAAAATTGACAGTGTCTTAAGTAATCTCTTGTGAACTAGATTTTTTGTTATTGCTCTTTATTTTTACCAGGGCACTAATAACTGTTTTTTCACCTCCTTATGTTGTCCCCATCTTGTTTGCTGTTAAACTTTAGGAGCTCACTTCTCAACCTTTGTGAGTACTTCAACATCTGAGCATCTTTCCTTCCTTACTTTACTGAAGTATGCTGGCAAAATCAGTCTTGCTTGTGGATTGCCTACGTGTATATTTTCACTTTTAATCCAAAAGATGGTGTGGAATGGTCCAGCAGAGATCTCAACTTTAACCTGTTCTTAATCTCTTGGAGAAAGGCCTGAATAAGACTTACTTTAAAGAAAACCATTGTTTGTTTAGCCTTCTGCTTTTGTTGGCTGAACTGATTTAAGACTGCATATTGTGTTAAGCTTGTAAAACCCTGTGCAGAAACCTGTGAAGCCACACATGGTCCTCATTGCCCCGTGTCCTTGTGCCACCAGTCATTCCATCCAGCAGAGGATGCAGCCCAGGTTTGCTGTAGAAGTCTCCACTCTCCATCTCTAGAGTTCGTGGCCACCAGAGCTGGAGGGAAGTCAACCCAGCTAAGACCTTGGTATTGAATGAAACACCTAGATGAATTTAAAAAATAATAAAAATAAAACAAAGTTCATTGTTATTTATGTGGAAACAAGAAATGTCAGTGTTGGAGCTGTCTGTGTAATACTGACATGACCTCTGCAGAAGAACTGCAGGAGCTTTTAGGTGATCAGGCTTTTTTTTTTTTTTTTTTTTTTTTTCCCCCTCTATTTTTGATATATTTGCATCACAGTATTACAGCTTTCTAGTAATTGAGTCTTCAGTGTCTTGACACATGAGTTTATTCTAGTTGTAGTAGAAGAAATAAAAAGACACTCAAATGCCCTCATGTGAAAAGGCTGGAGAGGACTGAAAGCTTCTAGAAATAAGATAAATTTTGCTGATGGAGGAACCTCTGGTTCCATTTCAGTTTCTGCAGTGAAATGGTCTCACTGCACTCCCTCTCCCTGAGCCTGGCATCTTCCTCAGTTTCTTCCAGTTCCCTTGCCACAGCCCCATCCCTGCTTTCCCCTCTGCTCTTCACCTCACTATCAAGCCCTGCACTTGTTGCTTCTCTCCCTGTCCTCAGTCACCTTGAGGGACTCCTCCATGTCACTGTGGCTCTTCCAGCACCACCTCACTGCTTCTCTCTTAGCAGTGCCACCTCTGAGTCCTCCTCATGTTCCCATCTCCCAGCACCAGCATCAATTCCCCATCTGCAGCTCTCAGCTTTCAGCTTCTCCCACTCAGTGTTTCTTCTCCCTGGTTTCTGTTCTCCCAGATGTGGTTCCTCCTGTTTATATTTGCTGCAGCCTCTTCGTGTTGTGCTGGTACCAGGAGCAGCAGGATCTTGGGAGTGCTGACATCCTGAACCTTGGTTCCTCTGCGTGCTGCTTTGGGGAGCAATGGGAGAGAAAATTGATCTTGGCCCCTATTGAGCCAGGCTGGAAACTACTCTGTGCATCTGGTGTTTTAAGAGAACTATGCTGAGTCTCTCTTTCTGAAGGATTTATAACCTGGCCAAATGTAATTTTTTTTTTTTTTTTTTTTTTCTTTTAAATTAGCCAAAGGCACAGCAAAATCCCAGTCACCAGCAAAATCCCTCTGCTGAAGTATAAGGGACTATTTTGTTGGGAAGCCCTCTCTGCCTTTAGGTGGTCAGCACGAATTTGTTGCAATGTTTATGGGATGATGTATATTCCTGCAGCCATTTTCTTAAAAGTATTTTAATATCTCTTGCAGACATTATCAAAAGAGAATGCAAAAATTAGTCCAAGAAAGGTATCAGGCATGGGAATTTCAGTCCAAAATTTTGAGAAACTGTAAGTACTGAAAACAGGGCTTGTAAAGCACATCCTTGCTAGCTTTGTCCTTAATAGTAGTTAATACAAACAGAAACTGCTGCAATGTTTTTTTAAAGATGCTCAACCTTCTGCTTCAGGTTTTAAGGGCTTAGTAAGGACACCCATGGTGGGAGGCAGATTATCTCACATCTGTCTAATTCAAGACTTCTTGTGTGTGAAATGTCTGGTCCAGGCTGCTGTCAGAACAAGAACACAAACAAATTTATATTTGCACGTGAGTTTCTGTAGTTTGTTAGAATGGGCTGGTACTTTTTTCCGTGCATTTTTTGAGAAGGGGTAAAAGTTTTAGATGTGTTGGAACCAATGACTTGTTGCAGCCCAGAGCACTCTGAGTATGTTCCCAACTTTAAAAAGATCTGTCCAAGTAGCTGATTGATTTTGTTTTCTCCTCTGGCAGTTATTTTGCATCTGAAACAAGTAATATCTTTTTTTTTAAGATGACCTGAACCAAGAAAAATTTGTCACAGCAAGGAGTTGCAAGTTTGGGGTTTTTTGTTGTTCTTTTGGTTGTTTTTTTTTTGTGTGTGCTTTTTTTATTTTGTTTTTTTCTGAGACAAAAGGGTTTTGTTTAGCTCTTGAGCATATTTTAAGTGTAAAAATGTTAATAAAAAGAAACTTTAAGAAATGCAATATATTGAAGCATGTCTAATTCTGAACTTTTGATTGTCCTAGTAGATGGATTTTCCCCGAACTCTCAGCTCTAATTTTGAACATTCCATGGCTTTGAGCAGGGACTATTGGGGATGCACCTCTGCTGGTTGGTGGTAAACCCCAAACCCCTTGTTATGCTGAAGTGGAACCCTCTGTCATCCAAATAAAGGCTCTAATCAGGTAAGACACAAAGGGCAGCCTCAAGATGGCTCAGAACTCTGCAAGGCAGGGGCCAGTTGTGTGGTTCAGTGTTAGAAACGCCTGGAAAGAAAATACAACCAATAAACAGGATTCACTGGAGCCAGCAATGGAGCTTCCTGATGAGATTCAGGGTCTGCTGCTCTCAAACCCAGTGGAAGCCAAGGGCAGTGCTGCAGAGGTTGAGGAAAACCAGCCTGGGTGTCAGGTGAAGACAAAGTTGTCACCTGGAGAGGATTGTTGCTGGTGACAGTGGAAGCACAATAAAGGCAATACTGTGTGGGCTTGAAAATGTAGCTCTTGATTCAGACTACATCTTAGTGTTAGGTCCTGTTGGTCCAGAGGCTTTGAACATGGGTGCTCCTATTCTCAAGCAAGGGAATAGCTTCAAAGTTTTGAAGTTTTGAACTCAAAGCTTCAAAGTTTTGAATATCTTGAAATATCTTTTCTGATAGGCACCCTTGCTATGACCAAGTGTACAAATCAAAAGCCACAAATTAAGTTAATTAGTCCACCACTTTTCCACTCTTCCTTTGTGCAGAGAAGTGATAAAGATAAATATGAAAGTACAATCTGAGGTCCATAAATTTAATGGTAAGAGAATTTTTAAAAATAAAGATCTGCTCACAGTAGTTTACTTCCTTTAAACTTCAGTCTCCTATCTGAAAGGCCAACCTCTATTTGGATGGGGAACCAAATTATTTAGTTAATGTAAATGGATGAGCTGAATTTGAAAGCAGTTGAGGGAAGGGATGGAACATCTAAAGGCTTACATTGTCATTAGTTTTATTTCAGTTAAAACAATTGTACATGCTTAGTTTAAAATGGAGAGGAAAATGTACTTTGAAATATAATTGCATTTAACAGTCTTGTAGCTTTGTACTTCATGCTATAAATTGTGTTCCCAGCTGTTTTTCATCTCCTGTAATTTAAATAAGTAAACCTTTTGTTCTTAAACTCACTTAGTTCCCTCTAATGCTGTTGATGGACATCCATTTCTACTGCTTTATTTTATGTTAATATTTAACAATGGCATGCAGTTACCCCCCTGCTGGCCATGGCTCCACCTCCTTTGTTTCTGCAAGGCCTCTTTTTGCCTTGGTCTTTAGTTTTATAGAAGAATCCAAACTTCCTGTCCCTGCATCTAGCAGGAGTAAGGTTTCTGCATAAACTGACACAAAATCCCTCGGGAAAGGGCACTAGCCCCCAAGTGGGGAAGGTGGTGCTGGGCTGTCAGCCTCTTTTGTTCCTTGTTCAGATGGAAGTATGAAGTGGATGATGCTTTGTGTGCCAGAGCAAAGCTGTGCCAAGGGAATGCAAATCCTCTAGGTGTGCCCAGGTAATTTAAAATGCTCACGCTGGCAGCTTTTCTGCATGAATAAAGCCGTTTAATTAATGCATTTTCTCCACTTTCTTTTCTTGACAAGTTGATTCGAATCAAAACGGTCTGTAAGAAGCTTGTCATGGGTCCTGGGGACAAATAAACCCTCTTCTGGAGGAGGAAAAGAAAAGTCTGTGCGTTGTGTATTTTTCTCTGACCAGAATGCTTGGTAGCAGGTATGATGGTGTTGGTTGGACTTGCAGCACCCATTTACAGTCCACATCACAGCTTGACTTCACCCTGATGTCCAGAAAGTCAGATGAAGGACTTGAGGTAGGGGAACCGACATCTGTCGTGGCTTTTTGCTGCCCCTGCTTTTAAACAAGGAATTTGAGAGTAGTGTGACTGTAGTGGGCACTGTGTGGAGGCTCAGGCAGTCTCCTGCTTCCCCCCTCCTCCGCCCCTTCAGAGGAAGCTTAATTTTAATTTGCTCAGCCTTGTGGTTTGACAGAAGTGCAACGTGGAGGAGACCTGACTCCAGGATCAACAAAGGCAGCGCTGGGCATTTCAGCCACTGCCTTTGAAATAGGCCTTGACAATAATGGAGTTGGGAAGCCCCACTGTTCAGCCTTCTTTATAGTGTTAATATACTGTCCAGAAAGAAGAGAAGCAAGAAATTGCTCAGATTTCATCTCTCAGATTTCATCTTGCATCTAGAGTGCCGCAACAAATCAAACTGAAATGGGCCCCTCCGTGGCTTCTGCACTACGATGCTGAGCTGCCCTGGGCCCCTTCTCCCCCCCTCCTTGCTGAAGGTTATAATGCTGAGTGAGTGCTCCAAGCAGGCTGGCTGGGGGGCAAACACATATCCTGCTGAATTCCAAAAGTGTCCTGGTAAGGATGGGCTCTGCTTTGAAATGAATGAGAGTGTTTCAGACTGGAGGCTGAGGCAGGTAGCAGGTGCCTGCTGATACAGAGGGAGGTCAGAACAGATGTCCCCTCTGCATGGTCACTTACCCTGGCTGTCACCAGAACCCATCGTGCTTCACTTCAACGTACAGAGACAATTCTTCCTAAAGGACCAAGAAAAAAATGAGATGTGGGCTTAGGGGAGGCAGAGTTTGGGGCTGGCCCTCTCTTCTAGCCCAGATTTAGGGGGAAGAGGGCCCTACCAGTGACAGAAGTATTTGGTAGTGCTGTCAGCAAGAAAATATTGCTTATTCTTTAAGAAGTGCAAATTCTTCCACACCGTTAACAAGTAATGCTGATTTTTTTATGCTTTATAATATTAGTGAAGTTTGGAGTTGTATGGTTCATCCTCAGGGATGGATTGGGAAGAGTGCTGAAAGTCCAGGAGGTCAAACACAGGGATCATGTATTAAGTTGCACTTTAATAACTGGTAAGAATTGCAAAAATATTTAACTTCAGGGAAAAAAAAACCCAAACAAAACTGAAACAACAACAAAAAATCCCAAAACAGAAGTAAAAAGCACAAAGAAGCTTCTTGATTAGAAGTGGAACAATGATAAACAGAAGAAGTTGTAGCTTTTCATGTTCATCCTTCTTGGGTCTACACAGTTCAGAAATTCTGGTACTTGCATTAATTTAAAGGCTTTCATTAATAATCTCTGCTCTGTCAGTACATTGAAGCAGCTGGACTGCATTCTCATGTTGCCATAGACAGAGCGTGGTCTTCAGCAATTTCCTTATTATCTTTCATAATTAGCAAATCAAATTTTTGCCTTTAATCCTTTTGCATCCAGGGATATTTCATGCTCAGAAGGCTGGGAAATATGTGCTAGCAGATTGTCTTGCCAGTTGGAAATCCCTGGGGCACTGGGGGAAATGCTGAGGAACAGGGGCTTATGGCTCCAGGTCTGCCACTAGTTTTGCTGGTTGTCTGAGGATTTGGAGTTGCAGTCCTTTCCCAAAAAGTGAAGCACTGTGGAGAGAGCATGTGCTGGTGTGTTCACCTCTGGCATTAACATGTAAAATTTGAGGCATATAAAGTTTCTTCCCGTACAACTAAATTAAAAACCTGTGGTATAAGGTAAACTGACAAGTGCAAAACTTCTCGGGTGGGAAATTTTAAATGGTTAAAACTTTCTCCTGGAAACTGCTGCTGGAAGAATGTTTCTGTGCACAGCTATCTCCAGGCATGCTGCCTGACAGTGTCAGGGAGAGCTGCCCTGTTGCTGTGATTGGTATAATTTTTTGGAGGAAGTGTCCTGGTCTGGTCACTAAGATGCTGCTGCTGTACAGTGTGGGGCAGAGTCCAGGCTGTGGGGTGGAGTTATGCCATGTCAAACATGCACGTTTTGGCTGTCATTGGAGGACAGGACAGGACAGCCACAGGTCACTGATGATCTGCTGGGTAATGCTGTGCATGCTGATAGCTACTGACTTGCAGACACATTATCTGTGTTGGGCAATGTGTTCCTCATTGGAGTTTGTAGCTCATGGGATGTTTCAGCTTGGGTAATGCACTAGATGCTCCTCTCCAGAGACCTTGCTTCTGACTTCATTTGATGTACTTATTCATGTTTCTTCTGGAATAGGACCTGGTCTAAATAACGTGACATTGAGGCAGGTCCAAGGTTATGCTGCTGCTCATCTGCTGTGCTGTCTGTCCTTAGATCACCTGGGACGATGAGCTCTTAGGCTTTTGGTCATACAGACTGTGAAGGAAGGTGGAGAAAATGTAGTGAGGAGCTTGACTTTCAAGGTGCTACCTGCTAGCAACATCCCTTCAAAGCTGCAGGAGCTGGAGTGAGTATCCAGCCCTCCTGCAGCAGCAGGTCACCCAGGAGCTTTAAACACTTCCCTTGCTTCAGATTCTCTGGGGGACACCAGCCCTGATGACTGATGTAGCAAAGCAAAAGCGTGTGCAGGATATTTTGAGCTACAGATAACCTCAAAGTCAAGTAGAACTGCTGGAGCAGATGAGACCATCTTGATCCAGCACTGATACTACTTGCTCAGGGAGGGAGAACTTTGACCAGTTTGTGTCCAGGTTTGGGCTTCTGTTTAAACTGAAATTTGGTTGCAACTTGTGTTCAAAGGGAAATGCAACTTCTATTATAATGACTCTGCTTGTTCCCTCTTGATGCTGTTCTTGAGGGTTCCCTCAACCCTCTTGATGGGTTCTTTTGGCTCTTGTCCATGTTGCATTCCTATGCAAGTGTTACACCCCTATGCATATCTTTGATTACACGAGCAACCCTGTAGTTCATGGTACTTGTGTTAAAAATATAGTCCTACATGAAGGCACTTAGGAAGATTATGTTATGGCTGTAGAGACCCAAGTGATCAATAGCTTTTAGATTACTGTGTCACTAAACAGCAGGCTGAGACATGGAAAAGCACTGTTACTTTAGGGATGAGAGATTTTTAGAAAAATAAATCAATAGTGAATACAGGCTGATTGGTTTCCAGTTCAAATAATTCCAAGAAACGTGGAGGCCAGGGGAAACCATGCCATTCATACTTTGAAATAAACAACACATGCTTGCCTTCATTTATGTATTTGGGTCAGTACTCTTTAAAAATGGAGAGGGAGCCATTGGGCAGGGTGTTAGACTGGAAATGGGGAACCTGGGTTCTGTTTTGATTGCTTCCACAGACTCTTTCTCCATATTTTCCTCGGGTTCCCTTTGGTGCCAACAGCCTCTGCTCTGCCTCTATGCACACAAAACTTTCAGCACATGGGGACTGGCTGCTGTGATTCCTGGCTGAAGGCCTTTTTGGGGGCTGAAAGAAATGTAAGCCATACAAAACTTTCAGAAAGGTGATTTCACTTTCAAAACACCTTCCTTTTTAGTGCTCAAGTGGCAATGGGCTAAATGGGGATCAGTAGAGGTGAAGTGCAGGATTGTGCTGGGTGGCTTATAGATAGGTAAGTCACGGGGCTGCTAGGGCAGCAGATGCTGCTGCCTCTCCAGAAGGCTGCTGTGGTGTCTTGCACTTGCAGGTGTTCACCTGGTGTGGGCTGGCCGTGCTGGTGTGCAAGAGTCTCTGGAGCAAACATCTTCCTGCAGTATTACTGTTCCTTCCTTCTGCCTGGCCCCGTCCTGGCACACACTCCTGGAGATGTGGGGTGAGGTTGTCAATGACTGGAGGAACATCCTTGTTCACTGGGAGTGGGGAATATGCAAAGGGAGTTTTTTAGAGGTCTTGCAGCACTTTAGGGATTTTGCATTCTTCACTCAGAGGACACAATCCTGTGTGAGCTTGAAGCACCTACAGTTACTTTTTGTTCTAGCCCCGGACCTGCTTCCTAACCTGCACCAAATTCTTCCAAAAAGATCTCTTGTGAGTGTGCTTCAAGGACTATTTGGTGACCATGATCTGTTACCTCTGGGACACTGTGGACAGTGAATGAAGGCCCTTGGTCTTTCGCTAGACTTCTGGTTATATTTCTGTATGTCTAGCAGAGCACTGCTTTTCTCTGGGATAAGCTGCCAGTCTGGAAAGTCCTGAAAAGCTGCCACTGGAGGAGATGTACAACTTGAGCAGGATGTTTCCTAGAACTGTAGCACAGCTCAGCAGCCAAGGGCTGACTCCTCTTCATGCCACAGTGGCTGAGGAAGGCCAGTGACATAGGCTACCTTAAGAGGGACCAGCTGGAAGTATGTATTTGGTGTAAGAAGTGAGAAATAGTTTAATATTGTCTTCACATGTGGTTTTCTTCCTCCTTGTCCAAACAGGTTAGGGTTAGGTTTAGGAATTGGGCTGCTCTAGTCTGACTTCTGTGTTTCCACTTAGGAAAGGAACTTTCATGATGGGGACAGCCTAAGGAACAGTTCTTTGACCTTCAAGGTTTGAGAGATCTGGAACCAAGTCCCTTTTCTGGTTTGGATCTTTTGCATGTGACACACGACCACATCACCTGGTCTGGCTGTGCTCTGAATGAAAAGCAGAGAAAACTGTATTCCCTGTCTCTGAAGAATGAAGGATGATTATTTTGAGGCACAGAGATAAGGGAAGCTGTATAACCATCTAAGACAAATAGATCTGCTCCCACTGAATTCAGTGGCAAAACTTTTAATGGGAGCAAGATCCGGGCCCCATCTGATAAAGAATTTCATCTGGATTGCATATGGGGGCAGGCATTAAAGGGCCCATCTAAGGATCTCCCCTCTGGAGTGCATCTATAAAAGACCCTCTGTAGTAGTGTTCAAAGCTCACAGTAATGCCAGTCTCCTCAGGACAATTCACTTAGATCATTCAGAAACTCTTTCTTGTCTAAGCCCTGATGCTCTCCCCCAGTGGAAGAATGTGGTTGAAACTCCCATGCAGGGAAGACTGGAGATTTGGTTTTTATTTGAACCCCTAACATTAACAAATTGGACACACGTGCTTTTAGACTAGAGCTCGCTCTTATTTAAGCCAAAGCAAAACTCTCCTTGATCCCAGCAGGATCAAGCTCTTGAATGTTGCTTGGACCTTTTTATAATATCTGCCTCTAAATGAACCAGACAGTGACAGACTCATTCTGGACTTATCCTTCTTGACTGTTTTGCAGCCAGAGAGGTTTGTGGAGCCTCCCTCTTGGGACAGGGGTGTTTGTAGTCTAGTTGCTCAAAGACTGAGAGCAGGTATCACTATGCCTTCTGTTGCAGCACACTTTTAGCATGTGAAAGTCAATGCCTTGTGTTAACATTTTTTTTAGTGTGTAAACATATTTAATGCTCTTGTGAGACCCTAACTCTGGCCAGTGTAATGCTTTTACACAGTGCTCACATGTATGGGATTTTCTTCCTCTTCACATTCAAGTAGTGACAGGTGAGTATTATATGTGTAGGAAGCTATTCAGCAGAACCATATGCCTTGAATATGCTAAAATTCCTTGTAAGTCACTTGATCAATGTTCAGTTTTTGTGTCCCCTCTGTAACTTTGCCCTAAATTCATATTCATCAACAGAGGTTGCTTGGTACTTAATGGGACACTTGTGCATTGAGTGAAGGGAAAGGACAATAAGCAAACAGGGTGAAGAATGAGGACTAATGTAGATGAACTTCCTCAAACAGGCACAAAATGCTCATTCCTGAATAAAAAATGTGAAAAGGTCAAGTGCCCCCAGAGGTTTCTATTGTGACAGGCACTTAACCCCTTCACTCCTGTTTATCTGCTTCAGCTGCTGGGCCACTGGGTGCACAAGTGCCATTAGCATCAGTGGAATGTGGGCTGGGGAGGATGCAGGGTAGGGCTGGATGAGACCCATCTCCCTTCCAGGAGGCACTGGGTGAGCAGGAAATAACACTTATGGATGCTGACCCTGGCAGTAGCTGTGTCTAGAGATAATTATTTCCTAACACGTAACCTTTTCATGGTCAATTGCTCCAGCATATTAGACAGAAATGTGATTTCCTTCTCTCTTCAGACACACGCAAGTTCTTGTCCTTCCCTCTTTAAGGGCATAACATAGCAAGTCCACAGATGACCCAGTGCTCTCTGACAAATATTGTTTCTATCTTGTTTAAATGAAAAAGAGGTTTGCTGCCCTTCCTTGCAGTTGAACAGAAGGGATGTGAGGTGTATTCCCACTCCCATTTTTTGTGGCTGACTGACATTTCCCTTTCAGAATCTAATACTAATCAGGCAGCTGTCAGCCTTTAGTGATCTTCTGCTCCACCAGATCTGTTGCTTGTTGACTGATCTTTGGTTTACCTTTTCCCAGCTTGTGATGCTTTAGTCTATGCCCCTTGACACATCACCAAGGCATCTGAAGAGGCAAGATCAGCAGAGTATGTCAGTCCAGCTGCTCAGAAGGCATCAGGTTTGATATCACCAAGAACATCAAAATGAGCAGCCAGGGGTGAAGACAGTTCTCTTGCATGACCCCATGAGTCCAGCATGCTCCTGCCTGAAGTGTACCCTACAAAAGCAATTTTGGTGGTTGGGGCTGACATGAAGAGCATGAGAGAGGGCACAATTCTTCCTCCTTCACCCCAAATATCCCTTCTAGCTTCTCTGTGTTGCAGGCTGTTCAGCAGAGACTCGGGCACACCACTCAATCCTTGTGTTTGAGACAGTCCCTTTTGGAAATTACATAAGAAAATCTACTCATCTCATCCCTTGGAGACAGCTTATGTGGACTGCACTGAGCAAAACAATGACACAAACCCACTGAGTGCTGCTGAGCATGATTCATAGCCAATATTTTGCAGCCTGCTTCGTGTTTTGTAACAGTATCTAATTGGTTTAAAAAAAAAAAAAAAAAACAAAAACAAAGCATCAAAACTAGGTCAATTTGCCATTGGGCCTTGTTAGACTCTTTAGCTAAATCTGCAGACTTTAGCTGGAAGTTAATTTGAGCCAGACTTAGGAAAAAATATATATATTAATATACTCAGAGTCTCACGTGAGAAACTTGTAGACAATGATTTGGGAGTCAGAGCCATACTCATATTCCTGAGACTGAATTCAAAGCCATCGTTTAAAGGAAAGCTCACACGTGGATGTCCTCATCTTTAATTAGGTAAAACTCCCACTGACATCAATAGGAGCTTGACTTGAATAAGAACTGCAGGATCAGGTCCATAATTTGGTACCTGGGATTTGATTAAGCAGCTAAATTACTAGAACAGTTTCCCCATGAGTATAATTGCCTAATTAATTTTTAAAATAGCTAAGTTCAGCACTGAATATGGTGTACCTCTTGCCTTGTGAAATATACACATTTTAACCCAAGTTGATGGAGCTATTTACAAGAGCCTGTAGAGTTTATTTTACAGTTAAGTAGTACTGTTTATTTAACGTCCAAAAATAACCACCATTGTGTTAAAATATCATGTTTCAGAAGATATGTTCTTGTAATAGACTTCACTCATAGTCTAGTTTGGCTGTTAACATCCTAAATGTGTTTTAAAGAGTAGAGCTCTAGTGTGTCCTAATTCTTGAGTTCTGGCTCCTGTGATTCATTTTTCAGGTGGGAAAACACTCTGGAGGCTGGGGAAGAACTTATTTTCTAAAAAAATATTCCAAATAAGTGTTTTCAAATTTTTTTTTTGTCTTATTAATGATCTTATTTTGTTTCTGGTACCTCAGTATGATGCCGTTGGTAGATGATGTATGTATATACAAAAATAAGTGGATATTGTTTGCTTTTTGCTAAAATTTGTCTAGCACTCTGGACTGTACCTGATATATTTGCTGCAGAAGGACTTGCTTTCACGACTGAAAGATCTTCTTTTCTTCTTGTTTTTGTTTGTTCATTTCTTTTTAAACAGAGATCTTGTGTAGTAGGAATAGAGGAAATCCTACATGGGTCTCCTCAGTGTAAAAAAAATAACAGAAGAACTGGATTGCCAAAAACAAGAAGTTGTTCTCCCTGAATGTTCAGATGTATGCCTGTGTGTGTTTGTATGTATTCCTGTGTATATAGACATAAATAATTAGCCTTTCAGTTGGCATAATGCATAATGCCTACTCATGCTGTTGACAGTTACTTAATAATGCACATTCTCCCATTCTCTCCAGCTGAATTCTTCAAGCATTACCATGGGAATTTTCCCTTTCTGGGGATTGTAACGGAGCTCTAGGACTAGCTGGTTTTTGTGATGTGCTTCTTGACTGGCTGGAGTGGCCCTTATTCAGGAACTCCATCCAAGCATCTCCTGCAGAGAATGAACCCATCAGCTGTCCTCAAAGCCGAGCTCCACGCTGCAGCAAGGCAGGACGGTGAGTCCTGTGTCTGTGGTGAGTCTGGCAGGGTGAATGGGTCTTGGATTTTAACAAGCTCAAAGCCCTCACCTTATGAAGTGAGGGAAGAGTCAAACGGACTCTTCAGAGACAGGGTTGAAGCTTTTAGCAACCGTTCTGCTCCTTTTTAAGGCTCGAAGAATACTCAATAGGTAAACAAGATGTGACTCTGAAGCCTCAGCCAGGGTCTGAAATTGGCTCAGGTCTGCGGTCTTCTGTGTTTCAAAAAGAGCTTTTTTCTCTTCTGTACATGTCAGAGCCCTGCCCACAAGATAAACAGTCCTGGAGCTTTGAAAAATCTCACCTAAAATGATGAGAGAGATTAAAAAATGGGAAGTTTATCTTTTGTATTTAAATAGAGGCCCTTTTGAAGGCTTTCCTGCTGACTTGGTTTGCCAACTTTTATTTTTGCATTCAGCTCATGTTTTGAATTTTTCTGGAAGGAATAGAAACTATAAGCTTTTGTTTTTTAAAAAATAATAGACGAGCTATCTGTCTTGCCTCTTGATATCTACATTATGATTTAGTATCATTAGTGATGACTTGGCTTGTCTGGAAGTGATGACTACTGGTTTGGGATCCTCTGGGTTTAAAACAAGATTTGGAGATGTCTGGGGTGACCTTCTCCACCCCCCATTAACTTGTACTGAATCTCAGTAAAATTAAAGAGACTCCTCAGTTACAAAAACATAAAAGTTAAGAAGAGAATGCAAAGTCGATTTATTATAATCGGGGCTGTAATTTGTGTCCTAAAGCTTTGGGAAGTGTCTCACCCCTCCTCTCTGTGGCACTCTGACCTCCTCTAGCGGTGACTGAGCCACAGAGAGCAGCACAGCTGCCTCGCAGGGGTGAGACTCTGGCCTGGGCTGATGTGGCTCTGGGATCTGGTGATTTGGCCCGGGATCTCTGCTGTCACGGATCTGCCTTGATTTTTCCTTTGGACAGTGCCAGGAGCTCCTTGGCAGCGTGTGTCACTCAGAGGAGCCAGAGAGAGGTGATGGTGGAAGTCTGACAGCTCCTATCAGCCATGTATTGTTTGAGTCCGGGTTCCTAAAATATGAAACCAGCAAAGAACAAACAGCAAGAGCTCTTTTTCTTTCTTTCTTTCCCCTCTTCCATTTTAAAAATGCAAATATGAGGAAAAGAGGCAATTTTCAATTTCTCCTCCAATTTACAGTCTCCTTTCTGTTACTGTGGATGCTTGAAAAATCAAGAGTAATGCCACAAAGGGGAGATCTCTCTGTATCTCGTCCTCATTGTTTTGGCTCACTTGACCCTGGTGGGGATGTGCCCTTTCATTGTATGCTGCTCTTGGGCCTGAGAGGGCAAACAAAAGGAAATGAGCTCTGTGTAAGCCTGGGGTTTGATCAGGGACCAGCTGAATTAGCTGGACCAGCCCTTGACTCAGCGTGGCTGCCTGAGGATGCAGCTCCCAGGTGTCAGGGTGCTCTGCCTGCCCTGAGCCAGGAGCACTGCTTGTCTTCAGCCTGAATATAGCAGGGAAGGTGCTGCTGAGGGTGGGGATGATTTTCTGCTGAGTGACTGAGGAGTGAGTACAGCCTTGGGAGAGAAGAACTGAGCTAAAACTTTTAAGAGCCATTGGATCCCATCCCACTACAACAGGAGAGGAAGAGGTGGTTTCTTCTGCTGTTTCACTGGGCAGAAAGCAAAATCACAGGCTCTGGTGTTTTTATCTCTGGGAAATGGAGATGGATTTAATGAAAATGGTGCAGAGCAGAAATGGCAGGACTGGATCCAGGAGGAGCTCTGCTTCCCAGTCCACTGGGCTGGAAAGTTACTTTCAAGATCAGTAATTAAGGGCCAACTCTAAGAGAGTGATACGTAGTATCTTTCTCAATTAAACCCCTAATACTCTTCCAATTGCTGCCGTGGAGTGGTTTATTTGTCAAAGATCTCCTCTCCAGCTGGCAGGCCTTTCTCTGGCCTCTTTGTAAAAGCTCAGTGATTTCCCTAGTCAGTGAAGGCATCCTTGTTTTAACAGCATAAATGTCTCCTGGGGCTTAGGCAACTGTGGTTTGGTTTGTGATATTCTTTTTTTTTTTCCCTGTGAACTTCTTTTGCTAGGCCTAGGTGAAATGCTTGATTTCTTATATTTTAAAAAGTAAGGGTAGCTGATGGATTTTGCTACCACAACAGATTTCACCTGTAAATATGACAGTGGGGAAAACAGTTTAGGGTGGTTTATGAAAATAAGGGCCTCATTCTGCTTTTGCTTCTTTAGCATTGCAACTTGAGTAGACAGTTAATGCAGGAACAGAAGTGAAGTAACAACCTTGAAAAGCCCCATGGTGTGTTTAAGGCCTGCCTTAAAAACAATGCTTTGTGATTTGGTGAGCATGGTAGAGGTTCTGGGATAAAGTCCTGTGCCACCAGCTGAACTCATCCCAGCCAGCTCAGCAGACCCAAGTGGAAGAGATTAGTTGGGTTGGGTTTATCATTTCTGTGAAGCACTGGTTTTTTTTTTTTTGTGGGGTTTTTTAGGTTTTTTTGTTTGGTTGGTTTTTTCCCCCCAAATTCCAATTAAAACCCAACTAACCAAACCCCAACAAAATCCAAATTGAAACCTTACCCCCAAAACAAAGTGAAGGTCTAGAGCCAGAATAGAGAGAGATGTATTTTTGAGGAAAATTCATGGTATGTCAGATTTGGTCATACTGTCAAATGAACCAATAGCTTAAAGCTACCCTCTCCTAAACCTGCATGTTAATGGTAGTTTTGATAGCTGATATCTTTGAGTCCCCATAGCCAGTATCAAGTGGGCCAAAATCAAGTGGTTTATCTGTTTCTTAAAGTACTCCATCATCCTGTGTTGGGAAGTGAGGGGACTTCAGCTTTGCTGCACCAGTCTCTTTGGGGAGAGCAAAAGGGAAGATTAATTCTAGAAAAAGCTGCTTCTGCTTTGCATCTGTATCAGTTTCAGTGAATTCAGATCTTTTAATTTTTTTTAGCTTGGTAGACTAGAGGGAGTGTTTAAACTGAAGACTCATGGAGCATGGCACTGCTGAGCAGTTTTCTAAGCCCCAGGCAAAAGCTAAATATCAGTATATTTCAGTCTGTCTGGAATATTTAAGGAACTTGATTTTTATCTTAAAGCAGTTTAAGACCCTGGAGGGGAATACAAATCTCATCCTTCTCCCTATGAAATAATCAGGAGTAAATATGTAGTGTAGCATTCTAGTACTATTTTGCCATCCTTTACCTCACTCTTAAACATTTTTACTTCAGTTTGATTAATCCTCAGAGTACAGAGAAATTTTTTAAATTTTATTGTGACCACCCTACCTGACCGTGCCTCCAAACAGGCAATAAGATCTTCCTGAAATAAATATATTTGTTTGAACAAGGATGCTCTTCTAAACAATTTGCTTTGTCTTCATTGAAAACCTGTACTGATGGATCAGCACTGCTGTCTCCTTTGGTGAATGACTTACTTCCAGCCTAGGCAGCCTGTGTTTAACTTCAGTTTCTGTTAGGCCTTTGCTGGACTGGGAAACTGTTATCACAGTTTGGTTCCCATGTAGGTGTGTATGAACCTATGCTTTGATAAGCTAATTAGACAGAGGTCTCTCAGTAAAATGCATCTCCCATCCTTTAATCAGCTGTGTGAGTCTGCTCTCAGCTGCTCCAAATTTAAAGAGGTAAAACAGAAAACTCCCTTCTGCCAGTTGCCTCTCCTTTGCAGTTTGCTTAGAAATATCTTTGTGGGTGAGACTCTTTGGATGTTTGTACATTACTTAGGACCTGGGAGGGCCTCCAGGTGTTGCCTTAATAAACATGCTCAATGATAAAGCCAAGAAGAGATGTTGCTTTAACAGTGTCTGGGCATACCAGTGAAGAAACAGAGGGCAGGCTCAGTTAGTCTTTCCCCTTGCTTAGCCAGCTGGGGGTATGGGAGATGCTTTAAGGACCTGGTGTGGCAAAATCATAATCATATTTTCTTTCTAAATACATTGGTGGCTAGAATCTCTGTCCCTTCAACGTTAGGTGTTTTTCCCTGAAAAATGCTTCTGTTGCATTCTTGAAAGCTGTGAGAGATCTCCAAAGCTTGCCAGGCAGAAAAGCTCAGGGAGCTCTCAAAGGATGTTGCTGCTTTTCCCTCTAACCTCTTACAGTCCCTACCTTCCCTCTCTTCTTTTTCCTTTCTTTGCCAGCAAGGCACTGTGTGCAGTCTTCTGTGAACCTTTGTGGGCTAGATTTCTCCCAGGTGCCTCTTTTCCTCCTCAGTAGCTGCAGAAGAGGCAGTGGATCTGAGGGGTAGATGTGTTTTATGATTTATGACATTTTATAAAGTGCATTTCACAGCAGGGTTGATAGAGATGGAGACGGAAATCAACCCAGGGATGCAGAGGTGGCAGGGGATGGAGATCTGCCCCTGGTGACTCTTTCTGTGCCTCTGAGGCTTTGGTGGAGTGAGTGGGACACTTCTGTTTGCTCAGTCCTTGCTTCTGTGCCCAAACTGGCCACAGCAAGAGGGTTGGGGTGGTGTCAGTGACAGGTGAGCCAAGGACCTATTTCTGCTGAAAGCTCTTTTGAGTGCAGTGGTTCATTTTACACCATTGGTATCTCTCCAAAAGCCATGGGAGGGCTTATGCATGGGACCAGGCTCCATTATCCATCTGTTGATCTAAAGTCAAACTTATTTTGACAGCCTCACCTCCTCCTCCTCCACGGACTGCATCCTGAGGGCAAGGGTGTCAGCACAGTTTCCTCGTGTGAGGGAGCTGAGCTTTATTCCTCATTCCCTTAGCACTTGTGTGTTCTGTTAGAGACTTCAAACAAGGCTCTTTCTCACAGTTCTCCCACGATAGTTTCTGCCTCTGTCCCTTTCTTGCCTGTAGCCTCAGGGCTGCAGCTCTCCAGCCATCTATTTATATGGCCCTCATCTGTCTTAGTCTCTTTGGCACTTATATGACTCCCATTGGCCCAGGACCTGAATGCCTCCCAATCTTTAATATATTTATCTTCACACATGCAGACACACACACATACCTGTGAGGTCAGGAAGCACCATTGCTCCTATTGTACAGATGGAGAACATTAAATGGTAATTGGCTGAACTGGGAGCAGGTGGTGGTGCTGGAGGAAGGCTGCTTACACATGGTACAGAAAATGGCATCACAAGAAATGGTTCATCACCAACAGTGCACTGATAGGAATGAAGGGCTCTCCTTTCATATATGAGTCTTTAAGCCAGTTTTTAGCCAGTTCCAGACATACCCTGTCCCTCTTCTGGCCTCTTCAAACTTGAATCTTTTAAAATCTTTTTGTCCCAGTGCTACAATTAGGTAAAAATATCTGTCGAGTTGCCCAGTCAGGATGGGGATGAAGGTTGGAATCCTCTTATTCCGACAGCAGAAGCAAAGGATCTTTTAAAGCAGGATCCTTCCCTCTTGCTCACTGGGCTTGTTCTTCTTGGAGCCACTGTTTTCAGTGGCTGCAAGGTGGGGATGGGTCCAGCAGCCTAAAATGCAGCCATCAGCTCAGGCTTTGCTTTGTTTTGCTCCAGCACTCTGAACAGCCTGGCTGCTGGGGTAGGAATATTTGGCAGCTCATACCCAGCGACACCATTCTTTGGCAGCAGCTCTCCCTTAGCATTTCCCAAAGATGGCAATGCTGCCAAGCAGATCTCAGTTTGCAAACTTGAGCCATTAGCAGTGTCTTCAGTCTGGAGCCAATGCTTGTTGCATCTGAGGAGCTAAATCAAACCCCATTGGGGGGCAGCAGTAACAGCATCCTTTTGAAGTCAGCAGGCTTTTCTCCTGTGCTCAAAGTTGAGCGAGTGCTGAGCATGAGCAGAACCCACATGCCCAGAGCCACTGGGTGGGAATTGTGAGGGGAAGAAGTCAGGTGGGTGATTCCTGGGCCCATTCCTGGCCATGGACCTTGGTGCTTAATTAGTGTGGCAGCTGCTCTCTGGTAGCAATGCTTTCCTTAGGCGCCTGCACTAACATTCCTGATAGCAGCTAAGGAGAAAGAGGAGGAGGAAATTGCATCTATATTTAATTAATACTGCATTCATATTTTATTGCAGAGAGCCCTTAGGTGCAGGAAGATTCTCAGTGAGAGCGATTGTGAGTTGCTGAAGCCATTGTATGGTGCTGAGGAGGGGAACTTGGGTTTTAAAAACAAACCCAAAACAATACCAAAGGATAAACTGGATAAGCCCAGAAACCCTTTGTCACTTGCCTCCTAGTCTGAGCCTGAAAGACAAGTGGCAAGCTTGCTGATAATTCATATTTGATTGCTTTAATACATTCTAATATTGAGAGTGAGAGAGGCTTGGTGGGCTGGCTGCAGACAAACACCACACTTTTTTTTTTTTTCCTTTTGAGAAGCTGCCAGCCTTGGACAAGTTTCCTTTTGGATTCTCTGAGTTTACTCCCCTCTTCCAGCTGCGTGCTGTGCTCCTTCTCTTCTGACCGAATCTCAGCAAGGAGTTGCAAGGTGTCATTAAAATGGCCCTCACCTTCCTGCCCTGCATGAGTTGTGACACGGGTTGCTGTGGCTGGTGGTGGCTCTGAGGCAGCCCATGAGGCTGCCAGGCTTGGCCTTGGCAGCTGAGATGCCCATTTGCTGGAGAGACCTCAGCCACTTTTGTAGCCACCTCAAAGCCATCACTTACTGGGCATCTGAGTAGGATGCTGCACTGAGTGGAGGTGCTGAAGCAGGTCTGTGTTTTGGGGTTGGCCAGGAGGTGCAGCAGCACCTGCCCTGCTCTCTGGAAGTCCCAATCCTGCACGTGGAGGGGTTGCTGCTGCTCTCTCTGCAGCAGAAAGGCAAAGCAGACCTGCTGTCAGCACTCTGTCCTCATTAGGAGCAGAAGTGGGCCAGGAAGGAGACATTTTATAGTCCAGTCAGAGAAACATAAAAAATAGCCTTTGAAAGACTGTGTGTTGTAATAGCCCAAGCCTCTTAAAAAATTATGTACACACCCTTCATGCACCATTAAGCATCATTGTTTCATTTAGTTAGCATGTGGTATGGTTCTGCTTGTGCTTTGCAAAACACATTACATCTCATTCTCCAAAATGTTGTTTTGGTCTGTGGTTTTCATTATAGTAAAAATATGAAAACAATTGTTATCCAAACAAAACTAAATATGATTTAATTTTGAAATCCTCCTCCTTCTCCTTTCACTGATTCCCCAGTTTTCCTTGGTGGTGTCCAAAATTCAGAGAGGAAAAAAAAGCTGAACTGAGAAGTGTTTACAGAAAGGAGCATTTCTGCCTTCTTACAACTACAAAAGAAACATTTGTTGCTTCAGATAACTCCTGAGCAAACTGCTGTCAAAACAATTAGTGTTATTTTTCTATTATCCTCCTATTTGAGAGTAAATAACCATTTCATGAATATGTTAATTACTTGGTAGGTGCAGAAGATAAGTGGATGGTGTGTCTCCACAAATGATGATAAAGCTTCTATTGTATACAGAAATATCCAGCAATGATTTTCTCCAAGTACTTGGAGTCAGGCAATTCCAATGAGACTGCTCACAACTGGATTTACTCCACTTTGATAACTATAAGATGTAACAAAACTAACACCATTTTGCAAATGGAAATTTCTTTCTCTTTCTTCTTTTTTATTTTTTTTTTCGTCCTTACAGTAGCTGAACATTTAAGTCCTGTTGTATTTCTCTATTAAGTTCTAAAGACTAGCAGATTCTGAAAAAAAAAAGGAAATCCCGTATGCAGGTACTACAGGCTGGTAAGTTTGTGTGCTATTAAATACATGGTGCTTTTAAATGTAAAGTAATACTGGCTTATTCCATTTAAATTGGACTGTTGGTGGGGCAGAAATTATTTGTGATTTTATCTGTCACTAGGAACTGCAGGTTACTGGATAGGCATGTTTGTTTATTTTTTAAAATAATCTAAATATTTATTTTAGTGTGAATGTGCTTATTTAGGCTCTGGAGAAGCAGAGAAGTGCTGGGTTTCCTTTTGGAGATGTGTACATTTAGGAAAAAAATTCAATATTCTGCAAAGTTGAATGCACCATTGTGCCAGATAATTAAAATGTAAATTTAAGTATCTATGCCTGCTTTGTGATTTTTTTAATACTTTTAAGTTAGTTGTCTTTTAAAACATGTGGTCAGCTGTTGTATTCACATATGGTCAAATGATCAAAGTCTGAACTCCTCTCTAATTGTCCCCTGCTGCTTGTCTGCTCTGTCCATGATCAAGGCCTCAGCAGGTGATAAGAAAGGCATGAGAACAGGCTGGAAGGAGAATGAACTACTGAGGGGCCCAAGCTGAAAGAAATAAAGACTTCCAGTACATCACCCTGACAGTAAAGAACCAAGAAAAAGTGAAGTCTGGTTAGTTCTTATTTTTTTCTTTCTTTCTTGCCTTTTTTTTTTTTTTTTTTTTTTTCCCCTTTGCTCCCCAATCTGCATATATTTTTTTAAAGGCAAAATGCAAATAGGGCAGTCTCTGTGTATTCTCAGCTCATATAAAAGACAGAACCAAACAGCCTACTGCAGACATGTTTATTTACTTGCTAGGAGGAGGAAGCTGCTAAGTCACACAGTTTATAGTATTTCACATGTTTGTGGAAATCATTGCAATTCTTTTCACTTGTGCTTGTCATTGTTTGCCTGGAGTTCACTTTGCCAGATGGTTCTTTATTGTCACTGGTGTCCACACCTCGCTCTTGCATCACTTCAAGACCAAATGGTGTGAAGAGCTTTAATACTTAGAGGATTTAGTAAAAGTAAATCCACACTTTGTGGAAGGTTCATTCTCAGCTATTCAGGCAGGTCTAGCACTGAATCAGAGAGGAGTAGCTGACCAAGGAATGAAGAAAAGGTGAAATAAATGGATTGTCTTTGCCATCCCTATTAGTCCCTTGTGCTTTTACAGTTGAAATGCCAATAGAAAATTAAGTATCAATATTAAATTTAGAATGAGGAGTTAACTGTTAAAGGGAGATGCATTGTCACATCCCCACCCCCCCTCCTCCCCAGTCAGTGTAGAAAACAGTTGGCTGCATTTCTTAAGCTAAATTTCTTAGGCTTGAAGTAATGTATTTGTATGCATCATGTTTCTGGAACCACGTGAGGATTAATTTTTTACATGAATTTGCATGCAAATGGAGTACTCCCTTTTGGCTTCTGTGGAGTCGTTTCTTGATGTTTGCAAACACTGTCACTCAGATGCAAGAAGTGCAATTGCCCCACTTTACAGCTGAGGAGGCAGTGCCTGGGAAAGAAGTGAGTAATCTGCAGACTCATTCAAATATGTAGGGTTGTGGGGCAACTTGTGTTTCATTATTAACACTAAGTTTGAGTGCTGATTTCTCTGATTTTGCAGGTAGCTGGAGACTGTTTGTGTAAGTGACTACAGCAATAAGAGTGGACAGAGAGAATGTGTGTGTCTGCAGGGACAGGGAGTTCTTTAGCAGGAGGATTTAAGAGGTTATTATAGAAAAATCCTTTTGGTGAGCAGACTGACTGCTGTAAAATAAGCAAACAGGTTAATGGGGTATATCCACACAGCACAACTCTCCAGCAGTCTCTACAAGGAGGCAGAGCTCTGTTTAGTGTTTTAAGCTTTTTCTGGGCACTGGATGGCTGGCCCCAGAGGGATCCTTGTGAGCCCCTTGTGGGCTCTGGGGATTTTAGGTAGGACATCTCTGATGGTAGAAGGGAGAGAGTTCATGGTAGAAGGGGAGAGACCTCATAACTCTGACGTGCAAGGAGGGTGATGGAGGAATATGATCTTGTCTCTGCACGGGGCAGAGGATGAGAGAGACTTGAAACAAAGGGTTTGGAGCATTTTAACCATAAAGATCTGTGGAAGGGAGGGCCCCAGCCCTGCCGGGAGCTCTGCTGGAGTGTTTCTGCCTCAGCAGTGACCCACAGAAGTAAAGTGCCCCATGGAAACCTCAGAGCTTTCCTGCCCTCCCTCCTGTGTTCCCTTCTGGGGTGTGAGCTGGTTCCACTTGGTCATGCTCAAGTGACTTCCTGAGCTGGGGTCGGTGGAAGTGCACGACTGAGGAGGTGAAGTGTCCACCAGAAGCTCCCTTTAACATGAGAATCTGTGGAGCTGTTTGCTTCTGAGTGCAGTAAACAGAGAGGCTGCCAAGTGAGGGCAGTGAAGCAGGGTGTATAAATGAGCTTAGGATACAGCTAGAGGTTTTGTGAGGGATTGGGTGGGGAGGTGGAAGGATGTGGTGACAGAAGAGAGAGGAGGGGATAAACAGAGCAGGCAGGCTTGTTAAGCAGTGGTCTTTTCCTACTGTTAGTTCTTCACAGGAAAGCTGTGGCATGGCAAATGCAGGGAGGTATATTCCTTATGCTTCATTTGCACATTCAGGATCTGCTTTGTACAAACTGGGTGATGCTAGGCTATCAGCCTGCCCAAGCTCTTACTTATCCCAACCATGCCCAAACAGAACCCAAAAGGATAATGCTGTGTTTCTTATTATTTACTTTACAGCCCACAGTGACTGAAGAGTAGGCTGTGGAAGGATCCCAGACCTGGCTGCTGCAGCTTCTCCCTCTTCATCTTGATGATTGCTGAGTAACAGCAGCTTCCAGTCTGTGGTGCAAATGATGAAGGCTTTTGTTTTTGAGGGAACTTGTTGCATTTTGCTCTGCTCCTTTCCAGCTATCCTACGACATACATTCAGCTCCATGTTGAATGACCCTGCCCAGTGAAGAGTGCATGATTCTGTTTGGTGTCTGGGCCTTTTTCTGAGCTCAGGTGAGGTTTTGTTAGCTGGAACAGGTTAGTTCTTGCCTGTTTGTGCTTTCCTCTAAAAGCAGGTTCAGCTCTAGCTGCTTCTGTCTTATGTCTTTTGCACACAGTCTCAGAAAAGGTGGGGTGGGCACACAGTTCCCTTGCCCTTGTGCTGGTATCTAAGAAAATCTGTGCAGTAGGTGTGAGATAACAGAGCTGAGTATCAGGAATTTCACCCTGGCCTGCTTAGGGTATCTCTTGTATCCCATGTACTTCTAGACCTCTGTGGGGTGCTGCTGACTGAGGGATGATGTATCACCCTTCTGTCAGGATTTGCCATGCCCTAATGACCTTCCTGTAAATATTTATTGTCCAGAACATTTAGAAGTATGAAAGATTTACCGTGATGAGGGACACACAATGGGAACAGAGGTAGCCAAATTTCAGCAGCTTGCAAATTTTATCTACTGCCATTTGGCCCTCAGTTTCCTTGGGAGTAAAATTAGCAGTGTCCAAAGGAAGCTATTGACAGTCTCCTTTGCCTCTGAGACTAAGCTGGAGGGATCTGTCTACCTTTAACACATCTGAGAAGCTTATTTTTCATAGGAGAAAACACAGCCTTGGTTGCAGATGCTGATGGAAAAAGTAGAATGGGATTCTGATTCCCAGTGGTAGTTTATGTAGAACATATCAATGTGTTGCACATGTAACAATAGCAGAGAACAATACACTGAAAATCCTAAAATTGTGGTGGGAGGATTGATATGCAATGGGTTGAAGTATCTCCTGTAATACTGCATTAGCTTTGCAGATTTACATGGTTTGGAGCAGAGTTACTGGTCACAGTAATAGTGAGTAACCTCACATATTTTTATTTTTCTACTGGTTCAGGTACGTTTAGTGGTAAAAGCCAGTTTTCTGCCAGCCTGTGGAAACTTCCTGAGCAAAGAGCTCGCCACGCCTGCTGCTGATAGTAGTTAGTGTCCTGCTGTTTTCTTGGAAAATGTGTTTGGATGCTATTTTCTAGAAAAAACAAGTTAAAGTGGTCAGCAAATAAAATAGATTCCTCCCACCTCTCTCCTTCTCTCATGTGCTCGTAAGTGGCTGAGAAAAAAAAAAAAAAAGGTAAGTGGTTGGGTCTCACTTCTACAAATGATAAAGAAAACTATAGAGCCAACAAAATCAATTTCCAGTTTAACAGTCCACAAGCCCAAGGAGTTCTGCACTGCAGCCCCTGGGATCCAAGTAGGCTTTTCATCTCTGAAGTTCTGTATAGATGGTGTGTTGAAAATCAGGAGTTTTTGGAGGAGTCATGTGTTTCAGGTGATTTGGGATCGACGGGAGGTGTGTGTGGTTTGTTTTCCCTTGCAGCAGTTCTGGATGGGAACTGAGTGGCCAGTTTGGTGGGAGGAGGCAAGGTGCCAGCCTCTCCTTCACACCTGATGCTACACTGGACCTCCTGGGATGTGATGGGCTGTGGCACAGGATCCCACTGCTGCTTCCAAGTCCCAGCACCTCTTTGGAAGGCAACTGCTCCTGAAGCTGATTTTATGCTGCTTTATGGCTAACAGAAGAGAGATGGATCCCAGTGTTGCTTCCTTAGCAGCCTTGTGTAGGAAGGAGAGTTTATTACTTTTCCAGCTTTCCAAGGACTGTGGTGAGAGCTCTTGCAGGCACAGATTATTGAGGGAACACCCTTGGGCTAAGCAGGGCAGCCTTTCTGTGCAATGGAGCTTGTTCATTGTAGGGTCTGATCCTGTAAGATGCTTCTCCTGGTTGGTCTTGGGTGGGAGACAGTGTAAGCCTGCCCTGGCATGCTTGGAGCCTCCAACTCAGCAAAAAGAAAGGGGCAAACAGAGTGGTCACTGCTTTGGTGTGGGTTATAAGGCAGAAGACACTTCAACAGGGACTCCCAGGAAGGGTTTTGGCTGGTGGAGGGAGGAAGGTGCTTTCTCTTTCCTCCAGGTCAAGTGATGAAGGGAATAGCCCTAACGTGCACAAATGCTGCCTGACAAAAATGACTCCTTCTCTTCTGCAAATCTACTTTAAAATAATTGCCCATGTGCCACCCTGAAATGTATCTAGGAATTAAATGATAAGGTTAATATGTTACATGCATGGAGGCCAGGAAATTTGGAGGCAGTGTTGCCATGGCAACTCTAACTCTGCCCTCCTGGGCATAGGCATTCCTGGGAGGTCGGTCAGGGCACAGTTGTGGGGGTGGGAAATGCCTCCAGCGTGGTAGCAAAGGGGTGGGAAAAGTCATAAAAATGTAAAAAATAAACCCAACTCTTTCATCTCATTTTGTGGTGTCAGTGGAGGAGCAGTAAAAGGTGAAGCTCATCTCCATTGTGTGTGTGTTAGAGGGATCTCTGCTGTGCTCACTGTCAGGATGTGTCAGGGACCCTGAGCCTTTGGGAAGGCAGAGTTAGCTTTGCTGGTTTTAGCCTCAACAGATTTCAGCTGCTCTCAGTTCTCCAAGGGCACTCTATTAAGTGAGGAAAAGGTGATTTTAAAATCACAGTGGTACCTTTCTTTGGCTCCTACAGATAAAATTCTAGTCCATAAAGGAGAGATGTCTGCTCCAAAGAGCTGTGTTTCTAAAAATGTTGCTCAGGCTTGGCCCACGGAGGGGAACATACTTTTGCAAATACTCAAAATAACACTTGGCCCCTGAGAGCAAGACTTTGACTCCCAAAGGGCTCACCTGCTCTCCCACAAACTTTGAAGCCATCTAATTCTGGCCTGAGAATTATAGAACGTTTGCTTTGGTGCATGTGCATGTTCGTGAGGGCTTAATTGGTGCAAAGTGTCTGCTTGTTCCTTGATGCTGGAGCTCTGCCCTCAGTTCTGGGCATGATTAACTGTGACAAGAAGTGATGGGTGCCATCACCCCTTCTGATGATGAGTCCCCCCCTTCCCCATGCCAGTGGTGTTACTGCCCGTGACTCTACAGCTTCCAGGTTTTCTTAGAGCAGATGATTTCAGGCTAGCAAACACCAGTTGTGAATGATGTGGCTTCTCTTGCCTACAAAATAGAAAAGGAATTTGGTGAGGAAATCAGAAATGATGGCTTGGCTTTCTCTGCATTACTGAAGGGAGCACTTAAATCTCAGTAGTTTTGCAGACAGGATGGGGTTTTTTTCCGTACCCAGACCCCACTCCTCCATCACCTCTGAATCTATTGTTTCACCTTTGTGAAATGGTTTGATTTTCTGTTGCTATCTTCTCAGAATAGATCTGTGCTTAGATATTACTGCAAAAACCAGGTAATTTTTTAAAATGAAAAAATGTCAGCTGGTTGCTGGCGGATACCTCTCATCTGGAAAAGACTCTTGGCTCATGTGATGGTTATTCCTGCTGAGATAAAGAGAGCAACTGGAGCAAATGAAGCACTTGTGAAGTGTGCTACAGTTTCTCCCTGTAGTATGCAAACGAACTGCAAATCATCCGTGTTCCTGCAGGAAGTCCTTTATGAAAAGCAATGGGATGGAGAAGGAAATGGAGGCTCTGGGTGCTGGTGAGGGTTTTTTTAGTGGAGGGCAGCGTGCATTTGCTGTCTGGTTGGGGATGGTTGGGGTACAATAATAGAAGTCTGCTTTCCCTGGAATGCTGGGGCTCTCAGAAGCACAAGATGGAAGACATGGAACAATAAAGTGGTACATCTCAGTGCATTTTACTTTATATTAAAACATTTTTTGTAGTCAATGCATACCAAATGTGTGAGAGAAAGCCTATTGTGTTACCAGACATTAAAATTAAAACATGCACAGAGATCATGCAATTGTTTTTATTGCACTAAGACATCATCTCAATATCACATTGGTTTATTTGAATAAATTACATGTATTTGGCAATTGTTATAGTAGGAATTTGGCATAAGAGTGTCATCGTGTACCTTTGCTGACTATACCATGAAAGGCAATGTTTTTTGAGAAGATATTTTCTATATACCATTGTTCAATGTTGAAACATGTTTCTTTTTTTTCTTTTTTTTTTTTTTTTCTTCAAGGGTGCATAATAAACCCTTAGTGTTGTGTTGGGAACTTGGGACAGATATAACTTAAGCAGATTTATCTAACTACACACAGTACTTTGTTGTTCAACATAAGCAGCTGCCATAGCAACTGCAAGATCACAAACTGTTACCATACCTCTAAGTATTGTCATGTTGTCCTTTAAAAGAAGCACAAGCATGTGAATTTTCATGTCAACTTTATTCAACAGTAGTCATGACTTTTGGGGAGAAATTATATTTCCAAATGCATGCTTCTCTCCCTGCAGGATTTTTATGGTTTGTTTAGATGGTGATATTTTTTTACTTTGTCATAATTTTTTTCGTAATTATCTAATTTTTTTGCTGAGCTGATGCAATAGAATGTATTTTACACTGTTCATTATTATCTCTATATACTATGAGAATATCTGTGTGCCATTACAAACTTTGAGATCTTTCTGCCTCCAGTTAAAAAGAAAGGGAAGCAAGTCTTGTCTCAAGTAGCTTAGGACTGAAAAAGGTGGAAATGGAACTGTTGGCACAGAGCAGCTAAATTATTTGTCCCAGCCAAACAGCAGGTTGGTGGCAGAAGTGGCAGAGAGCCTGCTGAGCACAGGGATGACTGTCCTGTCATATACATCACTGGGGCTCCTAAATGGCCATTAGGGAGACAATGTTGTGGGTTTGTTTCAGATATCCAGTGTGTCACTTCCTGAGTTTGTTACTTTGTTAGCTAAGATGGAACCAAGGAAAAAAAAAACCAAAACACCAGAGGTTCAGTGGTGGTTTTTTTTCTCTCCTGTTGTTTTGTCATCAAATAATATATCCTGAATGGAGCTGAACTTACCCTCCTAACAGCCATGAGCAAGGTGTTACCACTGTATCAAAGGTGGATGCCCTGTTTCACTGAAGACTTAAGACTCCTCTAAGACCTAAGATGAATCACTTGAGAGATGGGAATAGGTCTCCTGAGGGGTTAGCAAAATAGTGACGTAAGTCCCTGCAAGCAAAATTTTCTGTAGTAGGTGACAAAATGAAATGGAGCATTTTGCAGCCGTGTCCTGGTCCTGCAGAACCAGGACCAGTATCAGAAAAGAGCTGTATCAGTGCTGGTTCACTTATGGATGGCACTTGACCCATTAGACACCTCAATGGTTTAAGTTTTTTTATTCCAGATTTATTCTATTCTGTTTATTTTGAAAAGGTCATGGTGATATGTCCCAAGTCATGTTATACATCAATTGGAAAGCTACCATGTGTCTGTGAAAATAAGAGCAAATCAAGAGAGTTTCCCAGTTTTTATTAGTAACACATGGAGAGAGTCTGCAGACAGGCATAGATCACTCCGAATTGTTAATTTTCTTAGAATTTATTGCTTGCTTTGCGAGGCCAATGAGTCTTAGTCATGGTCCAGGATGTCAGGGAATGTATTGACACAAACCAAAATGATCCTATCTTCAGACCACTTCCAAAGTAAGCCCAAGACAAGAGGTAACAGAAATAGTCAGATGGGGGTATGTGAGGAGCTGATGAGAACATTGGTCTATGGACCTCTCAGGAAAACAGCTATTTAAGTGATGACAAGCTGTTTGTTTGCGTGACAGTTTGGGACACTTTGAAGGCTGGTTTGAAGGCAAACAATGAAGTCACTTTGTAGATGGTTGTTGGGAGCTCTTCCTAGCAGGAGGGGCAGCAGGGGAAAAAAAACACAAAAGGAATTATGTTTAAAATCAGCAGATACAGGCTGTAGATGTGCTGGGGAGCAGGAGCTCATGTCGCAGATTCATTTCACTGTGTGTAAAAGATTTATCAAGTGCTCCTCCTATTCAACCCCAGCCATTCCATGACTCATGTTGCTTTTTTATCCAGAACCTAGATTTGGGTGAGTCTCATGCCTGCAGGTTCTAAGGCTTCCTGAAAAGCAGCAGCTGCTGCAAGGCTTTGGATGAAACTGCAAGAATTTGCAGTGCTGCTGGTACAACAAGGCCTTTTGATACAGCATCCTTTTTGGAATACTTGGGTATAAAATGTGGCTGAATTTTCTTTTTCTTTCCCCTTGTGTTTAGGCTGAGTGGGAGGTTGATTCCTGAGAGGTTTTAATATGGTACTTGGTAACATGATTTTTTTCTTAACTTTTACATGTAATCTGCCCATATTGTAGGCACGTTTTTATTGCTTTTGTGGCTGCAGTGGATATAGCACAAAAGTCTTCAGGATATACTTAATATTTATGGTGGGAAATGGGGTGTTTGCAACTAGTAAAAAACTATAATAATGGCTTTGCTTTCCACCCAAAATGCTGATCAGAAGCTCTGACTGCCACAGGATTCCTGTCTAAAGCCACGTAGCTGCATTTTTTGGATCTGTTTAGATCCCTGCTTGGTTTCTAAAGTGAAAATAAAGTCTGTGAACATCTCTAGCCACTTCCTCCCACACATTGCCTGGTGTGAGTTGCTGTCTGCGTGGGTATCTATATACAACATAACTGTAGTTGTGACTCTCTGTGGTCTGACCAGTTTCTGCAAGTTAAAGATGACTGCAATGATAATTAAAATTAAGTGCTGTAAAGAAATGCTGAGCTAGCAGTGAATTTCTAGAAAGATCTACAAGGAAAATATCGAGCATTTGAAAATTGACAGAAAAAAAGTATAGATTTTGTGAACTTAGGGCCATGAGGGGAAAACCAGTTGTGCAACACTAGCAAGTGAATTGATAACCATTAACTGCAGCAAGACTTTGTCTCCACCTGTCTCCCCTTCCTGTTCCATCAGTCTAAACCTCAGTTTGACTCTTCTTTCCCATAGCCTGCACCTGGTGTCACTTCTAGAAAATGAAAGCAACTGGAAGCCCAACTCTGTCTCACAGCATTTCCAAAGATTTTTTTGTCCTCTGATCTCCAAACACACTACCAGTGCAAACAGGCTAAGTCTAAAGCATACTTTTCAGCAGTCATCAGCCCTTTATAAAGTGGAGGAAATGAAAGTGAAACGTAATGAGTTGACTTCTCCAGCAGCCCATACAGCATGCTGGTTATGTGATCTGACCCTGACCTTTGTAGCTGGTGGCTGCATTGTCTTTGCTTTCCCCTAATCCCTTTGAAAAATTTGAGTAGATTTTCTTTTGGCTTTTTCTCTAAAAGAAAGCAATATCTCTTTGATTGGCTTTTTTGGACTCTGCTACCTAGATGGAACTGGTGGAAAAGGCATAGCTGGGATCTCTGCTGGGAGGAAGGAGGAGCCAGCAAGGGAGAAAAAGAATGCTCATGAAAAAGCAACATTGTCCTCTAACCTCCTTCATCCCTGGCATGCTTTGGCTGAGGTTAAGCAAGTTGCAGGAACCACATGGGAGAGGGCAGTTGCTCACACAAACATGACTATGCCAGGGATTTTCAGCCCTCCCTCTGTATTTAGCATCTGCTAGCAGGAGAAACAGTTGAGAGGATGCAGACCCTGATCTCCTGTGAGCCAGTACAAAGGAGGCCCTGGGGGTGGGGATGCTCTGGTATCAGTTACAGCTGGAGTCAACCTCTGAGGAAAGCAAACAGTGGGAATAAAGGTCACAGAGGAAAGCCAGGGTATCTTAAGGAAAGCCTCTGCTGCACAGGATTGCCATGTGCAGCGCTGAAAAGCAAACCAATAGCATTAGGGTGGGAATTCCCACTGCAGCCCCCTCCTCTAGCCCCCTCACCTCTGCCCAAGATCAAAAAAGCAGCAGCACTGCAGCCTCCTGTCTGGGAGAAGAGAGCTGGAGGCCGGGAGCTGCCGCATGGGAAAGCTGCTCTGAAGATGCTGGAAAAATAAACAATGGAACATCAGGCAGCTACCTGGCACTCCCAGAGAAGGAGGAAAAGAGAAACCATTTGTGCTTGGGATAGGGCAAGATCCTGCCTTCCCTTCTCTTTTGAGCAGCACAGTCTTAATTTCCATGTACTTATCAGACCTAGGGTGGTGTTTACAGGGAAGGCAGTTTGGTGGAGGTAGATGCTGCAGGCAATATAGTGCTTGGGGGAATAAATTTTGTCAGATTCTGCTTTCTGCTTATTGAAGGTTAAAATGCCCTAGCACAAACCATCTTGTGGTTTGCACTGGGGAGCAGGACGTTAATGGGATGTGCCAGCAGTGTTTCCTCATCTTGAACAAGTGATGGACAAGATTGGATTAACTCGATGTTTTTCTGTCCCCAAATTCTTGGCATTAGCTTGATCTCTCGCTGCACCTGACAAAATCTTTCCCACTGGTATGGTTTTAATGTAATAAGGTGGTAGTTAAGAAGAAGACCAAAGTGATGAATTGCTCTGAAAGACACAGAATGTCGGATGCCTGCGAGGATGTGCCCAGGGCTGTTTTTTTCCTTTCTCCATCTAGGTTTCCTGGGAAGCTGTTTTGCTGCATCTCTGGTGTTGCTGACCCACCGCATGGGAAGCCTTGAGTAATCCCACACTGCACTGATCATGTTTGAGAAGTTTTGTATGACAAGATCGCTAAGTGTCCTGCCCTTTGCTCTGCCCCCTCTCGTGTTTGTCACATCTAATAATGGGCTGAGATGTGGTGTGTGCCACTGAACACGGGGAATTTGTTTGTATTCCATGTTTGCCATAGCCTTTTAATTTGAAGAGGGAGCGTGGGAGCAGGGAATGGCTAAAAACACTTCTCTGGTACCTCTCTGTTGTAGGCCACATACAGCTCTAAGGCAATGATGTGAACCTCAGCTGAAGCTTTGGGCTTTAGAGTGGCACTCGTGTCTCAGGGGGCAGTCTTAAGTGCTATAAAATGCTGTATCTATTTCAGTGGATGGTGAAGGCTGTACAAGATCCACTACTACCTGTGTGATCTGCCGTGGAGATGCTGGAGACTGCAGCTTCCAGTGTGGATGTTGTAAGGGAACTACTGTAGGAGGATCAGGCAAGGAAGCTGTCTTCTGCTCTTGGCCTGGGTGAGGTGCTTGTACAGTTTTTGTGAGTTGTACTCTGAGTACCTGGAGTACTGTGTCCAGTTCTGGAGCCCCTTTGACAAGAGGGACATGGATGTGCTGGAGTGTGTCCAGAGAAGGGCCACGAGGATGATCAGAGGGCTGGAGCACCTCTCCTATGAATTCAGACTGAGAGCGTTGGGTTATTCAGTCTGGAGAGGAGAAGACTCTGAGGAGACCTTATTGGAGCCTTCCAGTGTCTGAAGGGAGCTACAAGAAAGCTGGGGAGGGACTTTTTAGGATATCAGGTAGTGATAGGACATGGGGGAATGGTTTCAAACTAGAGGAGGGCAAATTTTGATTGGGAGTTAGGAAGTTCTTCACCATGAGGGTGGTGAGACACTGGCACAGGTTGCCCAGAGAGGTGGTAGAAGCCCCATCCCTGGGAGTTTTTAAGGCCAGGATGGATGGGGCTCTGAGCAACCTGATCTGGTGGGAGGTGTCCCTGATCATTGCAGGGAGGATGGAACTGGATGATCTTAAATGTCCCTTCCAACTCTGAAAATTCTGTGATTCGTATTTGTGTCCCTGCCAGGTACAGGACTGTGCTGATGCAATCAAAGTGGGGTTTTGTCTTTAATCTCAATGTGAGTACATTTGGAGCCTGTTCCTTGGAGAGAGCCAATCTAGTTGGGTACTAATAAGGTGTAAAAGTGCAGGAGGGTCCTGTCTTGTGAATTCCTGATGATTTTTCCACGCTTACATTGTTCACTGGTTGTTCAATGTTCATATTTGAGAAAAGAAGCAGCTTGGGGGCTTTCCTACACTCTGGTGCCCTTGCTCTCTACTCCTAGATGTAGCAGATTCACTTATTCCCACAACCACCTTCCATCTTTTCTCCTTTTTATTTCCTCCTTGCATGTTCAAAGCATGGTGAGTGAATAAGTGCAGCACAGCAAGTCCTCTGGGAATGTGAATTTTTGAGGGCTCTTTCCTCAAGATCTGTGAAACAGAACTGAAAAAGATCCATAAATCAACTCTGAAGTCACAGAGGGAAGTTTCTAAAAATATTGGTGGGGTTTTTATGAGGAGAGGAGAAATAAAGACCTGCTTGGAAAGGATGGAAAAGCTATGGCAGGACATAATTTGTGGCCAACTTCCATATTAGCCATTTTGGGAGGGTAAGATCAAGATTAGGTTGAAAGCTTGAGCTGTTTTTATTTACTAGTCTAAAGGAAAACGGGGTTGGTTTAGCTAGGATGTTGGCAGGAAAATAAAACATATCCAAGATTTTTTTTCTCATGTGAGACCTCCATTCCCTCCTCAGTTGCTATAAATGGGGACAAGGTTGACTTTTGGATATATATGAGTATTCAGCAGTCAGCAGGGAAGCTTCCACAAGGCAGATAAAGTCCCTGACAAATCAGAAAGGCATCTGCCTTGTTCTGTAGACTATGTAAGAAGTGTGGGATCTTAAAGGAGACATGGAAATGAGTTAGCCTGTGCCAGTAAGATACAATTTTTGAGGAGCATCTGGTTGAGGATTGTACAGTGTCTAGCAGGGTTGCTTTCTGGGACAATTCCCCATCCAAGGCTCAGTTCCATTTGCTTTATGTCTTGCCCCTTCTAGAACCAGATTGCAGAGAGCTCTGAAATGATGGCAATCAGACAAGAGGGGGATTCTGGAGCTTGAGTGCTTTGTCAATGTGATAATGCACCCAAGTGGGGGAGCCCTGCTGACAAGATAATTTCACTGCTTCTGGGACCTGGCTAACATTTCCAGATGAAGTTTCGTGTATGTACTGGCTCTGTGCACAAGAAAAACATCCTCTGAGATGGCTGAAAGCAGGAGATTTGCCAGGATTACTGCTGCTCTTGGGTAAAAACCTGATGGCTGCCTATTATCCAGAATATTTTAATAACGTCTTCAGGGTATTTCCTCTGAGACATAGATTTTTGGATGACTGTTCTTATCTTTATTTATGTTTTCCTAAGCTTTCTCTGTATCTTTTTTGCTTCCAGCTGTGAAATCAAAATGCAATGGTCTTTTACTTTTTTCTATTTTTTTTTTTAATTTATTTTGCCTTACTCCGTTGTTGTGGGCTAACTTTGTTATCTCAGCTGCACTTTGAGTGGCAATGACTTTTGATATCAAGCAATTTAATTGCAAAAATGCGGAAACAGAAAAAACACCAGACAAAACCACCAGAAACCTCTGACAAAACCAATTTTGCTGTACTTATGAATACATGATAATGCAGCAAGGAGGGCATTTGCCAAATGGGTGGGAAAATTGATAGGGAAAGGAATGTCATTTCATGGCCCAAGATAGCTATAACAAGTACCTTCCCTTTTAGCTTCACACCTTTCATCATCAGAGCTGTTGGGTTTCACTTATTAGGAGCTTCTGCAGTGGGCTGGCCTTACTCATGGGTAAACTGGCTTTGCATCAAACTGAGATACTCTTTTTTTTAACTCTGGATGATACAGATATTTTTTTCTTCACAAATTGGATCATTATTTTGGAATTTAAGGCCTTTATATAAAGGAGGAGAGGAGGGAAAGCTTAAAAGCCATGAAATGCTTCATAAACTTAAGCAAATCATAGAATCATAGAATCATAGAATTAGCCGGGTTGGAAGGGACCTCAGAGATCATCTAGTCCAACCCTTGACCCACCGGAGCAGTTGCTAGACCATGGCACTGAGTGCCACATCCAGTCTTTTTTTAAATGTCTCCAGGGATGGAGAATCTACCACCTCAACAGGCAGCCCATTCCAATGTCTGATCACCCTCTCCCTAAAGAAATTCTTTCTAATATCTAACCTAAACCTCCCCTGGCACAACTTAAGACTGTGTCCTCTTGTCTTGTTGAAGGTCGTCTGTGAAAAGAGTCCAACTCCCACCTCGCTACAACCTCCTTTCAGGGAGTTGTAGAGAGTGATGAGGTCTCCCCTGAGCCTCCTCTTCTCCAGGCTGAACAGCCCCAGCTCTCTCAGCCTCTCTTCATAGGGCCTGTGCTCGAGTCCCTTCACCAGCCTGGTTGCCCTCCTTTGGACCTGTTCCAGGACCTCTACATCCTTCTTAAACTGAGGGGCCCAGAACTGGACACAGTACTTGAGGTGTGGCCTCACCAGCGCTGAGTACAGGGGAAGAATCACTTCCTTGGACCTGCTGGCCACACTGTTCCTGATACAGGCCAGGATGCCATTGGCCTTCTTGGCCACCTGGGCACACTGCTGGCTCATGTTCAGCTNAAAAAACACCAGACAAAACCACCAGAAACCTCTGACAAAACCAATTTTGCTGTACTTATGAATACATGATAATGCAGCAAGGAGGGCATTTGCCAAATGGGTGGGAAAATTGATAGGGAAAGCAATGTCATTTCATGGCCCAAGATAGCTATAACAAGTACCTTCCCTTTTAGCTTCACACCTTTCATCATCAGAGCTGCTGGGTTTCACTTATTAGGAGCTTCTGCAGTGGGCTGGCCTTACTCTTAGGTAAACTGGCTTTGCATCAAACTGAGATACTCTTTTTTTTTTTCTGGATGATAGAGATACTTTTTTCTTCACAAATTGGATCATTATTTTGGAATTTAAGGCCTTTATAGAGACGAGGGAAAGCTTAAAAGCCATGAAATGCTTCATAAACTTAAGCAAATCAATCTTGACTCATGGGCAGCAAGTGTCGGTACCCTCTGCTAGATCTTGGGGAGAGGTTTAGGTCTGAACTGGCAATACTCTGCATCAGGGACCAAATCCCCAAAGTCTGCTGCATCCCCATGAAGTTAACAGAGTTCTGCTTGCACCCACCTGCTGGGAGCCTGGCATACTGCACACTTGGTCTAGCAGAGTGATGAAGACAAGATGCCTAGACAGCAGGAAGNCTTCAGGCTGAACAGCCCCAGCTCTCTCAGCCTCTCTTCATAGGGCCTGTGCTCGAGTCCCTTCACCAGCCTGGTTGCCCTCCTTTGGACCTGTTCCAGGACCTCTACATCCTTCTTAAACTGAGGGGCCCAGAACTGGACACAGTACTTGAGGTGTGGCCTCACCAGCGCTGAGTACAGGGGAAGAATCACTTCCTTGGACCTGCTGGCCACACTGTTCCTGATACAGGCCAGGATGCCATTGGCCTTCTTGGCCACCTGGGCACACTGCTGGCTCATGTTCAGCTTCTTGTCAATCCAGACTCCTAGGTCCCTCTCTGTCTGGCTGCTCTCCAGCCACTCTGTGCCCAGCCTGGAGCTCCCCATGGGGTTGTTGTGGCCAAAGTGCAGGACCCAGCACTTGGCCGTGTTGAACCTCATCCCGTTGGAATCAGCCCAACTCTCCAGTCTGTCCAATCTTGACTCATGGGCAGCAAGTGTCGGTACCCTCTGCTAGATCTTGGGGAGAGGTTTAGTTCTGAACTGGCAGTACTCTGCATCAGGGACCAAATCCCCAAAGTCTGCTGCATCCCCATGAAGTTAACAGAGTTCTGCTTGCACCCACCTGCTGGGAGCCTGGCATACTGCACACTTGGTCTAGCAGAGTGATGAAGACAAGATGCCTAGACAGCAGGAAGGCTGCCAGTGTGTTTAAAACAGAAAAAAACCCTGCTTCTATCCCAAAACAGGTTTTGCTCAGGTATTTAGATTTCAGCAGCAGCTTTCTGCTGAAGGGTTAATGTGCTGTGACTCAAAGGCTGCAGAGCTGAGCCCTCTGTAATTCAGGTTAGAGTAGAGGGGAAGAGACAGCTGGTGCCAAATCCACTGGTTTGAGTTGCATGTTGTCCAAATCTTATTGTAATAAGAAGAAATTTTATAATAGAAAAAATTGCTATTGTTATTATAATTTGATATTTGATGGCAGTATTTTTCTTGGTTTTTGGTATCATCAAGAAAATGTGTCGGGTGTTTTGTGGTGAAGTAACTTTGTGATAAGATAATGTTCATTTGACAAAATCTGTGGGGATTTTTTCAACCTGTGCTCTTTCTGTATCCTGTGGATGCAGATGGATTATATTCCCTAAAATGATGCTGATGTTCAGTAGAATGTGAATGAGAAGAGAAACTTTGGAGCAATGTTTTTCAAGCTCATCAAAAGCTTGAAGCCTGATAAAGTTCTCAGTTTTTAAAAGCATGATAAATACTAGGCATTCTATTCAAATTTGGGATGAAATTGAGTATTAACATTTTAACAGTTCCCGTGGCAGCTGGGAAATCTTGTTCACCAAAGACAATGGCCTGAGATGACACTCATATTTTGGTAGAAAGGAAAAGCAAATCAACACTAGATTAAAATAATTGATACTGTAATCAGTATTGCTGCAAGAACCTGATGAGCCACTGCCTCATCAAAAGGAAGAACTCTCACCTGCAATTAACTGGCTGAATCTCTTACCAGTAGCTCATGGGAAGTAAGGCAAATAAGGGAGGGTGGGCATGAGGCAGCTGATTCTAATGGTACTGGTTTGGTTGCAATGGTAACTGGGGTGCAAGGAGAGGGAGGCCTTTCACAGGGAGCTGTGTGTGGGACCTTAGTGCACATCACAACTTTTCAAAACGCTGAAGTGCATTCTAAAAAAGTAGTTATACTTTTTTTTTTTTTGAGAGGAAATATGGATTTTTTTGGATTGGGTTTGCATTTTGTAACTTGTCTTTTCTTCCAAAGGAAAACTTGGTGCTCTGAACTTGCTAACTCCAGCAGACATCCTACACGTGCTTTTGAAAGGTGATTATTCTTTGTCACTGGGGCAGGTGTCTTTTCCTGTGAAGATTTCTGCTGGCATTAAGGAGTGATGTCCTAAAGGGGTTTGTATTTTTAGCATCTGTGATTTATGTCCTGTGGGCTCTGCCTTTAAACCATGCCTCAAAGAGGGATAGGTTATTTTACAGAGAAACCCATAAAGTAATGTATGCTTCTGGTGTGACTTGCTTTAAAATTGTGCATTAATTCTTGAGAACTGAGGTCAGCCTGGCTGTGCTGAGATCTGCACAATGGCATTTCCATGCTGTGGCTCATTTCATGCTGACGATAGAAAAAGGAAGTTATATGAACCTTATGAAGACATATAGTGCTATTAATAACTAATTAATACTAATATGGTGCCTTTAAAAAAATTATTTTTTCCAGAAGTTTCAAAATACTTATCCATTACTTTTCCCAATTTCCAGGAAAAATGATCAGAATGCTAATGAGAATTCAGGTTTTATAGGAACTACCATCAGACTCTGGTATTGGTTGCATCATCATGGAAAGCTGCTATATTTCTTTGGACTTCCAACTTCTGAGCTGGAAGTATATGTGCTCTGCTGGTCTGGGGGCACCTTCTCCACAGGGTGGGGAACCATCTGGGCTTTCCCCTCCTTCCCTGCTTCTGTAAGGAGTTATGCAAATCCAACTGAGAAGGGCCTGTCTTTGACTCCAGTTAGCAAATAGTGTTGGTTTAGAGAAAATCTCAGCCTGGATTGGGCTTTCAGTGCAAGCTGGAATCATCATTAAAATTGTTGCTGCTGCTCCAGCCCAAGTGCTTTGGGTTTGCCAGCACAATGAGAACTCCTCATATTCCTAAATCTCTCTTAAGTTTCCAGGAATTTCATATATCTCTTATCTAAGGTCTCATTATCAAAAAAGCAGAAGCCAGAAATATTCAGAAGAGTTGGAGGTGATGATGGGTTCCAGGCATAGGAAAATGTCTTCTCTGCTTGGTGTTGGGCTTTAAACAAACTTATCATAACTCATTTACCTTTTAATGGAGAAACATCAGGAGGCAGAAAATGTGACTTTATCCATCCCATGTAAAGAGGGAGGATTCTTCTTGGGAAATCTTTCCTCCATGGTGGATGAAGTAGAAATCAGTCAGAACCACAACAAAAGCAAATATGCTTAATTTTAATACCTTTGGGCCTCTAAATAATCTTATGTATAATAGTCCAACTGAGAAACTGGTATTACTATTGTTGGTATTGGTTAGACCATTGTAATACTTCCTCTTCTCCTAAGTGCCTAATGCAATAACTCATCATTTACAGCTCTCCATAGTCTGACTAGGATATAAACCTACTTCTGCTGTGAAGATTTGTAGGTAATCTGCAGCTACCAGAGCTCAGTGCTGTGTATTTTTTCAGTGGCATTGCACTGGTTATGGTTCAACAAATGGAATTTGTTGCATTGTGAGTTTAAGAAAATGGTGATGTGTCTCTGATGAGTGAGATGTGGAGGAACACAAGAAGTCAGTGGTTTTTTCATGTGGAGCTATGGAGGCATGCTTTGATATCAGAGAATTGCTTTAAAATGAAATTGTAAGAAGTGTTTAAATGTCAAGTATCCTTTGTCTTGTTCATTCAAACACGCAATATTTATGAGGATGCTGTTAATAAAGCATCTTTGCCTCTCTGACAGAGATTGGACCTAGGCAATGTTTAACAGTGGAAAGGACTAAAAAAGTGAGAAAAGGATGTTTTCAATGAATTGCTTTGAATTTTTCTTGCATGCCCTTTTCTTTTAATGGTTTTGTGAATTGCTCCAGCAATTTGCTAGGTATTAAAGGAAGACAAAGAAACAAATGTTTTAAAATTTTCTGATTGCTTCAAAAATAGCTTGATGAAGATGGACACTATAACAAATGAAATATTTAACTAGAGTGACCCTCACTGAGGTGATGTCAAGGGTAATAAGTAATACAATTGTTACATTGTATGTAATCACTCCTTTGTTAAACTACTGAGGCACAATTATTTTAAGTAAATTGAAATAGGGCCGATGCTGTTTTTCTTTAGCTAAAAATAATATATCAGATACTTAGTTAATCTTTTAAATGTTGCAGACTTTTAACATCAAGGCTAGATAATTTCACTCTTTGGGTTTTATTCTTTCTAGCTAATATCTTTGCTCCGAAGCTTTGTTATTGTACAAGTATTTACCAGTTTCAGCTCAAAAGACAAAAAGTAGTTATCCACTTAAGTTGATTTTCCTGCTGAAAAGATTAAAGAGGTTTCATTTTTTTGAATGGCACTCTTGAGACTTGGCTGAAGTGCTTATGATTTGGAGTAGCTGCAAAATTGGTATAAGAAATGTGATTGAAGAAAAAGCTTCTTGAAAATTACCCAGGCAGCAGCTTTGGGTCCTGAGTTGCTCCTGCTGGTGCAGGCAGCAAATATTCCACCCCTTGCCCTGGAGTGGCAGCGTGGTCTTCTGCATGGCCCATGGGTTTTCCTTGCCATCTCCACTGATATGTCAGGAAAAGGTCAAACAGACACCACATGGGTGTTCAGCACAGTCAGAGCTTGCTGTGAGAGTCACTGAGATAATGCAACTCTTACCATCTCCCCTCACATTTCTTTTATTCTTAGTAGGCTGCACTATCTGCAGGATCTTGGGTTGTGATTTGCAGGAGCTGAGCATCAACCCCTCTTCACCCAGAGCTCTGGGTTTCCTTTTTATGTGTGGCCTCCCAAATACTTTGATTTTAGCCCCCTTGTTTGATGTTCCACTGGATTATTTTGTCTATGGAAACTTTTCTTCTTATCAAACAAGCACAAAAAAATTCAGAAAGTGACATGTTGTGTCACAAGTATCAGTGCTTCTAGCTCATTGCCAGGGGTGCAACTCAGAACTGGTTTAGATGTATCAGGGAAGATTCCCAATTACTGGTTCATTTTCTCCTTGGTTGGAGTCCTCTTGTATTCTCTCAGCATAATTTAAAAAATATTGTTGTAAATTATTTATCATTTATTGGCAGTTTTGGTTAACATAGGAGGTCCCAGACAACTGCAGGGTTGCCAGTGTGATACTGATCTACAAGAAGGGACAGAAGGAGGATCTGGGGAACTGTAGGTCTGTCAGCCTGACCTTGGCACCAGGAAAAACTGTGGGCAGGTTCATCTTCAGTGCACTCCCATGGCAAGTTCAGCCCCAACCAGCATAGGTTCAGGAACTCATGGCACAGAGACGTGTACTCTTCACTGGGTGAAAAACTGTTGGATGGCTGAGCCCAGAGAGTTGTGGTAAGTGGTGTTAAATCCAGTTGTTGACCAGTCATCAGGGGTGTTCCCCAGTTTTGGGGTCAGTCTGGGTCAATATCTTCAACAATGATCCAGAGGAGTGGATTGAGTGCTTCCTCAGCAAGTTTGCAGAAGATGCCAAGCTGGGGTGGGAATGTTGATCTGTCTGAGGGTAGGAAGGCTCTGCAGAGGGATCTGGATAGGCTGGATCAGTGGGCCAAAGCCAATAGTATGAGGTTCAACAAGGCCAAGTGCTGGGTCCTGCACTTTGGTCACGTCACCCCATGAAACACTGTGTACCTGGGGAAGAGTGGCTGGAAAGCTGCCCAGCTGAAAGGATCCTGGAGGCACTGGCTGACACCCAGCTGAATATGAGCCAGCAGTGTGCCCAGGTGGCCAAAAAGGCCAACAGCATCCTGGTCTGCATCAGAAACAGCATCAGGAGGAGGGAAGTGATTGTGAGAGACCTTATTTCTCTCTATAAGTACCTGAAAGGAAGTCATAGTGAGGTGGCTGTTGTTCTCTTCTCCCAAGAGAATAACGATAGGACTGGGGGAAATGTCATGAAGTTGCTCCAGAGGAGGTTTAGACTAGATATTAGGAAGAATTTGTTTAATGGAAGAGTAGTCAGGCACTGGAACACGTTATCCTGGGAGTTGGAGTCACCATCCCTGGAGATATTAAAAAAATGTGTAGATGAGGCACTCCAGGACATGCTCTGGTAATCATGGTGGTTTTTTTCTGGGTTGACAGCTGGACTTTATGATCTCAGAAGTCTTTTCCAACCATGAAGATTCTGTGATTAATTATTCTAAAGCTTTGCTTGCTTGTGAAGCTAAGGGAAACTGGTACCATCTCCTGAATACATCCACAGTGAGTTGGAAAAAAATGTTGTATCACAGGTAAATTTACCATGGACTCATTCAGCTGCCCTGTTCACTCAGGCAGCAAGAATCAGAACTTTGACTTCTGAATATATAAGAAAGGTTAATCTTCACAGCCTTAGGTAGTTTCTTTTCTCAGAGCCCCATCACCACTGGAGAGGTGCATAACAGTCTCCAGAGCAAGCTCTGTTACCACAGCAGAGAATCTTTGTGTCATTCTGGAGACTCCATCTGAAGGAAGTTCAGTAGCTGCTACAATTGCTAAATAGAAGAGATTTCCCTTTTAGAATCATGGAGAATGTGTGGACCAGCAGCTACTCCTGAACTTTTTCCCCTATGTTCATGGTTGAAGAGCATCTTTTGTGATTCCTGTTTTCAGGTTAGCAAGCAACACCCCCTGAAACACTGCACATCAGCTGGAAAGTCTCCTCCCTGATGAGTACTGAGCTGGCAGCTTCTGAGCTTCCAAAATCAGAAGCAAAGTTGATGCTGAATGGCCAAACTTGGAGTGTGTCCTCCAGCCGTGCATCACCACTGCCTTTGAGAGAAGAGCTGATGGGTGACACTGGATACAAAGACCAATGCCTGACCTTGATGAGTTTAACATATCCAGATCCTCTGGTATCTTAATGTGACCCTGAGTTACAGGGCCTGTCTAAGCCCTGTCAGCCTGAGCCTTGTAGTGTCCGAACTTACCAAATTAATCAGAAAACCTGAATCTTGTTCTTTCTCCTCCCAGGTAAAGAGAACCGTTTTCCCTGAGATGTTATTTCTGAACACTCAGTTATGAGGATGAGTTGAATAACTGAAAATCACTCTATTCTCATCAGACAGAGAGATGAGCTATTAATAGGAAAATTGTTAGATTGTAGTATAATTTTTTTGAAGGGCAGTATATACTGTTATATTCTGAATTTTTTCCAGAGAAGTTGAAAACATGTCAGATCTCAGCCTGGGTCCTTACTTCTCCAGATGGAAATCTCTGCCCTATGTTGCCAAAGCTTTTCTTACAAGCATATTAAACCCCAGTGTTGCCATATTTCATATGGTAATAATTATGTCCTTTGCCTCCATTCTGGATAATGTTTAGCTTTATTATCATTATTATTACTTGCTACTGTTCTTCTGGGAGCACTAGTTTGCATTTAATTATGGATCACTTGCAAATAACCTTTATGGCCCTCATTCAGCAAACATTTCTAGCAGATGTATGATTTTAAAACAAGTGAATGAGCCCATTTAAGTCTGTGGAGCTCAGATCCTCAGTTATATTTCGTGCCCAGCATGTGCTGATTTCATGAACCCTAGATCTGAAAAATGCCTGCATGCAGGTTGGAGCTGTGCATATTGTTCTTGCTCCATGACCTACTTTGCATGCATGCAGGTTGGAACTGTGCATATTGTTCTTGCTCCATGACCTACTTTGTAGGTAGGCCCCAAATTTGTGAGAGAGGCCCCAAATTCCCAAGTGTGTCAGATCTTAAGTCAGGACCTTAACTGAGGCTGCAGCTGTATCTTACAGTCCATTAGCATTATTTAAGACTCTAGAACTTCAGGACGTCTTAGAGGGAATAACTATGCTTTTTGTCAGCTTTGGCACAAAGTAAGACCTTCTATCTTGCATCCTTTCTTTGGCTTAATCTAAATTTTAATAAGAAGCATCTAAACCAGAAGTAAAACTTGGATAAATTGCATAGCATGGAGCAGGATATGCCAGGAACATTTAGAATATTGTATAATTTAATTGGAAATGCATAATAGAACATAGGGTGCTTGAGTTATTAGTTAGATGCCTATGTAATTTCTTCTGTTTAATATTTAATTGTGTTGATCTTTCTGTCTTGTCTTTGTTCCCCACAGAAAATAGAGCCCTTTTTTGTCTATTCACAGGCATTGGGCTACTGGGTAGCGAGCTTTGCAGCTAATCTTTCTGATTGTTCAAATGTCACCATAAAATATTTAGCATCTTGATAACTCTAAATCTATCACAACAGATTGGATGGTAACAATTAAAATTATGCTAACATGGTGCAAACAGATATAACGGAGTGATGCTTGTTAAGCACTTAATGATCCCTTTCTCCAAGGAATTCCATTTCAATTTCTTTATGCTCCCTGATTGCTTTACTGCATCCTGCAGGTTTTTGTGCACTCTCTCTCGCTGTGTAATGCATATTCAAGCCCTTCTCTGAAGCTCTCATCACACCAATCAGGGATGTAAATGGAGGACTGTAGGACTGTGTTACCAGAATTTCTTGCTTGTTTGCAAGCCCATAAATAACAGAATGAATAAGGATCTGATGTGTAACAGTATAAAAGTAATCAGACCTTGTATCTGGATCCTAGTAAACATCAGGATGGCCCAGATCCAACTGCTGCTGCAATCAAGGCAAGGCATTTATTGACTTTAATGGGAGTTGAATTAGGCCTTGTCTGTGGTTTGAAAATTCAGCTGCAGATATTTGGCTGATCCTTGGCAGGTGTTACCTGGCTTTGTGCTCCTGGCAATGAGACAGGCATTCTGACTTACCCTGCTGAGGCTGTGGCCAGCAGCTCCCCAACCTGAACCCCAGCTCTAGAACTTCCCCCCCACATTTCAGCAGTGCTTTCTATTCAGGGAGGGGCCCTGGGTTTTGCTTCATTCAGCTATTTACTTAGGAGCTTAAATTGCTCAGTGAACAGTGTTTAAAATATGTAATTATCTTTGGAAAAAAATGATTCACTTGAAAGGGATTATAATAATTATGTTGAACTTTGGTAGTTTGAAATCACATTGTTTATGAAAGAAGTGTCTTTTCCTTCTGCTTTATTTTGGCTTTAAGGGGAAAATGAGCCTAATTAGCAAAAATAAAAATAAAAATAAATTAGGTTGGTAGAAAAAGCTCTTCTCACAAATTTATAGAACTTTTCCTGCAAATACCGATGTGAAAAACTGTGAAGGTTTTATGAAGTGTCCTTGTTTTAGGGTTTTGTTGGGATGAATGGGCAGAGAAGATAGTAACTCTATATGGATGAAAGGCTTTTTGGATGTAATTTTGTGGATCATCTATATTATGACCCACTTAGAGCTGTGATACCCTTCCTGTTTCTTAAGTACTACAATGAGTATAAAAGATCCTTTAAAATTCTTTGAGCTGAGACTTATTCTGGCTTCCTTGCTTTGAAAGGATATAGAAAATACATCCTTTGGGAAGTCTTCTAGCCAGCTGAGCTCTCCAAGGACAGGCTTGAAAGCATGCTGGATTGATGTTCTGGAGCAGCTCCAAAAATGCTTGGCCAGTGTGTGATGGCAATTGTACTTCCCCTGAAAATCAGGGAAGCAAATGTGTACCTACATCTGAGCTGTGTATGCATTTATAGGCTTAATCCACAAAATCAGCACAGTGCTGTTTCCTTCCACGATGCTGATTTACACCAGCTGAAAACTTAAGACTAATGTATGCACAGGCACCACTTTTTTTTTTCTGTTGGTTTTGTTTTTTTTTCTCTCACTTAAGTGTTATTTCCAATAATGACCATGGAAACAAGCTGGATGCAGTTATTTCAGTGAGAAATCTGTCCTGAATGTAGGGAAGTCCTTGGCAGTGTTGGGAAGCAGGATACAGTGACCTTTTCATCTCCCAGCAGAGTGGGCAGTGGCAGTACTGGGGCTTGGGAATCAGGTGGGGCAAGTGCTTGGCCAGGTGAATGTCTGCCCCAGAAGGACATCTGTCCCATCTGTAGAATGTTCTGGATCCTACATCCCTGCTGGGCATCCTGCTAGCTTTTTCGTCTTGTTTGCCTCTACGTGAGCAGTTGGTGAAGTGAGAGTGAATTTATGGGTTCTGTTGTTCTCACAACTGTTTTTGTTTAGAAATTATCTCCTTTCAGAAGGTCTAAAAGTGCCTCAGAGCTTTAAGATTCAGGTGAGAAATCCCCCTTCAATCTGGTCATTGAGTGTTGCTGTAAATAAGTACTCTCCTGCTCCAGTTTTCACTATCAGGCTTATTTTGATTTTCAGACCTAAGTTGGGAAACAAGAGGCTCTTCTGGGTTTTACGGGAGACTTATTTCTCTTTTATTCTGTAAACTCCTGTCTTTGGAAGTAAGCTCTATGAGGCTGATGATAACTCCATTAGGATTTTTTTTTTTTTTTTTTTTTTTTTTTTCTTCTTCAACTTATCAGTTTCCTAAGTTCTGGCATGATTTATTTACAGTAAATTAAAGCAAAAATGTTAAGTCTTTTTTATTTCTCTATGTTTTCATGTTTTGTGTTCATAGGCTTTAACATCTGGCTTCCAGCCCCTTCCTGTGTTCATTCAATATCAAACTGTGCAGCAATAAGCACAGATGTCATGGCTCATCTTTCTGCCATGGTATGTTCCTCCTGAGTGTTTGACTCCGAAGTATTTGGTAACCACTGTTTGTAGGTGAAAATTCTTACTTTTTTTTTTTCTCTTTATTTTCTTTTTCTGCGATGACTTTGGAATTAGACCTTTTCTTTTATATTTAAGGATTTCAGTTTATGCCAATGTTGGATGAGTCTTAAGAAGCAAAGCCAAACTCTGTCAAAACACAGGATTGAAGAAGCTCAGAAATTGTTCATTAGAGGGAAACAGAGTAGCCTGACAGGTCTGCAGAGGGAGGTAGAGCCTTCTCACCTATTCAAGTTCTTTTATTACACTGGTGAGTAGAAGGATTTCTTTCAGATTCACTTTTTTCCATTAGTATCTGAACTTATGAATTGCTTGAAAGCAATTTAACTTTTCACATAGAAATTTCACACAGGTGGAGGCTTCTCTGCGCTAGGAAACATGTGAACAGAATTCAAATTGGAATGTTGGAGTCCTGAAATATGGAAACCTCCAGAAGTACCTGTTGCTAACGTGTGGAACAGCTCTTTCACCTGCTTACCTCCTCGTTTCCCACATTATATTTTTGCCAAGCAACTATTTTGTCAGCTTCTCCCCATTTCCTAGGCAAGACTTCAGTCTCTATTCCAACAGCTCCCAGTCTCTCTCGGTCTTTCATCTCCTTGTAGATCTCTGCTTGGTACCTCTTTGTGACCCAGTCTGTCTGGTTTGTCTTTGTCACTGTGAAAAGTTCAGGCCCCAAAGGCTTTGCCCTTGTTGTCTTCATGTGCAATTAGCAGAGGCTGCTGGATGGCAGACGTGGATCCTGCTGCTGCTGAGGGCACTGGGAGCCTGGCCATGGGGTTCAGGGGGGGTGAGCATTGGAGCACATGAAAGCCTTTCAGTGCAGCATAGCTTACAAGTAATTTAGAATATTAAATGGAATCATATTGATAATTATTATTAGCAAACATGTCATGATGAAGTCCTTAGGAGCCTTTAAGGACCTGTTTTTACACAACCGCTCCTGGTGTGTTGAGATTAAATATGCTGTCAAGCTGGACATGTGTACACTTCCAGATATGAACTGACCTCTCCAGGAGCTGTAATTAGAAGCAATTTTCAGATTTATATGATGGGTGTTATTTCACAGGGTACACATATACACAGTCCACCCAGAGAAGAAGAAAAAACCTGTTCTCATCTGTGTCTCAAGCTGTCTGCAGAATACTCCACAGTGTCTGCAAGAGCCATAAATGACTGCCAGCTTCTAAATTCACTTTTTCAGTTTTTAAGTGTGCTTTACTCATTCCAGCCTGTTGCTGTGGAGATAGGTACAATATAGGAACCTTGGCAGAATGACAGGCAATTAAAATACCAAGATGTTTAGCCATGTATGAGTATTTTCACACAGTGAGACCTCTAAGCTTAGCCTGCTACTGACATTGTTAGTTATTGAATCAATTGCATGAGATGAGGTTGACAGGTGTAATTATATATTTCTATGGTGATTATGTATGACCTGTCATAGAGACCAACGTGCCTGTAACTTTGTCCTCGTTTAGTAGTCACTTATTGAGTGAAGTATTGAAGTTGGCATGCCGTTTACAAGGGAAGAAAATGTAAACCAAAACAGAAGTCCATTTTGAAATATAATTGATTCATTAAAGCATTGGCCATTACTTGCTTTGAGTACACTGAAATATGTCTTTCCATGTTGCCTCCAGATCTCTCAGTTGTTAAGCATATTCTTCCACCCTGACTTTAACAAAAGAGTAAAACTTGTGCAATGAGTTTATAGACCTGACCCAGAGCCCTGTTGTTACCATATAGTAGGAGAAGTTATGGAACTGTCTGGAACCAGCTGAATATGGGGCCATTTTTAGCTACCTGGCTTACTTGATAAACCAGCTTCTGTTATGTCAGTTTAAAAAAGAAATTTCTTATATACACACACACTTCTGTACAACCATCTTTCTAATCAGTATGTGTAAAAATGTGCTTAAAATTGTACAAATATTTTTGGAATGCGTTGAGGTGGGACATGGGCTGGTGCTGAAATTCCTCTTTCTCTTTTCTAGACAAGACTTTCTATGTAGTGTCATCAGCCACATTTTATTATGTTATTCCTTGTTCTTTTGGGCCACCCTGCTAATATGGATAAAAAGTCTCTCTGGTTTTGTTTGTTTGGTTGGTTTGGGGTTTTTTTGTTTTCTTTTCTTTTTTCAAAATGAGAGGAAGCAGAAAGAAAGTAAACATAGGTCTCGGCTTATTACGAGGTCATCCAACTTGGCTGAAGTCAAGTAACCAATTTGACTAATTTTCCATAGTCATTTCTCTCTGCAATACAACTGGTGCTTTATTCACAGCAATTTTGATGTCTGAAATAGACATCTGAGATACAGGGTGTTTGTGTGTGTGTTTGTGTGGTTTGGTTTTGTTATCTTATTTTTTAAAGTAAAAGAGGAGCTGTGTTCAGTGACTGCTTTAACAAGAAAAGACCATTGCCTTTTGTAAAAAACCAGGATCCATGTTTTCCCTGGTCACCTCAGATGAACTGAAAAATGTGATAGGTCTTTGTGGAAATAAAATGGTTCTCTCCTATTTTACAGGATGTGAAAAGAACTTTTTCTTATGTTTAACATGATATTTCCATTGCATCCTTAATTAAATATAATAATTTTAGTGGCAACTTAATCTAGTGGTAGGTGTCCTTGCCTATGGCGAGAGGGTTGGATGTTTAATGTCCCTTTCAGCCCTTTCATTCTATGAATTTTAAAACTTTTTTTTTCACCAAAACCTGCTTTGCAGTGAATGTGTGCACTATTTCTTGAGGGAGAACCCAAAACTTTTGGGAAACACATTGTATGTTTATTTTTTTCTTAAAAAACCCCTGATTTTATAAAAAATATTATGTTATTTTCAGCACAAAGTTTAATTTTGAAGTAAAATTCTGCTCTTATAAACACAAACCAAAATTGGTTTGATGTGCTCTGTATTTCATGTAGGAGAACAAGTCCTGAAGAAATAGTCATTGATCTACAAAAAATCATGCTTTGTAAAACCTATTTTTGCAGAACCTCCTTATCTTACACATCAATCCACTTTCATATCTGAAAATATAACAATTTTAGTTCTATCTTTGGGAATTAAAAAAAAAGTGGGTTTGTGTAATTGAAGTTCTCTCCTTGTTTGAATGGGATTTCTTGCTGGTTCTTCAGTTTTTTTTTTTTTTTTTTTTTTTTTTTTTATAGCTAAGTAGTTCCAAAGGCTTTAAATCCTATGTGGAAGGAACAGATTGAATTCCCACTTAGGGGTAAGCCAGGTGAGACCCGGGGAGAAGACGGAGGTTGTTCTTGTGCTTAAAGGTCTGAAAGTTGGGAAGAACACTGACAATCTGAAAAAACAAGTCAGGGGAAAAAAGTCTTGTCAAACTCAGAATTTTTTTTTTTTAATGTTTGCATAAAGGCCATGATACCTTTCCTTTCCAGAGTTATGGCTTGAGGCTTTGTTTTTTTGTTTGTTTGTGTGCTTTTTTCTTCTCTCTATTTGATGGTGTTACTCCCTGTCACTCCTTTGGCCAAGCTCACATCTTGGAATCTGGTCCTGTAATAATCAATTTGGGTTAGTACCTTATTTTACTTCATTTTAAAGACCACTGTGTCAGCATTTTTTGCCATAGAAGCAGGTATGAGAATAGCTGTAACTTCAAGGTGGGAGTTCCACTTTTTGCATTCTCATTTTTGGTTCCTGGTGAGGATTTAGCCAAATTATGAATATTCAGAAAACCATCCCTTGGAAGCAGTAGCTAAACTACTTTCAAGCATCCAAAAATTGGATGCAAATCTAAACTTGGAAAGTTTCATCCCGAAGTTTAGAAGAATTTATTTTCCCCTGTCTCATCTGCCTACCACACTCTGGCAATAAGTTTTCCAACAGGAATAAACTGGGTTAATATCTGGCTTTCTAATCATGTGCTTGGAAGGACAGCTTTTGCTGCTGTTCCAGAAAACTTCCCAAGTGTGCAGTAAAATGCATGAAGTTAAAAAAAGAATATCCTGAATAAAGTGGTGTCTGGTGAACTGATTTTTTTTTTTTTTTTTTTTTTTTTTTTTATTTTTTTTTTCCCCCTCCCGCAGCTAAGATTGGATTTGGGGGATCTTCTTTCTTTCTTGCAATTGAAATTATGTTTAAGCAGCATATAAAAATCACAGAATATTTGATGTTGAAACNAGACCATTGCCTTTTGTAAAAAACCAGGATCCATGTTTTCCCTGGTCACCTCAGATGAACTGAAAAATGTGATAGGTCTTTGTGGAAATAAAAAAGGTTCTCTCCTATTTTACAGGATGTGAAAAGAACTTTTTTCTTATGTTTAACATGACATTTCCATTGCATCCTTAATTAAACATAATAATTTTAGTGGCAACTTAATCTAGTGGTAGGTGTCCTTTCCTATAGCAAGAGGGTTGGATCTTTAATGTCCCTTTCAGCCCTTTCATTCTATGAATTTTAAAACTTTTTTTTTTCACCAAAACCTGCTTTGCAGTGAGTGTGTGCACTATTTCTTGAGGGAGAACCCAAAACTTTTGGGAAACACTCTGTATGTTTAATTTTTTTTTTTTAGACCTGATTTTATATAAAAAATTTATATTAAAAAATTATTATATTTTCAGCACAAAGTTTAATTTTGAAGTAAAATTCTGCTCTTATAAACACAAACCAAAATTGGTTTGATGTGCTCTGTATTTCATGTAGGAGAACAAGTCCTGAAGAAGTAGTCATTAATCTACAACAATTTGAAAAAATCATGCTTTGTAAAACCTATTTTTCCAGAACCTCCTTATCTTCCACATCAATCACTTTCATATCTGAAAATAAAATCTTAGTTTTATCTTTGGGAATTAAAAAAAAAGTGGGTTTGTGTAATTGAAGTTCTCACCTCATTTGAATGGGATTTCTTGCTGGTTCTTCAGGTATCCCTGTGATGAAAAGGATAGAGGTCATGATGGAAGGTGGCTTCCAGAAAGGATTTTTTTGTTTTTTTTTTTTTTGTTTTTTTTTAATAGCTAAGGAGTTCCAAAGGCTTTAAATCCTATGTGGAAGGAACAGATTGAATTCCCACTTAGGGGTAAGCCAGGTGAGACATGGGGAGAAGACTGAGGTTATTCTTGTGGTTAAAGGTCTGAAAGTTGGGAAGAACACTGACAATCTGAAAAAACAAGTCAGTTTGATTTTAAACTGGAAAAAAAAGTCTTGTCAAACTCAGATCTTTTTTTTATGTTTGTATAAAGGCCATGATACCTTTCCTTTCCAGAGTTATGTCCTGAGGCTTTGTTTTTTTGTTTGTTTGTGTGCTTTTTTCTTCTCTCTATTTGATGGTGTTACTCCCTGTCACTCCTTTGGCCAAGCTCACATCTTGGAATCTGGTCCTGTAATAATCAATTTGGGTTAGTACCTTATTTTACTTCATTTTAAAGACCACTGTGTCAGCATTTTTTGCCATAGAAGCAGGTATGAGAATAGCTGTAACTTCAAGGTGGGAGTTCCACTTTTTGCATTCTCATTTTTGGTTCCTGGTGAGGATTTAGCCAAATTATGAATATTCAGAAAACCATCCCTTGGAAGCAGTAGCTAAACTACTTTCAAGCATCCAAAAATTGGATGCATATCTAAACTTGGGAAGTTTCATCCCGAAGTTTAGAAGAATTTATTTTCCCCTGTCTCATCTGCCTACCACACTCTGGCAATAAGTTTTCCAACAGGAATAAACTGGGTTAATATCTGGCTTTCTAATCATGTGCTTGAAAAAAAAAAAAAAAAAAAAAAAAAAAAAAAAAAAAAAAAAAAAAAAAAAAAAATCCTGAATAAAGTGGTGTCTGATGAACTGTTTTTTTAAAATTATTATTTATTTTCCCGCCCTGCAGCTAAGATTAGATTTGGGGGCTCTTTTTTCTTTCTTGCAATTGAAATTATGTTTAAGCAGCATATAAAAATCACAGAATATTTGATGCTGAAACACATCTCTGGAGACCTAGTCCAAACCTCCTGCTGAAAGACAGGTAATCTGGAGCAGGCTGCTCAGGGCAACATCCAGTTGAGTTTTGAATATCCACAAGGATGCAGAGAGTCCACAACTTCTCTGGGTATTCTATTCTAGAATTCAATCACTCTTACAGAATTGTCTTCTATTTAAATGAAATTTCCTGTATTTCTGTTTGTTCCTGTTGCTTCTCATCCTTTCACTGGACACTGTTGAGGAGTCTTTACTCCCCCCGTCCATTTATACACATGGATAAGATCCACCCCAAATCTTTCTTTTCTCTCTAGGCTGGATAATCCCAGCAGATTTACCAGAGGCAGTGTGTCGAGAACAAGTGCAACAGCTGCTCTTTGGAATTGTCAAATTGTAGTTAGGATGTGGCAAAATGAATTTAGGGCTGAATAATGCTGAGCAATGGGGGACTAAATCCTCATCTTTAGGTTATGTTAGGGAGAAGGGAGTGTTAAGGACTGTCTGAGGCTGAAAAAAGGAAATGGAGTTGTGAATTCAGGTAGGCTATGAGGTGGGTATTTTGAATTCATCAACAGAGCAAGGAGAACATTGTGTTTTTTATCAACGTGGTGTTTGTTTCCTCCCCCCCCCATATTATGTTCTCTCTGGTATTTAAAAAAAAACACAAAACAACTTTTGGGGCTAAACCATATGATGCGAGACAAAGCCTTCATGAAAACTAAGCCCAACAACAACCTCAAGACATTTCTGGTCCAAGCTTTCACTGCCTCTCTGGAGCATCTGTGCAGCATGGGGGGGCTGAGGAGGGGAGCAGGTTAAAGGCACCGTGACAGATTGGACTGGTGGGGGAACTCCTGGTGGATTTCAGGGGAGTCCTTTTGTGGCAGGCAGTGTCTAAAATTTGATGCAAGCTGTTGGCTGGGTGGAATCAACCATCTTTTGTACAGAGATGAGTTCAGCTCATCTGGCAGCTCAGGGGCTGATAGATGCCTGACAGCTTACCTGAAAGGACATAATAGAGAAGAACTGAAATGGATATAGGGGAAAAGCATCTAAAAGCTTTCTGAATCTAAGCATTGCTTGTCCTGCTCATTTCGTTTGCTCCAGCACTGTGCCTCCCTGGTGTTATGGCAAACAGCTTCCCATGAGCAGCTCGGGTGCCTCTACACAGATGGACTGCACAACTCATTACCAAAGAGGGGGGCAAAGTATTTTTCTAATCCGAAGCTTTAATGCCCCCCTGGGTAGCCCCAATTCCAACCAAGCTGCACGTGGAGGACAGCAAATGGAGGGAAAGCTTTCCCAGGCCAGCCAGGACTGCACTTGCTGTCATCATAGTAGAGCTAACTTGGAAGCAGCAGTGAAATATAGTTGGGATAGGAGATGAAGGAGATGAGCAAAGTGACAAATTGCTTTTCCCAAGTACACCCACTTTTTGTTTTCATGTAAAATTTATTTATGACTTTAAAACAATTTCTTGTGTTTTGTTCTGCTCCTGACCACATGGCTTCAACAGCCTCCCAGAACTCCTGTTGCTCCTGTTCTAACATGATGTAGCCAGAAACAGAATCTTTTCTTTTTTAGTGTACCCTTTTTAATTAGTCTAGAGGCTAAACTTTTGAATGCCATTGCTCATTTGCACGCTGAACTAGATGGTAGAAAGCAAGTTTGCTTATTTAATATTTGCTTTGATTTGGTGATTAGTCGTTGCTCTTAATTGTTTTTTACCATTTCCACATGAGTGATCAGGAAATGAACGGCTGTCTCACACTTTCAGCAAGTTAAAAAGGGCCTAACTATGGTATTTCCTTATTGACTTTTTACTTGCCCCTGTGCAGAATGTTTTAAGATGTTGCTCCTCTTGAGTCACCCACCTCACAGCTTGAGCAATGGCCTGGCTTTTAAAAGTGTTTCTTTTTTGACTTGCTGAGGTGCTGAAGACAAGTCAAGTCATCCAGCATAAAAGGTTTACATGAACAAAATATGAATTGGAGCTCTGGGTCAAGTTACAATCCAAACAAGAAAAATATTAGAACCAGTTTTGGAGACTGAGGAGACCAGCCTTGTGTGACACATCTGCAATGAGAAATAATCCGATCCTGTGTGATGTTTAAACACTGATAGCAAATCCTGTTAAAAATAAAAATAGATGGCTTACTCTGCCCCTTTTTCTGCTGATGTTTTTCTTTCATCTTTTAATTCCTTTCCATATCAGTAGTGATTGTAAATCCCTTTTTGCCCCAGAAAGTGCTGTTTTCAAGGAGCAGTAATTTGATTCTTGTAATCTTATTTATTAGTTTTATTCAGTAAATGCCCAGTCCATTCTTTAAATACCTTTTGAAAACACATTAATAAATAGACTTTGATTTCTCTTTGGTTGAACTGCAGGTAACCCACTAATGATATAAATATCATTGTTGGTCAACTTTCCTACAGGGTCTCTCCTGGCACAGACATCAGGCTCCACAGCACATCTGTCTTCTTGCAGACACTAGAGAAGATGATCTGCACAATGCCTGTGCCTGTAGTCTGCAAACCTGGGATTTCTGGCTTCACTTGCAATAATTTGACTGCTGTGAGAGAGCTGTGAAGGAGATTTATTTGGCCAAATAGTAAGTTTTGCCACACTTGGACCAGCAGCCGCTAGGGCTGGTTTGATTTGTGGTGCTGAGCAGAGAAAGTAGTGTTAGGATTTTTTTCATTTCATGTGCTTTTAATGCCTATTTTTAGATATGAATCCTGGTTTATTTGAAGGCACGGGCATTCTGTCTTTAAAGGTCATGCTTTGGGCACTGCAAATCTGAGTTGGAGTCATTGCTAGACACAGCATGACTGGTTTTGCAGTACCTATACCTGTATCTCATTTTGGGTGGGTTTGAAGAGAAGTTACTAAAGAATTGAATGGAACTCTGATACTCCTAACAGGGCTAGGAAAATGCCTGAGGAATAACCAGGAAGACCTTTTACAAATCCAGCTGTGGAATGACACAAGAGGGAGATGCTGAAACTCCTCTGCATTATACCAGCATGTTTTAGAAGGCTCGTGGGTCTTCTGCAAGGCACAAGACATTATTTTTGATTTGGATGACATAATAGCCATGGACTTCTCCAGAAAGTGACATCTTTTGACCTGTGCTGGAGGTCAAAAGGAAAGGTAGCCCAAGCAGACCACATTCCACCAAGGTGATAATTGCCACTTTGCACTGCATGGGGCACGCTAATAGGAAACCAGCTGCAATGTTGTGTGGCTTTCTAAATCTTACAGCTCTTGAAAGATTCCATCAGTTCTAAAGGAGAAGGAATAAAGTACCTTGCAAATGTTGCTGCAGGCAGATTGTCTCCTAATAGCCAAACGTTCATGATTTCTCCCATTTATTGTATTCTTTAAGTCACTGTATTAATGGCATGATGCTGCTTATAAAGACTGTTTCTAAGCAGTTTGCCTTAATCCAGTAAAGAACTTTAAGTAATGTAAAATCAAAGGGAATCCTTATTTAACAGACAGACAGCAGAAAGGCAAGCCCTTAATGTCACCTTCTTACATCCCAACCTGAACTGGGAAGGCAGTTTACAAGCTGCCTGAGCTGAGCTGTGAGCAGACTGGTGCTGTAGCTGTGTTTCACTGGTAATACCTGTTAATCCATCTTTTCAGCTGAGTCTTTTCTGGTGATGCATCAAATCCCATGATTTCCTGCAGGTGTCACAGTAGTATCCTTGCAGTTTGTGCTTTTCAGCAAAGGTGACCCTCAGGTAAGCCCAAACTTTCATTTTAAGGCTGAAGTTTTAGCTGCATTTCTGACTGACTGAAAACTGAAGTGCTGCCTCCCTGCCTCTGATTTAAGGACTGTTGACTTCAACTTCAGATGGTTTGGATGGTGGTAGCAAAAGGCTAATATATTCTTAGAGCCACCTTGTCTTGCTGCCAAGCTGGGGTGTAATTGGACTAGTTTTTCAGTGGTTCAGATGTCAGCTGGGTATGGGCTGAAGTTCACTGCTACTATTTAGTTCAAAGGTTTTCTGAGCTGGGCTCCTAGGCCCTATTTAGGTATTGAAGTCAGCGCAGTGATTTTTTTTTTTTTTTTCCCCCCAGTATGCCATTCCTGCTGCATTCACAGTTGATTCAGAGTTTCAAGGAGAAATGTTATGAGATGTGTGACCTCTGAAACCTCGATTCTGTGTATCCCATGTAGCAGAGCTGGAAGGATTTGCTCTGATGGCTGGGAAGAGTAGTCCTCAGGGCCAGGGTAATACTTAATGCTCCTCTCAGCTTCTTAATAGTTGAAAATTAGGAACTCTTAGGACTTTCATTTCTACTGTGTTTTTTTTATTGACTTGAAAATATTCATGTGGATGTGCTGACCAGATGCTTTTCTTACTTTTTTTTTTTTTTTTTCCCCCCTAAAGGAATTGAGAGCTTTTAACATTCTCTCACACAAGTCTGATTTACTCTAAATTTGCAAAATGAGACTGGTGTGATTCTAATCTACTGATTTGCTTCTTCTGGGGGCTCCTCTGCAGATGTGAGCATGGGAAGATCTGGTGGCCCTTTCTGCGTGAGGAGAGCAGCGCAGGTACTCACCATTCCTCTGCAGACCCAGAAAGGCAACAGTTTGTTGATTATTATTTAGAAATAGTCTTTACAGCCATCATAATAGCAGAATATTATTTTTAAGCGAGATACAAATGTCCAGAAGACAGATAAAATACTCTAATACAAAACAAAAATGCAACTTGGTTGTTTTATATCTGTCCATCGAGTAGTTTTACGTTATTTTGAAACTGAGAAATCAATCACGTGTGGCTTAATTTACTTGTGGGCTCATTTTTTGAGGAGTAAGAGACAAATAAGCTTTGTGTGAAGCACTAAGTGGAGAAGCCCTGCGTGCTCCATTTGGGATTACCTCCCTGTGGTGAAACTGCCTCTTGAGTCACTCAGGAAATGCTGCTGCCAGCGTCCCCTCTCCCCTCACTGTCCTTTGTGTTAACCCAGCAGCTCAGGGCTCCAATCAAGCAGCCCACCTGGGTGGTTTTGCCTTGTTTTAATTCTAATTTGCCCAAAATGAGCTTGATGACATCAGCAGAGCAACCAGCAAGGCAAGAAGTGTGTTATCCAGTGGCTTGAATGTTCTTTCTGCATTTGGAGCAGTGGAAGCTGCAGAGTGTGACTTGTGTAAGGTCTTGGGCTGCTTTGATTTTTTTCTGAAAAGAAAGATAATTCCCTTGGAAATGCTGGAGTTTTCAGAAGGATACTGAAATACAGAACTATCTTTGTGTGATCTGCAGCCACAGTAGCTCTGGTACCAAGATATGATGAAAAACAGATTCCACTGCATCTGATCCTCTACTAGAAATATGAATCATATCTCTTTCTACCAGTGGTTTTTCATACTCTTTCTGGCTCTTCTTCATATTATCTTTTTTGACAAATACCCAGAAATCCTATAAAATGAATGCTTTATGGAATTTGTGGTGCAGCTCTTCGGAAATAAGAAGCATATTTATGAAGTCTCCTTTTGCACATCCAAAATACGTGCCTGGAGAGGGACGGCTGAGCACGTAGCATTTGCACGTGTTTTAACCAGGCACATGAAACTTGATTAAAGATTAATTATCTGCCTCGAGTGTGGGGCAGGGCTGTGTTTGCACTGCACAGTGTGGTGGAGTCTGTAAGGAGGGTGCTGGTACTGAGTCTGGCATTCCCTCTGCTCTCCTCATCGCTCAGGGAATGGGTCAATATTGATTGCAGTCCTACCAGAATGATAGAGGCCAAGTGATCCATATCCTTTGCTTCTTTCTGCCCATTTCAGGATTCTGGATGAAGATTGTGGTGTTTTCTTTTGCTTCTCTTCCGTGAGATGGGCAGATGACACAAATTCATGGACAAGGTTTGTGCATGGCCATGCTCTAAGTAACCCGGTGGGTTTTTTTCACTTTGAAGGTTTCTGGTTCTTGTCTTGGCCAGCAACTTAGTTTTCCTAATTGCCTTTGACTCTTGTGGGCCTGGGTTCTTCATTTGTTTACCCATTATACCAGTGTGTGAGATTGGGCTGTGATGTCTTTGTTCTATACTGATCAACTGTGGAAACTGATGCTTCTGTGTCTGGATTTCTCCTAACTTCAGCATGGTCACCTTCAACTTTCCATGGACCTACAATAGCATCCTATGTCCCTAAACTTTTTGCCTGAAGATGGTTTTGGCAACAGTGAGTGCTCTCAGCACATGTATCTTGAGGAAAGCCATGCAGAAAATGGCAAAACAGAATGAACAAAAGTGAACATTGAGCAAAATTCAATGGAATTTTGAGGTGGATGAGAGTTCTGTATGCCTGCTAGGTCTGTGCTTTCCTCAGTCTTTAAAAGACCTATGAGACATCCTGCTGACAAGGATGGCATTGAAGGACAGTCTTTATTCAGTCTTTATTCTGCCATTAATTTTACATCAATCCATTTAAAGTTTTATGGAGTTGTCCAACCTTCCAGTGTGCTTATGGTGACATGGTGATATTGCAAGGGCTAAAGGTACGTGGTATTTCTGCCTGTCCCTGCATACCTCATTTGGGAATTATTTATAAATGTTCAAGGTCTTCAAGTTTTAAATTTCCAGTTTCCCTGCTTTCATAGTAACTTTAAAAGTGTTTAAAAATGCAAAATTGTTATTTCTTTATCACTTCTTGGAAGAAAAGGGAACTTGCTGTGGTACAACACAGTACCAACATCTACCACCTACCTGAAGACAGGACCACCTTAGGTCTGTCTACTCATGTATTACAAGTCCAAGTTATAACAAAACATAGATAATTGTGTTGAATTGAAATTGAATCTGAATCACTTCAGATTCTCAAGTGAGAATCTGAATCAAAGAATTTAATCCAATGAATCTGTTGATCTTACTGTATGGTTTGGGTTTTTTTGGTGGTTTTTTTTTTTTTGTTACAAAGGTCTTTTTATATTCTAGTCCATGCTTGAAGAGCCTACAAGCAGTCTTATAACTGCAAGGTGTAGTAGATGCAAACTCTTCACTGTATGAGTAAATGCCTGGTTTTCTGTATTTTGTAATCAAACAGGAGATTTTGTAGTCCAAAGAAGGAAATCTTTGGGGATTACTGTATTGCACCCAGATTCCTTATAGTTCCCGGAAAACAAACTTAAAAATATTAATGTTTTCCAGTTCTATGCTTATTTATTTATTATTTATTTTTATTCTCCAGAATTAGCTGACTTCTTGTATCTCAGTTACAAGAATCAACGTTTCTGGGAGGTTGTTTCTTTTATAAAAGGAGCAGTAGTTTTAAATACCTCTGAGCCAAAGGTCTTATTTGACTTGGTGACCTGAGTGCAATTTAAAGTGAATTGTGATATTCTGCAACTTCTTAGATTTTGGCTCATAGTCTTTAGATGCTTTCATTCCTGCACCTGTCATCCATTAGGAGACCTCCTTCTGTGATCTTTCATCATTTAGAATATATGATGATTTTCTTAAATGCTCCAGCTAATTGGGAGTGATTCTTGCTTTCAAATATATGACAGTATTTGTAAATACCAGGCATTGGGCAATTTGACAGGAATTGCTGAAAAAATATAAAGCCAATATAAATTTAAATGGCTAACACAAGGGCTCTGTTGTACATAGGTCAGACTGGGTTCCTCAAATGAGCTTCCTGGTGCAAAATATTGAGTGCTCTTCATTACAAAAGAGAGCTCTGTTGGTGTCAGTCCTTCCCCTCCAACATGCTACCTGTCCTTGCACTTCAGTGGCAAATTCCACCAATGAAAACATTTGGCAGTTTAGTAAAAGGATCCCTGATGTGGGATCCCAATTGCTGTGTGTACTGCTCTGTAGAGCAGTCTGGAGAGCTGGAAATGGGTTTGTGTCCTTTCAGATGAATGGAGATGTGACAATACTTGAGTCCCACAGATGTTTTTATGAACTGAAATAGCTGCACATGCCCTCTAGTTGTCTTTCTTGTTAGAAGCCTAGCTCAGTCCCTGTTGCTTCCATGCTTTCTGATGATCAAGCTCAAATTTCCATCACAGTTCACATCACAAGTGAGTGCTTTCAGAACCATGAGTAGCTGGTTGGAAACCCAGAAATTAAAAGAAAGACACAGCTTTGGTTGGAGAAGTGGTATCTCTCACAGTGTGAACTCACCCATCGTTTAAAAAAAACCCCATGAAGTGGCCAACCATAACATCTGTCATAACTGAGTAGAAAATCCTGAGTCAAGCATTAGTTTGAATCCTTAAATCGCATGTGGGCTTAGACCACAGTTCAAATCTCTAATGGGCTGTCTTGCTTTGTAGGTGTGACCTTTTTCAAATACCACAGGACACCAGCATGGCTGAGAATGCCACCATTCCCTAGTGGATTTTCCTTAGAGATTTTTGCTATTAGCTTTAAGGAATAAGATGGGGGAGGAAATAAATCTCATTTAAACTTTCTGAAGGTTCAAGCCAATCTAAAATAGAATTATAAATAGGATTGAATAACGTAGCTGCTAACAGTTATTCTGGAAGTGTAAATTCTATCCACTGGACACAAAGGTAGCATATTTTTGGAAGGTGATTTTTGATCCAATAACTATTGCTGTCTCACTTGTGAAAGAGTATTTATGGACTTGTATAACTTGGATACTGTGCATACAACCCAATTCTTTACGCTAAAAAAATCCTTCCTTGAATTTTCTTCCTGGTTAAAGTGATGTTCCCCTGTCAGATACTCCTTCAGCCCCCATGCACATCGAGTTCCCTATGAGAAGTCATAACCACATTTACAGTTTCTGGCTTTTTATGGGAAGAGTCATTAACATGAATTATCAATGAGGCCAAAATGTGCAAAATTCAATTGGTTAAATCAATAATAAAAGTATCACAGAAAACTAGCTTGGTTCTAGCTCAGCAAAAAAGAAGATGAAGACTGAAACTACAGGAAAAAATACTTTTACAGGAAAAAAGCTGATGCTACAGTATACCTATTGGAAGAAATTGTTCAAGTGGTGAAATTGTTGAAGTGTATGGTATTAGGAAGTAAAGTTGGTAAAGAGAAAAAATGTCTTAAAATCTGACAAGATCCCAAAGGTGTTTGCTGCAGTGTAGCAGAGGTTTAGCTCCTCTGCCTCCAGGTGTGGAAAAAGTCCTCCAGTAAAAGACATGGGGCTTTCTGCCAGCACTGGAGAAAATCCATTTTGTGGGCTGACAGTAACGAAATCTAGTGACAACTCCATCAACTCTATAACAGAAAAAGACTTAAAAGCTTCAGTGATAAACAGTGAGAAATGTGGGGTTTGAGCAGATGTATTTATTTGATTTGTGTCTTACTGGGGTGCTGGTTTAGACAGTCCCTTGGCAGCCTAGGTGGTATCTATGCCACAAATGAAGTGGTGTTCAGGGGAAGGTACCATCCCAGACCAAAATCCCAACCAAATCAGGGTTCTGGAGGCTCCCCAGGATAATCCAATCATTTGAAACCTCAGCAAAGCCTGGGTGTCCTGCAAATACAACTGGGATAGCTTGAGGGTGCTTCCTCTTTACAAGGTACTAACCTTGGTCTTGGCTAAATAAACACCTGAGTGTTTCAGTTTATGTAGCCTGTGTTACAGTTGTTAACAAGAGGCACCCTTGAGCTATATGGTAACTTTATACCAGGATTTCCCATGATCAGATCTTTTACTGTTGTTTACAAAGTTAGAGAGAGAAGTCAGATGGGCTCATTTGTATCAAGCATGGGCCTGAGATCTCCCCATGCTACACAGACAGCCACAAATGAGCTGTGCCCAAATAGCTGAAGGCATTTTGGTACCTTACTTCTTGAGGAGCTAAACACAGGCATCCTCTCTCCCATCATTTCCATGCTGCAGCTTTGTGTACTGGGAGGGGGTGTGGAGAGGGAAGCCACATATTGCTGCTTGCAGGAGCTGCAAGGAGGTAAATATGCTAAAAAATTAGGGGATGTCTCAGCTTCAGCTGGCATATCTGAGGTACCTGGATAGCAAGTTTTATTTTATTTTGAGATCTAACAGAATTACTGGAAGGCAGTGGAATTCAAAGTGCAGCATGAAATCATGAAGAGGTGCCAGAGACAAGAGCTGATGGCATTGATTCTGGGTCAGCACCCTGTTCAAGCTTTGTATGAACCTGCAGTAAACACCATCCTTATGAGCACTGAGCTTCAGGAAGCTCTGTGAGCTCAGGGAACCACAATTTAAGTCTGTTTTCAAAATGTGGTAATTCACATTTGTTTTCAACCTAACCTCTGTGTTCTTACAGGAGCTGCTTGGCCTCCAGGAGACATAGCAAGAGGAAAACTTAGGACTGGAATGGAATGTGGACACAGCAGAGCCAAACAGCGTGGGGCATTGGGATAGCCACTTGCAAAGAGAGATTCTGCAGTCAGAGGAAATGGAGATGGCAAATCTGTGACCTTTTATGTCATTAGGATGAACTGTAATGGGTCGAGTCACTTTCAGAGCAGGGCAAAAATGGGAAACTCTGTCTTTGCTGTCTGGCCACTTTGGATATGAAAGCTTTTAAGGCAGCAGCTGACAAATGATCCTGTTAGTTCAATGGGAGAGTAAGAGAGACTCTGCTGAGTTGGAAGCTGAAGTGACTCCCATCTCAAAGTCCATCTGCATAGCTGAAACCTCTCCTCAGACCTGTGACATTGAGCCACTTTAAGCTTGGTACTGTACAAGAAAAACTGTTCTTTTGTCTGCTGGTACTTCTCTGGGCATATGTTTGGGACAGATCTCAGCAAATGCTGCATCTGGCTTGCTTTGCACTGCTTCACTTGTTACTGTTCCCTTCTTCATGTCTTGTCTGCTCAACAGACTTGCAACAGGCATGAAAATGAGACATCTTCCCCTTTTGCTTGGACGTTACTTTTCCAACAGGAAAGTAACAGCATGCTGACCACGTGCTCTTCATTCTGAAACATGCTGAGAGCTGCATGAGGTGACAGTCACTAAGCCTGGGGACACCATGGAAATGGCAAGAGTTTGACTCTCTAGAAGATAATCAGCCTTCTTCAGAGGAGCACACTTACATCAGCAGCTGTTGTGCTGTGAGTCTAAACAAATACATCCTTCTCTTTCTCTCTCCCCTCCCTCCCACCTAGCACACTAAAAAAAAAAGAAAAGAGAAAAAAGAAAAAAACCCCGTAATTGCTAATAGTTTAAAACAGGTTTTTAGGCAAAATTTTTAAGACCTGCAAACAGACTTACTGGCAGGATTTCAGATCTCTTATGGCAATCAAAAGCAGCTGATGTGTGTTTTGAAATCTATTTGCAGACTGCCAGAACTTATGGCTCAATTAATAAAACAAATGTGCCTATGAACTGCAGCATAACCCTTTTGACCTTAATAAAGTCCTAAATCTTTCATGAATCTGTTTCAAGATTTCAGATCTACACACAGCTAATATTTGCACATGCTTGCAACCATAGTTTATTGCCTTCCCATGCTACTAATATACTTTTTGCTAAACTTATGACCCTTGCATGCACACACCCTTTCCAGATGACTGGCAATTTGGAAAACCTCATCAGACAAAAGGTTATGTTTCTGTGCCCTGTTTCTTGATATAACTTCTGTCTGACTAATTGCCACTTAGGACAGGGCAAGCTGCTCCTGCTCCTCACCCAGGGCAAACGCTGGTGACATGGAGGGATTTACTATTTCTGGGCTGCCCTGGGAGCAAGACCATCTTCATCCTCACCCAGCTGCTTTGCAGAGGAGCAGATCATCTCATCCCAAGCCTTGAGCAGGCTGGCAGGAGACATCTGGCACTTTTTTCAGGTTGGTATGTTTGATCCCCAGCCTTGGAGGCTCTTCTGGAGCAGGGTGACCCCATTATTTCAAGGCACTGCAGGAGTATTCCCTGCCAATTCCTGTGTGGTATTCCTGAGTTTGAAGCCCAGTCATCAAACAATTACTCTTTTTCTAGTGGAGAGATGGGCATCTGACTGTGGAGCTAGACTTTTGCAGGCTTTCAGGAAGGGTTTTGGGTCACTATAGTGTGTTTTTGTTATTTTCTAAAAAGAGAGAAAAGGTCAAGACGAAGGTGCAGCTTCTGGGAGGGATCCTGCCATCCCCTTTTACTCTTTTTAGCTCTGAGTGTTCAGCATGGAGAAGGTGGGGAGCATCACTGAGACTCTTTGTTGTGTCACTCAAATCCTGAAGTCACATCAGAGCAGAGTGCTGAGGAAGGGAGGTTGGTGGAGATGTTTCTTGAGATCTAGGTGAGGCTTCAGCACAAGAGGGTGCAGAAACTTGTGTTTCCCCAGCTGCAGCTCAAGCTTTCTCTCCTGCACCCATGGAGCACAGCAATGCCTGCAGTTTCCCCAGAGATACTGCTGCCAGTTCTCAAGTCAACAGAGGGCATCTGAAGGGGAACACGTATTTTTGCTCCACAGCCTCTTCAGATGGAGGGTTTGGATGAACTTCTGGAAGACAACTTAATAACTGAGTAGTCAACATCAACGCAGACTATTAAAATCTGAATTGTAGAGTTATCCAGTCTCTCAAGGACTTTAATAAATGGAAAAGCATTGCTTCCCAGGAGAGCTGAGCAGGCTGGAACAGAAATTAAATGTAACAACACTGCTGTCTGCACTTCCCTTTGTTTCTTTCTGCTTGTGGTAAGTGCTCTCCTTACAAATCTGCCACCCTAACTTTTATGCAAATAGATGAAATGGTGCAGCTTGCCAGGGATATTTGCAATCTTGACAATGTCAGCACAGTCAGATAATTCACTGGCCTTACTAGGTAGTTTTCTTGTTAACCAGGATAATAATATAACAAGGATAACAATCCTGGTTAAAACCAGGATAGTAATCCTGGATAATAATCCTGGTTAAAACTATTTTTACAAATATGAATTAGATTTTGTAGTCAGATCATAAGAACATTTTAATGCTCTATTGGAGGGGAAGGAATGTGATTTAAGGAAACTAAATGAGTTGCAGTACTGTGAATTATTTCACTGTTTTGCTTTGAGTCTCATTCTTACCTTCAGTTTCTGCATGGATTGAGTTGAGAGTGCAGCCCTCAGAGGTTGAGGTTGGCTTGGAGGCCCTGGTTGAGTCCAGCTCAGACTTAGTTATCCAGACTGGCTAAACCCAATCTCTTGCAACCTCCTTTTCTCCTTTTGCTAAGAAAGAAGAAGCTGGGCAGCTTCCCATGGGTACAGAATCCTTCTTCATTGAATTCTTCTGGATGATGACATCGGTTCAGCGTTTGTGCCCTGGTCAGGGAGAAGAAACTTTTCTTCCTAGGTTATTGCTCATTCCCCATGTACATTGTGGCCAAACTGCAAGGAGTGAACTCAAGAATTGCCCCGTGTGTGGCTGGGCAAGGACTGACCAAGGGCAGCAAACACCCTCAGGACAGTGTCTGGAAGGGACTTCTCTGGGGTTTTACAGATGCAGAAGGGCAATGTAATGAGGGGCAGATCCACTCCTCATCCTCTAAGCATCCCAGGGTGTAACTGGTTCTGGGAGAGCAATGGGGACATCCCCACTGTCCAACACTGAAGAGCTCACAGGACTTGTATGGGTTTGTCTTGGCCTGTGCATGTTTTTCTTGTATCACTGTCCAGTCCTAAAGTGTAAAAAAACTCTGTAAGCAGCAGTGATGGATTCTGCACCCTAAAATTCCAAGGGAAATAGATTGCTTTCTGATCCAAGTGTGACAGGATAGAAAACTGGAAGTTCCTGAATCTTCAAAGTTCTCTTTTTAATTTTACTGAAAGAACAGTTTGATTTGGAGACAGGAAAAGAGGGGTTTGGAGGCAAAACATGAGGGTGAACTCAGTCTTTTAGCTTGTTTTCTAGGAAAATGAGATGTGATTATCCAATACACATATAAGTTCAAATCATAATTCAGATCAGACAGGAGATCATATTTATGTACAAACCCCACTCCTTCCCTGTTGTCCTCAGTATATTTTGAATGAGAAACCCAAATCTAGATGCATTTTTTCCAGGTGGGAGACACCAGTTTTCTATATGTTTTCATAAAAGAAGTGACATTTTTATATCACTTATTTTCTATATGTTTTCATATGTTTTATGTGATATAAAAGAAGTGACATTTTTATATCACTTAATATCCTTTTACATTTTTAAAATTAAAACCAACAAAACCAAACCCCCCACTCCCAAAAAAACCCCCAAAATTGAGGTGAAGACTGAAGCATTTCAAAGNCCCCCCCCCCCCCAAAAAAAAACACAAAACAACCCAAAACAAAAAAAACAACCCAAAAAAGTTGAGGTCAAGACTGGAGTGTTTCAAAACCACCAGTTTTCCATCTGGTGGTTAATGGAAGAGACGTTTTGTATCATTTGATATTTTTTTACTTTTTAAAATTAAAACCAGTAGCAAACCCCCACCCAACCCCGCAAAGTTGAGGAGAAGTTAATTTCCGTGCAAGTTCTGAACCAAATGTTTCTGTCACGTTCTCTTGAGGACCTCCCTGGGGACAAGGGACCTTTGGGTGCCCCCTCTCCCCGCACGGAGGCTGCGGGTGCGGTGAGCGATGCTGCCCTCTGGTGCTGAGAGACAGAGGAGCCCGGTCCTAGATATTCCTGGCTATGGAGAATGGTCTCCATGTGGATAAAGCCCCGGCAGCAGGGTTCCATCTCCGTCTGCTGGGGTTTTTGCTGTAGTTTTGGAATTTTATTTAAAATAAAGGCAGAAGTGGCCAGAGAGGGATGCTGGATGCTCCTTGGAAGTCGTTCCAGAGTTCTGTTCACCCTCTTCCCAGCTCGTTCTTGCTTGAGGGAAATCTTAGCTCTCAAACAGGGACAATAACCATTATCTTTTCTCTCCTTAGCTGCTTGGACAGTAAGTACTTGGTATTTCAAATAGTTGTCCAGTGCATGGCAGTTCTGACTGGGGACTCCCACCAGGCTAATAATTAAAATATATTTGCAATGCAATGGGTTGGCTGTATTGTCTTCAGCAGTTAAAAACTTGAGTTGGTTAAAAGAGAAGGACTGCAGTATAAAAGAAAGAGCTATTTTTCAGTACAGTAAGTCCAACCAGCTCTGCCAGTTGCAACCTTCCAGAGGTGTCTTTTTGGAAACTCCCTGAGCAACTCATTGCTTTGTTTTTACAAGTTGTGGTTTGCAGTGATCCTGAACTCTTCTCAAAGGCAACTTTGCACTAATTTATATGTGTCCACGGGGCTGATAATTATCAAAACAAAATAGTATTTCACAAACCAAACGACTACCTAAAGAAACCCCTGAACTCTATTAAAAAAAAAAAAAAAAGAGAGAGAAAGAAGCAAAAACTCAAACTTGATCCATAAGCTGACAATAGTAAGGAAATTCAGACATGAGCAGGGAAGTGTTCCATATGTTCTCCAATACCTAGGCACAACTGGGTGCCTCTTTAATGATGAGCTGAATGCTCCCTGTTGTTCCTAGGTACTGCAGAACATATGGTGTGCTTTTTCCCTTAACCGTGAATTTCCTTGCTTTTGTCAGTAGGTGTCTTAACTCTATTGTGTTTTAATATAGTGTTTGTGCCTCTGAGCGTAGTCCAAATTTGATCTTAGCAAAACAGGAGGGTAGATGCAGCTGTTGATTATCTCATATTCTCCGAGAAACTCTATTTCAATACATAATCTATATCCATATAGACACACCTTGTAATTGTTAATAAGGGCTCTCCGAGAGTTTAAAAATCGTTTCACTGTGCTCTAAACTTAGCATGGATGATAAATGACCATTTAGTTGCCAATATAGCACAATATTTCAATTTCCTGCCTTCACAGAGGTATTCCAAAGGTTGAATGGAGTTCATACTCACAGTATGTGTCGTCTAGAACTCTATGATCTCTTGCTGGCAAACTTTAACCAAAACCTTTTCAATTAACTAAACACATTCCTCCTGGAAGTCAGCCAACCTAATGCTGGACAAATAGAGTTTCAGTGATATTTTGCAATAACCTTCCCTCACTCCTGACTCTGGTTAAGTGTAGCCAGAGTAAGTTTATTTGTTGCTGTGTAAACTTTGCGATTGATTAAAAGATTAATGTAACTTTGAACTAAATTTTGCTCTGTGACAGTGACATAACTCTAGTAGTAGTTTCCTTCAGTTTCTGCTAGAATCCTGATTTACATGGTATATCTCTGAATAAAGTTTAGCCTACCATCAGCAAAACAGAAAACACACTTAAAAAAGGACAGGATGCTGAAGTAGTAACTTCAACCAGATCTGATCAGAACCTGAGGTTTCGTTCTGGTCATACTTTGTAAGATCCACACTGGAGATTTGCTTTAGTACTTCTGCTGTTGATTGCTGAACTACAGGCAGTAAAGGGGACTGAGGAATACTTCTGAGAAGCTGAGGATTTTCTCACAGAACCCTCCACAGCTTTTTAAATAAAAGTCATGGCCACTGAAATTCCCCAAAAATAGTCTTGAAGGAGTCAAGATGCCACTGTGTGCTTGCCCTGTATGTGTGCTCTTGCCTAGCACATCTGTTGTTGACCACTCTTGAAGACAAATAACTGGGCTGGAGGGACCTTTTGTCTGGGCTAGTGCAGCTGTTTTTGTGCTCAATGTTTGCTGCAATGATAAACAAGAATATTTTTAAAAGGCTGTTCTACAGACTCAGAAGGAACTCCAAATTTTCTTCTTGTAAGTCCTTATTAAATTCATTTGCAACAACATGAAAATGTCAGCCCAAACAGCTCCTTATACAGACAGTGCTTCTGTCTGAACATTTGTCAGTGGAAGAGGACATGAGGATCTTAAATAGCAGGTACCATGCCTCTGACAAGCCTCTGTCTCCCAAATAAACCATTCATCACTTCTGTTCTGTTTTCTAGTGTTGTAACCTGGACCTGCCATGGATTATGGACTTGGAGTTACATGGCTGATCTCTTCTAACTGGAGCTGGACAGGTACCTTACAGTTATCTGCAGTGGATTACCAAGCAGTCAGGTTTGCTATCCCCATTACAACTTGGTCTCTGTGTCTTTATTTTAAGGCACATTGCCATGATCCCTGAGTGCACCGCCTGGTTCCCTGTCCTTGTATACATGTACATGGACAGAAATTGTTTTCATGGAAGGCAACAATTTGGGGCATTAAACATGGCAACTACTTGACCATGTGTAGCAACACTGTGCAAGAGCTTGTATAATTATCCCTCCATTATCCCCCCATTATCCCCCAGTGATTAACCATGTCCTGACCAGCAGTCAGCTCAGATGGAAGATTCTCCAGCTGCATAGCATCCAATTGCAAAGCATTGGAGCAGAGGGGCTCTTGAGCAGCTTGTTTCCACTTCCCACATATGCTTGTTTCCTTCTCAGTCTTACCTTGATGCCTCTGGACTCTGCTGGTTTATCTCTCCCAACTGCAATGATTCTCCTACATCTTTGGTGTGAGGATGTTACCTCTGCTGGTTGTTACAGGATTCAACATGTTGCAGTGTGTTCTGTTGTCATCTTCCCAGTCTGCAGGCACTACGGGGTCCTCTCAGCTAGTGGCCATGATGTATTCTACTGCATTTTTTTTTTTTTTTTTTGGTTTCTTGGAGGGCACATGCCTTCTGAAAAGCAGAAGTCACCACAGAAATTAGCCATGTGCTGCAGCTGGACACACCATGAGTCAGTCCTTTAGTGGATGCAAAAATCAATGGGACATACACACACATCCACACACCAAAAGGGCCCTTGTTTTGCCCATGGAAAGATAATTTGCCTGTTTTCTGCTGGAGTCTGTATGAGATACTGTAATGAACCAGGTCCACCTCCAATTTGGTGAGTAGATCAGCAAATATATTGTATATAAGAGAGCACCCTAGAACTGACTGGGTTTCTATTGCAGTACCACCATTCCTGGATTGGTTTTTTTTTGTTCATTCGTTCTTTCTTTCTGTCTGTCTGTCTTTCTGTCTGTCTCTCTTTTTCTTTCTGTCTTTCTTTGTCTTTCTGTCTTTGTTTTTTTTCTTTTTTAAAGAACCTTCTTGTGTAGCTCAAAATGTTTGCTCCCTCCTTTGCAACAGTGCAGCTAGCTTGCAAAGCTGTTTCTTTAAGGGAGAAATCCAGTAAATACTGTGTTCTCTCATTGAATAATGCAAGAAACAATTACTTAAAAGACCACACAAATGACTAAAGCTCAAGGAGTATGTTCTGTGGTACAGGCTGGATGCAGCTGGGGACTGGGTGCTTTGCTGGAGCCCAGCTAAATTAAAGTGGGGAAGGCTCTGCCTCACCTGGCTCATTTAGGGGTGATGCATCATGCTGTTCATGGTCTGGAAGGGTCATGAGGCATTCTCAGGGTCTCCTCATATTTTCAGAGGTCACTCTGGGCTGCATAAGACATCAAGAGGCTCTTGGTGCAGTGTGTAGAGATAGGGAAGAGTCTTAGTGCAGAAGTTTTTTAACTTTTCATAAGGGCTCACTGCAAAATCATAACTTGTGATCAGCACCCAGCTACACCATCCTAGGGAGCAGCTGCCTACTCCAGCTGGCTCCAGGGATCTCTTGGGTTTTACTTTATTTATCTTTTTCTACTCCTTGATTTTATCCTTTCTGTTTCTCCTAGACTCCCTCACCCCAGGCAACTTGTATCCCCCCAGTGTCCTCCATGCTGATGACAAATAACTTCTTTTCTCTGCACTCACCTTATTCACTGTTATTAACCCTTGAAATCTTGTGGGCATCCATTTTTCCAGTTACTCACTTTGTATATCCTTATCTGCTTTGGGTTTTTTAGCCACCCTGCCCCAGCCTTGCTCATTCCTCACTCACCACACCTTTTGTAACATGTCTCTGTGGTGGGGAGAACCTTCCATGAGTTTTTCTCTTTCCCATTGCCTTCCCTTAAGGTAGGTTTTAACTTCTTTTTGCGTGCTACCTGTCTGGCTTAAATAACTCCTTGAACCTTGCTGTTTTCCCATGCTAATTTTATTTTTCTTACCTTCTGTGTTTCTTTGAAAAGCTGTGCATTCCTTCTGGGACTCTATTATGGTTGCTTAAGTAGCCTCCATGCTGAGTTGAAGGATTTTAATTTCCTTACTTCTGACTTCAGGGCCTTTTTGACTAGCTTCCTCCTCTTTTTTTTCTTTTTTCCTTTTTTTTTTCTTTTTCTTTTTTCTTTTTTTTTTTTTAATCCCCTTTCTAAAGCTTAATGTCACAGTGCTAGGTTTTGTTGCATTCCCTCCCACAAGGACACTGAACTTAATTACACTATGCCCCTTTACACTTAGTGTTTCATCTAGGGTTAGTACTTTAACTCACTTCTTCGTGACATTTTCACAGCTAAAGACATATCTTGTTGGGCTTTTTAAAGCAAGAAATGTAACTTTCAACAATTATCTCAGTTTACAATCCAAATGGGACATTTTTACAAAGAGCCCTCCAGCCCAATGACTGTTGGCCTCATCTAGGCAGTCCTCTAATACTACTTTAGCTTGTCATGGCCAGGGGTGTTGTAGGACAGCTGATACTGCAGGTAGAGAGTCTGGGGGTTTGTTTTGTTTTGGTTTGGTTTGGTAGAGCAGACCAAGGCCTTGAAGACTGTCTCTTCCCCAGTTCTGTACCATAGTTGTACACATAGGACTGGTGCAGCTCCTTCCCATGGGTCTCTTCACTCTTGGAGATAAGACATCTCCATTTGTTATATTTGATCTTGGAGTTTAAACCCATTCCCACAATTCTAAGGGTAAAATCTGACATGCCAGGAATGCCTGCCCTGTCACACAGTGTGACACTTACTCAACTAACTCCTCACTTTAGGTTCTACACAATCCATCCCGGTACCTTCTCCTGTGACACAATCAGAGACTGGCAGAGTCCCCAAGGCCATGGTTCCTGGATACTTAGCCTGCACATCTTAAGAAATCTCAGACAAATCTTCAGGCTTTGGGTATTGGTGACAAATTGCTTCAAAATCTGGTTTGGGGCTCATCCACTTCTGTCCTTCCATCCTATCTCCCCAGTCTGTCTTACTGAAGTCCATAGACTGTTGACCATGCTTTTCTATTTTAGCTACCCTTCTCCCTGTGACCCCAGCAAAGTGCCCCCTCTGTTCTTCTTTGGGATGCCCCAATCCCTCCTGGAGTTCAGCTAAAAGGCAGTGTAAGGAAGAGGGATTGCTGGCATTTGTTTGACTGCTGCACTCTGGTTTATTGACCACCTTTTGTGATGCTGAGTTGCGTTGCTGGAATGTCCCCCCAGGAGGGCTGCCTGCCTATTGCAGGGCTCAGTTGTAATTTTTGTCCTCTTCTTTACAACCAGATATCTTGTTACCTACACATAACTGACAGCCTGTCTCTTGTCTGCCTTGTATGCTCAGTTTTCCCTTCTTTTCTGGTTTAAATAATATATCTTGTTGGTTTTCTTAAAGTCCTGATCTTGTTTAAATTTTTCCTGCCCCAAAAGTAACTCAATATGTGATGGAGTGGGAGAGAGAAATCTGCTTTCTGTTCTGTTCATACCTTCACACACACTTAAACAGCCTCATCTTCCTCTAATCTATCTGATCCTAGGAAGATTTTTGAGAAATCTGTTGGGGTGTTATCTTCACACTTACTCTACAAATAACTCTGATATCTTAATACAATCATTTTAGCAAACAACCACTTTCAGAAGAGGAGGGTCAAGGTAAAGCACTTGCAAGGGACCCCAGGCTAAAGCCATAGGAAGGGTCCGACTTGATTAAGACAGAAATCAACACAGGACATACAGACACTGCAAAGCAGAGATGGCAGCAAGGACTGATGCTACTCTTAGGAGCTGAATGCCAGGCTCCCAGGACTGAATCACTGAATCTGTCTCCTGCAGGAAAGTGGTGTTTGATGTCCCTGGGCTTTTGAATCAGACCTGTAGTTCTTTGGCTCTCCCTTTCCTTGTAAGAGACTGATGTTTCCTATAGATTTCAGCTTGATGGCACTTCTCTTCCTACCTCTCTTCCAGCTGTTGTCTTGCTCTCCCTAGTCCAGGGAATCTTACAGATGTTGCTCACTGTACTGGTTCCCAGCCATGGAACTGGTTTGGGAACCACATGTGGAAGTGCAAAGGTGTACCCAAGAGGAAAATCCAGAGTATTCATTGTTGGAAACCTGTTCATTTTGCAGTACCTTCTATGCCAAACAAACAAAAAAGAAAGTTGTTTCTTTTGGAATGTGGTGATTCACTAAGAGTGGAGACACCTTGGCTGCTATCATGAGCATAACTTTGTTTTTTTTCCAACTTATTTCTTCATTATAGAATCACAGAATCCTTGGAGTTGGAAGGGACCTCTAGACACCATCTAGTACAACCCCCTGATAAAGCAGGATCACCTAGGGCACATTCCGTGGGACTGCATCCAGGTGGGTTTTGAATGTCTCCAGAGAAGGAGACTCCACAACATCTCTGGGAAGCCTGCTCCAGTGCTTTGTCACCCTCCCAGTAATGAAGTTTTCCCTTATATTCAGATGAAACTGTCCTTGTTCCACTTTGTACCCATTGCCCCTTGTCCTGTCATTGAGTACAACCGAGAAAAGTTGGGCTTCATCCTCCTTACACTCACCTTTCAGATATTTATAGACATTTATAAGGTCTCGGTCTCTTCTGGCCAGTCTCATTTCTCTCAACCTCTCATTGTAAGAAGGGTGGTTCAGACCCCCAGACATCATTATTGCCCTCTGCTGGACTCTCCTCAGTAGTTCTCTGCCTCTCAAACCGTGGAGCCCAGAACTGAACATCGTATTCCAGGTGTGGCCTGTCTAGGGCAGAATAGAGAGGGAGGATGACCTCCCTATTCCCTGAAAGGAAGAAGCTGGTGTGGCTTCTTTTAAATAAAAGTTTTGCAAGCCTTCCTGATTGTGTTTCCTAGTAGTAGTAGGAGAAGTCATCTTCTGCTTCTGTATGATAAACAGCTAATTTTAACTCTCTGGATCCTCATACTGGGTCATCACAGAGGCTGGCTCAGCTTTCTGGAATTCTCCTTGATGTGTTAAAAAAAAAAATGTGTCTGTCCTGTCTGTGTGCACCTGAACACCACAGAAAGGATTCAATGCTAAACCTCAGCATAAGGAAATTGCAGATAGAGAACACAGATAATTTGCTATGCTAGTGAACATCCACGAGAAGGGCTGGCCAGCCACTTGGTTGTACTCCAGTGAGATCCCATCCCTGGTTTAAGCTTGATTTGCAAAACTCATTTTAACTTTAGTATTAATGGTCCAACTAATTAAAGGAAGGTTTGTGTTTATTCTGGAAATGAGGCCGAGTTGCATCACACATGATGGAGGAAAGAAAACCAGCAGCAAAAATGGCAGTGTCCAAGCCAACTCAAAGATCTCACCAGAGGTACTTTGGAAGCAATCTCAGGCTCCTGAATTATTTCACTGCATCATTTTTCTACAATTGACAATTAGCACGAAGGAAATGACTTTAGCATGTTTTTGTGTAATTTTAAAGATTTGCCTTTCTGGGTTGTTGAATGTGGTCAGAGTAACCAGGTTGTAATTTCATCTTCATTTTAAAGAATCGGCTGCCAAAAAGATATTTTCTGTAGAATTTCAAGCAGGAAAAATGCAAATTCAGGGGATGAATGGGAGGAACAAAAAGTTTTGTCTCACATGTGAATTTTGAAGAACATTCTTGTGATAACAACTTAGGTTTGCAAGGTAATTATTGCAATAATTTGGTAGGTAGAAGTGAAGAAAGCTTTAAAAGTGGAAGACAAATGTGGGCTAAAATCACATTCTGACCCCATTTTCATGCCACTTGTGTCCCGGAATGTTCAAGAACGCAGCAAGTATTTCCAAAACAGTTCCACACACTAGACATTACCTGCTTTGGGGAGGGAAAAAAATGCACTTAGCAGAGGCAAACCTTTATTTAATTAGCCACAGTGTAAAGGTTTCTTGTATTCCTTTGCAGTTACACGGCCATGAGAGACTGTGGAGTACCTGAAGGGTAACTCCTACTGGGACTAATTCAGTCCAGACAGCTCCAAGTATGTTCATTAAGCTCTGGCTGGGTTTCACACAGGTGGGGAAGGTTAGAAGGCAACAGATAGAGAATGGTACTGATTGTGTTAAGCATAAAACACCATCTGTTTCACAAGTAAGAAGGGAACAAAATCGGCACGTCTTGAGGGATACTATCCCGCTGCTGGAAGTCAGCTCTCTTTTTATTTATTTATTTATTTTTTATTTTCTTGCTACATTTTCAAGCTTCCATGTAAACCAGCTAGAATGTAGAAACCGTAAGCTCATAAATCAGGGGGCTGCTGAAAAGATGCTGAAGTTTAAACTACCATGGGGACTTTCAGACCTGTAATGCGTCAGGAAAAGAGGGAATTTTAAATAAGTGTTATGGTTGGCAGGAGAGGGGGAATAGAAAGAGATTTAATTCCAAAAGTTTTAAAATAGACCAGTTTAGGTTTAAAAATCAATTGATACAAAAGTAAAAACACTCCTCCCAGACTACTGCTTTCTTTTCACTTTCTAGTGACCAATTAAAAAAAAAAAAAAAGTGGGTTTGGAATGGCACAGTAAATATGTCAACATATTAGCTACTTTATTGTCAAATCAGAAAACTTTCTTGAGAGGTTTCTAGTTAAGAAGAAACACCATGAGCAGATGTAAGTGCCTGGATGCAGGTGTGTCTATGTGCTCTGGAGCTTTGTGGACACTGCAAGCCTTGACTCTGCCCATATGGGCAAAGAGGCAATTTTCTTTATTCCTCTACTTGTAAAAAAATTCTGCGTGGGAGAAGCTTTGCATTGGAGAAGGTAGCTCCAGGGCTACAAACTTTTGATGCCTCAGCATCAAACATCAAAATGCCAGACCAAGATTTCTGCAGATCCTGATTTGTGCTCAGCCCTCCAGAAATCACCAGCCCTTGTGCAGGGCTTCGTTGTGAATCCAGGTAAGTTCAACTTGTTGTAATTTTGGGTTACTACCTATAATCTCCAAACTCTGTATTAATAACAGTCAAAGTGCTAATAGGAAAATTGTAAACTCACTGTCACAGCTGTATCAAAACTTTAGTGGTATTTGATATTTTTGCTAAAATCTCAGGTCCTGAAATCATACGGAGTGGGAGCCTCTCCTTTTTCTGTCTCTCACTCCCCTTCTTTTATTATTATTTTTTTTTCTCCTGTGTTTTCAACACAGTTCCATTATTTGAACAGGAATAATTTTCTGACCCAATTATACTAATAATGGTTTTGCTGGTTCTTTGGCTGTTAAACGCTGACTTAGTCTTGACTTGTCCCAACTGATTGCTCACATTAGAAACAGGATTTCCAGGATGTGGGCTAGAGGTTTTACAGGAAATAGTAGGATGACCGTGGACACACCTCCTGTGCCCAGAAGAATGTTTGCAGAGGTGGAAGCAAGTGACATCTGGGCTGGCATGTGTCCCCCTGACACACAGGTGATGTGTAGTGGCAGAGAAAAATCCTGAAGCAAATGTTTATTGGTTGCTTCAGTTTTACTTCCCAGAGGAGAAGCATCATCAATATTCACTTCATAACCTTTGCAGAAGCCTGTGCTCTTTACCTTTCAACATTTGTCTTGCAAGATTAGCTGATCCAAAGGCTTTATTTTTTTATGTTTGGAAAAGATTCTTCTAGACAGTTTAGCTTTCATCCTGTGCAGATGACCCCCAGAAAAGGTTGTAAGGGTATCATTCTTTGAAATAATAGCTTTTGCTTTGTTGATTTTCCTTCTCATTGTATATTGCAATGCCAAAATAAAGAAGGTACAGTGAAGAACTTGGTGGGAGCCCAAACAAGAATGGTGAGTAAAACCCTAATTTCCTTTCAGGCCCTGACTTTGCACTAGGGAAATGTCTTCTTCCCTAATATAATTTCAGAACTCATCCATCTTTGGGCCACCTGGAACCAACCCCCTGCATCTAGAGCATTTCTAAATCATGACTATGGTTCTTACAAACTGTTTTAATGCTCAGGATTTTTCTGGATGAGAGAATATTTTAACCATTTGTGATTTCCTTCACTGGTCTGCACCTGGACATCCTTTAACACTGAAAAGGATCTACAGAAGGACTCCTGAACCATGACAGACAAGGTAGGACCCTATGATGGAGTGGAGATTGTGGCTGTCTCCTTAAGATCACTAAAAAGGAACCTACTGAGTGCAGGATTGCCATGGTAGGATCTGTAAGGGCCATTTGGTTTTGGGTTGCTTGTGTGTAGCAACAATGAGGTGAAAGAATGAGACAGGTCAGCAGCTTTGCAGGCACTGAGAAGACTTCCCAGGCAGAAGGTCTGTGCTTACATTTCCAAAAAAATCCACCTTGTTATAGGTGTCATAAAACTAAGGTCCAACTCTCTTCTTGTTACTGACTGGCCTGGGTGTTTTTCACTGGAGCTGACGCCACATGAGACCAGACTGAGAGCTGCTGGTGCTTTTGGATGCACTATTGACCACAAGTTCAGCTTTACTGATGTCAACTTCTCCATACTCATCGTCACCCCCTATTTTCCAGCCCAGATGTACCTATGTATGTGGTAGCAGAGGTGAAGCAAAACACTTCAGTGGCTTCACCAGAGTGGCATGAAGCTTTGGTTACATTTAAAGTGTGGTTAGGCATCATCTTTCACAGTGCTCTCAGTTTTCTTGTCTTTGTTGAGGCACTGTTTGTCTGTGGCTGTGGTCGCTGAGAGGAGGTGGCCCCAGGCTGTTGGCACAGAGACTGCCACATGGGTGGAATTGATTCTTCCCCTGTACTTCAAAATTCTTCATTGACTATGCCACAGAAAGTTGCAGCCAGTTTGGTGGCAGCTTTAGTCTTGTAGAAGTTCCAATTCATTGCCCAGTTAAGCAATTATTTTGTGACCTTAGAGTTTATCGCATAAAGCGCGAGGTTTGAAGTTCATCACCTACTGTAAGGATTTTGATCAAACAATAATTACCAGCACTTAAAAGATATTCTGTAGCCTAAAACACTAAATCCATTGGTATATATAACACCCAGCCGTGGAACATATGTGTGTGTAACAGTATCAATACTGAAAGCCCCTACTGTGACGAGCCGTAGCAAAGCATTTTTAGCCGACATACTTCTGGGATCGCTAATGATTAATTAGTGTGTATCATAATGTAAAGCAAATGTCACCCCTGCTACCTGGGGCTGCTGTCATTTGAGAAGGGAAACTATTTCCAGGGAAGCAGTGGCTGGAAGATGCAAAGAGCATCGCAGCCCTGCCACCTCGTGGGCAGAACCCCACAGCTCCCACGGGGAGAGGAGGGGTCCCCGGCTCCCCAAGCTGCTCCTGGCATCGCTGGGAAATGGCTGAAGGCTCTTACTGTCTGGCAAAATGATTTGAAAAGAGAAAAATCGACAGCAACAAATTTTTATTGGTTCTCCATCACTCTCCGGAGGGCGGCTGCCTGAAAGGGAATGACCTCAAGGGGTTGCTAATGACCAGAGATTTCTGAGAGCTGCGTGGCAGAGTTGGGTAAATAAAAAGTAAGGATTAGGTGCCTAGGAACCATACGATTTACTGGTGATTTCTTCTATAACCAACTTAATTATCTGAAGGTCTTGCAAGTGAAGCAGTTTGCAAGATAGCCGTGTAACAGGGGTTTTGCTCTTTGTTGAGAAACATGCAAGAATTTTCTCTCCAAGTATGAAAATCCCACTGTGCCACATTTGTGTTAATTCAGAGCATCGTGTTTTATCCCACCTCCCCCTTTTTGTTCCTTAAGAGCTACAAATTTTTATTGTAAATCATGCTATTTCACAAATATTCGTTGCTCCTTCTTTCAAGTATCTCTCTGGGAAGTGGTTACCAATCAACTGGAACTATGGCAGGTTTGGTCCTGCAAATGATCAAATATGAGATCTATAAAAAGAGAGTCTTCTGTGTGCAGTGGGCCCCTTTTAATCAAATGGGGCTTCCTGCAGATGCAGGGAACCGGCGGGGTGTATCTTGTTGCAGGCTCAGCCTAAAAGTATTTGCTTGCTGATTTTTACTGGCAACAGTCAGACATCCAGAAGAGGTGTCACAACTGAACTAATAATGAATTTTTTTATCCAGCACTATTCTAGCCAAGTGGCTAAGTGGATGCATTCGACTACTGCATTTCTCTTCAAAACTGCAGCTTTGGATTTTGTAATGCTACTGCAAAGTGATTTAAAAAAATAAACAAAACAAAAGGCAATACAAGACTATAGCTGTGGGTCATTAAACACTGCAATCAGATAGCACTAATCTGGACAATTTGTGTGGTGTTAATGCAGTTTTAGCCCAACTTCACTTTTAAAAGGGTAAGAATGGTTTGATTTAGCACATTTTTGGTGCGTGCAAGTTGAAAAGCATGCTTGACTTCCGCTATAAATTGTATCCATGCCTCATCACTCTGTATTTTTAGTTATGCTGACATCCTAAGCACAGTAGGATCTACACTTGACATTTTAAAGGAGCTTTTATAATTTATGTGGGTGCTTGATAGAACATATTTTTTCAATCTGTTATGTGGGAGGGTTACAATTTAAAAGTGAATTTAAACTTTCATTTTAAACACATGCTAGGAGCAGCTAATTTGAAAATGTAAACTGTATAACGTACACATAATTTACAATTCTCTGACTAAACTATAGAATGATAATTTATTATGTAAATAATAATTTTATTATGTAAATAATAGTAATAGCTTCAATGGACAAAACGTAATCATCAGTGATACCTTGCTAATTTCCAGCATGGGTTTGATCAATTTTGAGGGTTTTGCTACTCATTGTAACAGATTACAGAACTTCTTCTCATTTCTTCTTGCTATTTTTTAGCAAATAAAATTCTTGGAAATATTCTATTACGTACCTAACAGCACCATGGTTGCTTGGTAAATCAAAAATGCTTAAAATGACAGGTTTGTTCCTGAAAAATGCATGGAAAATAGCAGGGAATGTGAATTAATGCAGCCAAATTATAGCCAAGCTCTTCTATGATTATCTTAACCATAAACAGTGGAATTAGAAAATTTTTACATAGACTCTTTTTGTGAGCTGGGAAGATTTTATTATGGTTTTGGGTTTTTTTTGGGAGGGGGGGCTTTTGCTGACTTGTGCCAAACAGTATCTGTGCCTCAGACTGTGGGGCAAAGGACTAAGTCTTTCAGCTTCCCCAGGGACAGTTTTTACAGCAATTTTTTTTACAAGCAATTTTCCCTGAGGGGAAGGCACAAAAAATTCTGGACCCTGATTCAAACATTTCCTTGATGGAGCAAGGACACATGCTGGGGAGCCCAACACAGCTGAGCTGTGCCCTGGGGAGCTCCACGGGGTGATGTGGGGAGATGTGATGCTGCAGGGATGGTCCCAGGAGGCAAAGCTCAGCACCCAGCAGGATCATTTGTCTCTGCACACCCTGGCTACTGCAGCAGGGAAGAAGCATGAGAGCTGGAAAAAAACTTTTCCACTTAAATATCTGTTTCCATTTATTAATCTGTCTGGTGTGAAAAGCAACTTACTGAAATATTACACTTTTTTCAGTTTTTTTAAAAATTATTATTTTATTCAAAATTCTATTTGTGTTCTGCTTTTATGGTCTTATTTTAGCAAGAACTTAGCAACCTAGAAACTGGGGAGTCCAAGGTATCTTTTTTATCCCCCTCAGTATCTTTTAATCCCTTCATGGAAGGAGAATATGTGGCTTGTCTTGGGAGTTGTTCCACACTGTAGATTTTTTCTCCTTAAAAAGATATTTCTTATATTAAAATATCTCAGAAAGAATGCAAGGAAAAGCTCAGAGAAATTCATAACAATTATGGTCTTTCCAGTTATTCTAACTCTACAGTCTTGGCTCTGTCTTCTTTATAATTTAGGGGAGAACTTTCAGAATGAGACCCAAGGGTTCAGAAACGCTTTTGAAATCACAGCACTATTTAACTGTTCCCTGATTTTCCTCTGGAGTCACCTGGATAGTGCTGGGAGATGCCTTTGGGTTACTTATAGCAGGGATATGGGCTTTCCAGTGGATTCCAGGGCACTGCAGTCTGTGGGAGCTGAGCTGTCCAGGCACCCCGTGACACTGGTGGGTGACAGGCACCAGAGGTGAGGGAGCAGCTCTGGCAGGGGATTGCTGTGCTGGTGATCTGTAGCTAGAACCTGGTCTGGTTACACACACATTTTGCTGGGAACACTCCCATTTTGCTGGGAACGTGGTTACACACATGCTCCAGTACTTCATGGAAAAGTGGCCTGAGGGATGCAAGTCTTGGATACAGGATCAGCGTCTGATGATACAATTGCAGTTCAGCTCTAGGGATGGTGCACAGCAGGGCAGGGCTGGGACAGATTGGCAATTTCTGCTTCTGGAATCCACAGCACATTTGCTCTTGCAATGGCCCCGTCTGCCTTGAGCCCCTGTGTGGGGCTGGGTGCCTGGAGATGGAGATGTGTGTGTTAGGTGTGTTTGTGACAACATAATGTGTGTCTTGTGGGAATAAAACATCAGTACTGCTTATGCAGACAGATCCACACAGCCTGTGCTATGTATCTGTTCAGAATTATTCAGCATATTCTGTTAATATTTAAGGTGTAATTATATTATTAATGAAGTGCATAAAAAGATTGCAGTGTTAGCTTGTGTTTGCTGGATGTGTTCTCCTCTTTTTGCACTCAGTCAATCTTCCTCGAGCCTGCCATATTCTGAACACAAAATAATACAGATTTCTCACTCAAAGGGTCAGCTTTGCAGAGAGTGTGTATGTTTAATAAAGTGCATTCAATGATTTTGTGAAGATACTACACCAGGCTGAATGCTGAGTTTCATAGACATATAGTGCTAAAATTGCCTGGCCTATTATAAAGATAAAAATATCTTTTTGTTCGAATTTTCTGCTTGCTTCTTTACAAATGAAGGAGTTAAATACTGAAAGGCAGGTGGATGCTGTAACTACTTTAGAAAAAGATGAATAGGGCTGATGGCTAAAGCTACAGGGAATCTATTGAAGGTCCAGATGCAGACATGGCTCTTACTCCACACACAGTTCAAAGTGGGGTGAAGCTGCCTGGGTAATTGGCTATGAAATAAGTAACCTCTGGGAGAAAATTGCCCTTGTACTTAATTGCTTGTGTTCAGGGTAACATGTAGCCACCTGGCTGATTAGTGCCCTTACCTATATTTACACCCATCCATGTTTAAATGCAAGCACTGTTGTTGGTCTGGCTGTATGCATTCATCCAGTGGCCCTAGTGGATTAAAGAAAATATGACCACCAAGGTCAGTTTTTCTTTTCATTCTTTTATCTCCTTCTGAATCCCCCGTTTCTCACATAAGAAGAGCAAATTCAGCCCTAAAGTAAATCCACTAGCTCTAGCAGACCAGTAGTGGAATGAATTTGGTGTCAGTTGTTTAATTTGCTCATATTAAATACCTAAAGAGAAGAAATTAAATGTAGCAGCCTAATGGAAGTCAGAGAGCAAGACAGATGAATGCGTGGAAGGAAAGTGAAGTACTGAAAGAGGCAGAGAAGGCTGTGGAATTCTTCTCCTGAAAAAATCTTTGGGAGCAGGTTGAATAAATGCCTCTCAAAGATGACACTGAGCTTGCTTGGGCTGGAGAGATGGAGGGGAGGGTCTTCTGGTGTCCCCAGTATAGTAGCATTTGTGTTCAACTTTTCAGGCACCTCAAATGAAACAAGAATATTTAGTAGTGTAAGTCAAAACATTTAGTAGTCTACATTCCAAACACCAGAACAGGTTTTGCAGAGGAGTTCTGGAGTTTCTGTCTTTGGACATATTCAAAACCTGACTTGACAAGGCCCTGGGCACCTTGCTTTATCTGAGCTTGTGTTGTGCATAGAGACTGGGGTGGAAAATCCACAGAGTTTGCTTCAACTGCTCCTTGATGTGTTTTTGTCATTCTGTGAGACAGCACCAGCTTAAGATTTGTTGGTATCTTACAGTTCTACATTCATCTTTGTTTTCTAATTTACATTGTTTATTTATTAGGTATTCAGGGCATTTATGATTCGTATTTCCAAGCTCAGCTTCCAGCTGCTTATGGTTATTTTTGATAATGATATTGCTTTGCCCTCAGTCAAACTGGAGAGGCTTTATAAAGCCCTTGTACAAGGGCTAAGAAGTACTAAGAAGTACTACTTGTGGCTCCTGTTGCAGTCTGGAGTACATTCATCATTGTAGCTGCTCCAGAAGCCCATTAGTAAAACAGAGATTAGAAGCTGATTTTTGCATGCATCATCTGTCTGATCAGGAGAACATGACCAGAGAAATCTGAGTCTGAAATAGAGCACTGTACAGGCATTAGCAGTCACTTCCTTTTTATAACTAATACTCACAGATTTTTAGAGCAAAAATAGATAACTGGCAAAGATAAGAGATGCCACATTTCTCAGAAAATAAATGCCTATATTTTTCAGAATTAATCTTGGCATTTGTCTGTCACCACCATTAGGTGTACTTAAGAAAATGCTCAGAATTTTTATTTATTTTGAATATAAATGTGTTGTAGATGTAGCTCAGGGCCTGTAATTAATTATTACTGAGAGAGGTGAGGATTACAGAACAGGAAGCATGTCAACATTTTCTACATACAGGGAGAAAACCTGCAGGCTTTCCAATGTCCTTATAAACGTGAGAATATTACTGCATCATCCTGCAATTTCCATGCATCTCAGCTACTGGAGTTGTGCTATTTGAAGATCAGCAGAAAATGTAAACAAGTCGAATATAGAATTGTGAGTTTGGAGCTATTTTGGCCACTCGTGTTTGGCAGTGCTTCTAAGGGAAGTTGAGCAGTGTTTTCTCTGAGCCCTGGACCTCTTTTAAGCAGTTGTGCTAAGCACCTTCAGTGCCTGTTGACTTTGGTTTTGGCTGATTAGCATCTCCTGAAATCTGGTCTTCTGCTGATAAGATGTTCAATTTGCAGGAAGGGGAAGACATTTATGGCAGGAAGGTGTCAAAAGATAGATTCTTCAGACACCACTTTTCCTGTCAATGCGTTGACAGCCCCATCTTACTGTAGCCTTGTTAGTGTTTTCACTTCCCAGCTGTCATGAAAATGCTGATGTTTTCCTACTTTTAGAGGCAGAGAAGCTCCAATTCACCATCCTTACTGAGATGTGATACTTCACCAACTTTGACTACAGAACCTGAGCAGGAATGTTACATGGAGCTGGATGGAGAGATTTCCATTTGCCTTTACAGTTACTGACCATGCAGAGTTTAAGGCTTTTCCTTTGTTCTCAGGAGGGACCTGATTTCTTGAGGCTGGATGCCATACATCCCCAACAGGTGGTAACACAGAAGAAGTGAGGGACTTATTGATGGAAGCAAACCCATGGGACAAAGGCTTTTTCTGCTTTGCTCAGCCCTCTTAGCACCCAGGACTTGGTCCAAGCTTGTCAGCAGTCAGCCCCTTTACCTCCAGAAAGAAATTCATCCCACTTGCTCCATGAACTATGGAGATAGCATGGTCCAACAGTTTAGCTCAGACGCCTGTGTTTTAACAGCCCTAAATGTGTTTTAACTCACCCTAAATATTTCATCTGCCCTGCAAATCTCTGACAGGTAGAGACATCTTGTTTTCAGTGTGACAGAGAAGTCCTGATGGTCTTGGTTAAATGTGCAGTTTCTAAGCAATCTGGCTTTATTTTTGAGAGATCAGAAGGTTTAGATGAATGTTTTAGATTGTGGAATCTAAATCTCTTATGCTCTAAATCCCAGAGAACAAACTTCAGTTTAAAATTATAGTTCTTTCTCATACCTCTCTGTTTTCTTTCTATGTGAATGACTATTATTTCACTCCTTCATTTACACAGGTGAGATAAAGAGAAATGGAGACTATTTATTTTATTGATAAAGAGCAGGGTATTTTTGAACATAGAGGGAAGGTAAGTGGAAGGCTGATTGCAACAGGTCTTCAAGAATTGTGAGAGGAGAGTAGGATTAACACATCACAACTCTGAGCAGTAAGGGCTGACAAGGGTAATTTCCTTTACAAGTTTGTAGAAGGGTATATATACAGAGCTTGAACTTGAAAGAGAACACAGACATAAAAATATACATAAAAATGGTGTGACAGGAAAAGATTATGTTAACAACTATTTCCTAGTCTGTAAAATATGGGCAAAGTGCATAAATTCATGGGCTGGAATGAGAAATTGTCTCCCTTAACTCTATTGTGTTATAATGAGGACCTTCCACTTGTATTAAAAATGGAGCTTTTAGAACCCTGCAACAAAAAGAGTTCATTTGTATTAAAGATTTGTTTAAGGATGGACGTTTTAAATCATTTGGCCAATTTGTAAAAGGTTTTAATATTCCTGGAGCTCAGTTTTCCCGTTTCCTTAGGATAAGACATGCTGTTCTTTGTGAATTAGAAAAAGGTATAGAAATGCAAATGTCACAGATTGAAAAATTGTTGTACAAAGAGACTGTCTCACTAAATTGATTTCAAGGCTATACAGGACATTGTCAGTATTCGTAGACAAAGGCAAATTGGAAGTTAAATAGAAAAAGGAGAGAGATTTAGGTAAAGAACTTAATATATAAGAATGGAAACAGACATTTTAATAAAATGGATTTCTATGAAAAGAAGATATCAAGTTGTTCAATTTAATTATGTCCTATTCAGAGAACATATTTATGTCATCTTAAATTGCAGAAATACATAAAGAGATTGTTACTATGCTATAACAGCAAGATACGGTGTGGGGGGTAACATATGCACATACATAGGTATTATATGGAAATCAAACATTTTCAGATAAAGCTTTCAGAGATTCTGCTACCAAAATTAGATATTTCAGCGTGTTTAGACTGAATTATAAAGATTTGGTGATTACACCAGTGGGAGAGAGAGATTTCTGGATGTTCATCAAGTGTCTTCCTATGTTCAAACAGGAAGACATTAGAAGGCCAGCAGAGAAAGATGGTCTGTGTTGTCTGTGGTAGAATATTTAACTTGTCTTATGCCTCAACGTTATGTTATTAAATATTCCCCAAGGGTGGTGGGACAGAAGAAAATAAATTAAAGCTCGTGAGGCATATAAGTTGGGTGGGGCTGAAGGAAACATAAGCCTGCAGACAATGAATATGCTGGGATATGGCCAGGACATAGCATTGACTCTATGAAAAGAAGTGGAAAATGTACTGCAATGCTATTGTGCAAATTCTGAGGGTTTTGGTCCATTGGAGTACTATGTAAACACTGAAATTACCACTAAAAGGACCTAAAGAGTTTTGAAACTTTTTCCTGGTGGCTGATTTGAGAATATCTTGACTCTGCATGGTCAGGAATAGGAGCTGGTGCTGTGACAACTACAAAACAATTTCCTTTTGTGAGACCTGGTAAGCCATTCATATCACAGACAGGTATCTGGCTCACGAGGACAGGACAGATCCACTCTCCATCACTGGTTGTGTGGGAAAGATGAGCTGAGGTTTCTGATGGGAATGCTCCCTGTGACAAAGAGTCCCAGAGCATTTCATGTTGTGATAGTTCCCTCTGCAGCTGTTTTCTTGCCTCTGCTTTGGGTTCTTCTGGGTCTCCTTACTTTTTTTTCAGCTTGGTGGTAGAAGCTTGATTAAGTCCTGCAAATAAGACTTCACCTTATTTCCCTGTTGACTAAAAGCAGTACCTTGGCTGTACCAGTGAGATGAAAATGGTTTTATTAAGGAGGGCAAACGGGCAGGTTCTGCAGCCTTGTGGAGCAGTGTCATGTTTGTCTTCACAGGGTATGGAAGCTGCAGGTGGGGAAGATACATGAATCTCCCACCTTTTACTTACCCTGTGCCAAAACCTTACCTCTTAGCTCTGAGACTGTAAATTGCATGTTCCACACGTTCAGTGGGATTTTTTTGTGGCTGAGAATTTGGGTGACTGATGCCTGTGGTGTGTGTAAACAGATAGCAGCAATGTGCCATGGGAATTGTCAACAGTCTGGCCCCTTGGCAGGGCATAGGTAGAGCTTCACCAATCTCTCTGTTTGACATTAGAAATCTTGTGTTTGGAGTTCTCTCCAGTTCTGGGATCTGTTGGGTGGAAACCAATGTTTTCCTTTGATATGTGCTGCCCAAAATTTACTTCCATTGCAATTCCAACACTATCAGGTGTGTGCTTATCCTCAGCCACCCAACTCAGCAGGTGATCACATTACTTCATAAACTCTTGTAAAATGAAAAGGGATATTTCTAATGTTCTGTAAAGTTTACTGTTCTTCAGCCAAAGTTGGCTTATTCTTCTCTGTTCTATACAAGTGTGTTTTCTTTCTGCTGGCAAAATAAACTAATAAATAGCAACCATCAGTTAAGGGGAGGAAAAAAAAGAGAAGACTTCAAATGTAGTCTTGCTAATGAGTTAATCAGCATGTTTGAATGCTAATACGCACACATTAGTAACTGGATCATCTCCTTTCTATTGTGCACTTGGAAGCTACATTTGGGGAATTATTCAAAATTCGTATTCACTTTTCATACAAATTTTTGTGCATATTTAAATAAACCATGTAACAGTATCTGCTTTTTATCTGCTTCTTTCCTCCAATAATGATTACTCTTCTCTAATAAAAACTAGGGGGTGGAGGAATCTAGTCACAAATTCCAGCACTGTCATGCAAAGCTTGTCATTAGAGCCTGCAATCACATGTTGTTGTTGTTTGAATAAATACCTGTAATTCTTGTCTTTGCATCTGGAATATCTGTTTTCCCTCTGTGACATCAAGTCTTTTTCTACTGATTTGTGTGTCTCTGTTGCAGAAGGGATGGCTTTGATTTCTGAGAGGGAGCATCAGTGTTGCTGGGCTAGAGGCAAGACAGGGGAACTCACTTCCTCTCAGCTGCCAGGTATGTTCACTGCCTGTGGAAACACGAGGCCAGTCATTTCAGTTCCTTGCCTTTGCAGGAATGGTGGGAAAATGTTTGATAATGTTTCTCCAAGTCTTCTGGGCAGGATTGCTCAGGAGGCTCCGGAGAACTCAGCAGAGCGGACACGGACAACAGCCTCAGAGGGTCGGAGGTTGCATCTGCCCAGCTCTTCCCAGTCCTCCTCTTTCCAGCTTTGAGGCACTGAGATGTTCTTGTCATCTCAGTAGAAAACTGTGAGTAGAATGTGAGATGGGAATCTGAGGAACAGCTCATGCCCTGGGAACAGGTACAGTACCTTGCTGCAGGAATTGAAGCAGAAAGAAATGCTCTGTGTACAAACATGCAGAGTAGGTTGGCTTGCTGGGATGCTAAGTGTGTGGCAGCTGAACACAAAACCTCCTGACACATCCCTGGCTTGTTTTGCAATACAAAACAATTTGGCTTTTCCTATTAATTTTTGTACTTACCATTCAAGGCAATACCACAACTAACATTCTATCAGGCCCAATTACACTAGTGACCGGCTTCTATCTTTTTTTTTTTTTTTTTTTTTTTTTCCCTTGAAAACACTCTTTCACTCAGTCTAGCAATTAACTGCTTGAACAGTATAATAAGGAAGCAATTAAGAGGTGACAGAGAAAAATTAACACTCCATTTCACATTAAAGGCCAAGTGAGTATCCTGGCCATTGTGAGTTAAATGTGTCTTTGAAAACCTGCAGTTTGGATGTATTTTCCTTTGGAATAAGAAGCCAGTTCCATGTTTTTTTGTCTAGAGTCCCAGTCTGAAAATAGTTGATAACTAATTGGGTGCTGTCTGCTTAAACAGGCTGTATTAATTGCAGTTTGTTCTCCTCTAAGTGTCAAGGAAAACAAAATCTTTGTAATGTGGAGGCAGGCACAATGTACACAGCCTTAATTTGAATATGCATGTACCAGAGCAAATAAAGCAAACTACTTCATACAATGTTGCCATGGCAGACAGTATTTGCATAATAAATAACAGCTATCATGAGACTTTCTTTATGAAGTTCTCTGCTGTGTTGTCAGCTATAAGACCCTGCAATAAAGGAGCCAATATTGAGAAAGCAAGAGTGTGTTTTGCTTGCAAATGCAACACTCTGACGACAGTGGTTGTTGAGCATACGTGGGGTTGCATTGCTTTGCACACACGAGCACAGGGGAACTAGGCAGGGAATCGTGCAAAATGATGCTCAAAAGGTGTTTTGTGGGAGGCCAGATTTTCCAAATCTGTGCTGTGAAGGCTGCAGGTTTGGCATGAGGCCATGACCAGGCCTGCCACGTAGCATCCACAAAAGGTTCTACTTTGTGACAATCCAACAAGTGGGATGCAGTGGAGAGGGTACAAGAAGTGCTTCTTTTTAGTTTATAAGCAGCCTAGCACTCCAAAATTTCCTTGAAGTTTTGATCAGGCCGTTGATAAGATCAAGATGTACTGGCAGAGCTCTAGGAGGGACGTGACAAGTGAAATCATGAGCAGGTTGCTACTAATTCCAGAGGAACTGGAGTTGGTCTTCAGAGTCAGGATTGTGGCTGTGCTGTCTTGCAGAGTTCTGGCTTCAAAGCTGGTGGTTTCTGCTCTGTGCCTCCAACATGTTTCTCTCCTGCCAGGTCCCCCATGCCAGAACAGGAGATGAGGACAACCTGCAGCTATTTGCCTCAGTTCTGTGCCAGGGGAACTCTGTCTTCCTTTGGATCAAGGCCTTTTTGAGGCTCTTGATGTTGCTCTGTCCTCACTACATGGAATAGACCCTTCAAGTCGATCTGGTTAAATACATATATATTTAATTCCATCTTCAGCTGAAGGGTTTCAAACCTCAGAGCGTGGCAAAACTTTCATGATCAAATGATAAAGCTTTGTGAGGCTCCTTTGCTTTGGGGGTTCATTACAAATTGTAAGCACGGGTTCACTGGGGACTCCCTGAATGTTGATAGTGAGCTTGGGCCTGGTTTCCAGTGAATGTGTTGTGGAATTTGATATTGAAATCCGTGACTTTGATGCAATACTGCTGAAAGGGAGAGGTTTCAACTAGATTTTACTTTGAGCTTTTTATTTTTCTTTTGTTGAAACGAAGGGGATGAAGATGCAGATGAAGGCAATCTCTGCTTCCAAAATATTAGGGAGAGCACAGGGAAGGTCTGAGGCAGGAATGTAAGGAAAGATTTCAGATGGAATTAAAAGTAATAATAAATCTAAAGCTGAGACTCTATGCTTGGAGGTGAATGAATAGGGCAACATGGCTGTTTGGGCACAGCTTATTGACATGGTGAGGAGCATGATGGAAGTGAAGATGATTAACTTCAGAAGGCTTCTGTAAGGCTTACTGCAGTAATCAGCTGGTTTAGAGGTAGATTTGTTGAGCAATCCAGTTTGTCATTTTGCTCTGAAAACAGGGAGAGGATGGTGATCAAATATTCAGACTGTGAGCAGGAGAACCCCTCTGATCCTCTTTGGTTCTGAGGAGAAACCTGTTCCTAGGCTGAGAGCTTTTAGACTTATGGACAGCAAATTACTGACTTCTGGAAAATCTTAAACAAACAAACCAATGCTGTCAAGGTTTGTGTGCATGGGTTTAATGGGCTTTAATTAGTATTTTAATTAAGTTGGTAGGTGTGGCTTGACTGAATGCTCTTAGGTGTGATTTAAATAAGATATTAACTCTTTTGTCCCATTCTAACCTTTTCTAATAAAACTTAAGTACTGGATATTTGGTAATATTGGTCTGTGGTGTGTGGATTGGCAGAGTGAGAATTATTGCTGGTAACTCCTTGAATTTTCCATAACTTAGTGAAAAATAAAAAAACACTGAAACTTCTAAGAGGCTTCTCTGAGTGTGCTACCACTTACTGACATAAAGCAAAAGTTACTGAGTCCCTGATTTATTTTGACATATGGAATCTGCATGGTATTTTATTTTATTTTAATTTTTAATATTTGTTGTATTTAGTAGAAAATTTAGTCTCTTCTCTTTCTTTTTAATATTCTCTTTAATAAACAGTAAGGAATAAGCTATCAGTAGGTATGCTAGAAGTAAGCAATAATTTTCAGGTTTTCTTTTGGTCTGAATATCAGAAATTATACCTTTATCTGGATGTATTTTTTAGCTAATGGAGGAATCGTAATATCTATAGTAGGTAATATCTTCTTCTAAATAGAAAAGAAAAAAAGCCTCTTCAAACAAGCAACCCTAGATCTCATACAACAGCACAGCATGTGTCAATTCACACCGTGTCATGTGACATGAAACTACTTAATGCAACCTGACTTAAAATGACATTTGTATTGCCCATATCATAGAATAAAAAAATAACACTTACTTTCACAAGTGAGTAATTATCTTTTCCAGCTGATGGTATTTTGCTATTTGCAGGTCAAAATGAAAAACAGGTAAGGGTTAGTGAGCTACGTTGAAAAGAAATATTACAGTAGGGAAGAGATTTGATAAGGCCCTAACCATGCTGGCAGTATGAGCAAAAGAAATGGTTCTATTCATGAAAGGATTGCTCTGCCTTTAGATGTGATTTGAACTAAAGCAGGGGGAAATCCAGAGAGGAAATCTCAGCTTATGAACAACAGGCTCGTGAGCTAATTAAGGCCAAGGGACAATTTTAAGGAAGGAAAAGAAAACATGATATGTTGCCAAAGACTGAGGGCAAATATGTGTTCTCCATGTAATAGCACACATCACACCACAGTGGACTGGTGATGCACAGATTGGCAAAAGGGACTAATTCTGGATGCTCTTCTCCCCAGCACACCACTGTGCTGTACCTGATCATGCTGCCTGCTGAGAGGATAATTCTTAGGTGTGTTCTTACTCTGAGGACCATAAAATTTATGGTTTATTCATAAAGATCCAAATCTGATCCATAGTTAAGGGCTCTGGGTCGTATGAATTCTGCAGACAGAAGTAGTTCACAAGGAGTGAGAGCCATTCCCAGCCTAAGGTGCTATCTCTGCTAACAAGAAATTCCCCAGTCCTGGAGGCTTTTCTAATTAGACTCCAACTTCCTCACACCCAAAGGAGACATTTTGCAGTAACATCTTATGGTGACACAGTTCTCTCCAGTTTCAGCTCATCATGCTCCCACTGCTCTTAAAGCATCTCCTCCTTGCTTGTTGCTGAATACATCCGTAACACAGGTGTGTGCCAGCTTGCAGACCTTATCCATCCATCTCCATTTACGTGTGATGCTGCAGGACATCTTGCATGAGCCCTTTCATGTAGCCCAGGACCTGCAAGCGGATGTTACCTTCCAAAAATGGCTGTGGAAATAAGCTGATAATTGGGAAGACAGATGGCACAACCATCCTGCCACAGGCAGTTTCCCTGCAAGGATTTGTGTGGAGCACAGTAAATGGCTCCATTTTGCAGAACACTGGGTGATTTCTGCCAGCTATCTGGGTGACGGTGTTTCTTGGAGGAAATCTCCTCCCCTTGTAGTAGCTCAAGCCCTGAAAGGCAGAAACACATTAGCACTGTGATTTGTAAGATCCTTTTTGGCTATAACCTTGTAACCTCCTTGGTTTCTAAAAAAACTGCACAGCTCAGAGCTAACTTGCACCTTGTCTAATGTGCTGGTGCTTGGGTGTTTGTTTGACTCAGGAGTACCAAGACAGTGGAAATATTAATTGTAAATTTATTTCAGCTGTTTTCACGGATTTTTTACAAAGCTACAAAAATAAGCTTGCAGTGACTATTTCTTCTTCTCCTGCCATGGCCCCATGCTGCCACTGCCATGGCAACCACGAAATCTCCTTTCCTTCCCCATCAGGTCTTGTCTGCTCTGTTGGGGAGCCTCTGCCTTGTGATGCCACAGACAGGGCAGTGTCTCTCTCCAGTACCAGGGCCACTTCCTTCTATTTCCTTACTCTCCACTCTAGGACACTCTCTACAGTAGCTGGAGATACTGGAGATACAGTAGCTGGAAAGAAGCATCTCTCCCCTCTTCTCTCCATCCGTTTATTCCGGGGGGATGGTCACATTTATGCTGTAAGAAATTAATGCAAGGGAAGAATGATACAGTTGTTTGGGTCTTCCACTAGTTAAGGCTTCTCCAGGAAGTCTTTGGGATGTCCTGGATAAGACTTTGTGGGCATGTTTACAGGCTTGACTGTTACACGTTGTTTCTCCTTGAAAACGGACAGTTCCGGTGACTTTCTAATCAAATTTTGAAGGTTTAAAACTGTGATGTATTTGTATGTGGAATTTGTCTATTTCTTTCTGAAGAAAGGACGTATCAGATCTTAGAAATGAACATAATGTGACAGTTTTGAAGCCACCATGAAATAAGGATTTATTAGTTTGTTGATCCCCCCTGGGGACCTGAGTGCAGCAAGGGCAGGAATTGTGCTGACTCGGGTGGAAGTGAGGAAGATGTTCAAGTTGAAGGCAAATGGTTTTGCTTCCCAATCCCAGGATATAGGCTGGATGAGCTCAGCTGCCACTCAGTCTGTTAATCCCTCAAATCTTTAGCGCTTGAGGATTAATTTCTCTTAATATTGTGCCAAATATAATGGTATCTCTATCTCTCACACTATTAGATGTGTGTGAACTACAAGGGGTCTTTTGTCTCCCTAATAGGATTCAGCCCTAATTCTGAAATCATAAAGCATGAGTTTAAAATATAACAGCTTTAAAAAAAAAAAAAAAACAACCACAAAACAACAATCCAAAACATTTTCCACAGGTAACAGCTGAGCAGTTGTAAATCCCTAATCCTGGGCTCTGTTCCTGCCCTTCCCACCAGCCCTGCAGCAGCAACAGGCCAGGGAGCAGTTGTGCTTCCCAGCTTCTGCTTTATCCTGGTATAGATAGAGTCTTGACCTTGTAGTATTACACCTCTTTGCTGTACTAGCTTCATCCACACATGGTGAGTGGTAGAGAATCAGGATTTAGGACTTGCTCTTGGGCTCACAGGGCTACAGCACTGAAGGCTGATAGCCATATACTGTCCTCCTGTAGTGAAACTGCTGGTGGAGGCACATAATAATATGATTTCTCACTTCAGAATGGTCTCACTTGGCATTTATGCCTTTATGAAGGAATTATTGCTATTTTCTCTTCCTCTCCAGTATCCCTAACAGCACCTGCAGATGACAAATTGTAACCAATTACACTATTACTTTTAAGATGGGCTGTATTGATTACCTGGGCTCTGCTCCAGGTAAGTCTGAGAGATCTTGCTTCAAACTGTTCTTTTCTCTTGGCACCAAGAATCAGTGCATGGTGCATCAAAATGAACTTGAATTAGAGCAGGCAGCATGTGATGTAGGGGCATATGCCAGCAGCTTTCCTCTGACAGTCCCTGCCAGAGATCTCCCTGGGAGCCCTTCAAAAAAAGTCGCTCTCAAGCTCAGGCTTTTTTTTTTTTTTTTTCCCCCTGCCCTTCCCTGTTATCCACTTTGGTTTATCCAGATCACTTTAGCCAGGGATGCTTCTGACATTCTCCATGTCCATGTTCTCCTGCAGCCCACTGATAAAACATGTTAAGATGATGGGCTAGGAACTGGTTCCTGGGGGCCTCTTGGAAAAACTTTGCTCACTGATGATATCCTGCTCTGGCTTTGGTTTTCAAACATGCATTTTTTTGAGGTTAATATCCTTCAGTGCTAACTTCTACCAGGCTGCCTTTGTGTATTTTTAAATACAATAGTGTATTTTAAATTTTTTTCCTAAACTAGAAAAATGTCCAATGATACCAAGTCAAACAGATGATGAAAGAACTTAATCAAAAATTAAAGAATTAAAGGTGTAAGAACACCTTTCATTCACCAAACTAAAAGATGTTCACAAGAATGAGTAGATTTCATATAACATAATCTAAATACAGAGCTGGATAAAATCTGAAATTGTGAAAATGAAGAAGTTTAATTTTTCAATGCCAAATGACATTTAAAAAAAAAAAAAATTAGCTCATATATACTTTCCAAGAAGTAAAATTTGAATAAAACAGTCTGCTTTCATGATTCCAAACCATTTTAGATTAGTGAGTACACTTCTTGTTACATAAACTTTTTCTTCCACTTTGGGATGGCAAGCAATGTACAATTCTAAAAAAAAAAAATTAAATATTTAGGTTATTGACAGGATGCTTCCTGGTCAGAACTGCTTCATTCTGGAATATTAGCATTTTAATTATAGGAATCAAAGCTGCAATTTTACCTCAAATGGTAATAAATTAGCTTTGAAGGTGTAAAGTGATATAAAAATGTTAAATTCAGAACCAGTTCAGATTTTCATGCTTTTGCTTTTAGGTGAAAGTGAATACAAAAGTACAGAAATGCTGGATGCAAATTCTTTGACTGCTGCAGTTCCTAGCAATCTGAGAAATATCTGAGATATCTTTCCATAAAACTGGTCTGATGAGATTTTGAAGTTAAAAGGTCAATCTTTGTTGATTGATTTATTTATTGAGGCATTAATTACAATCTTTGAAAAAGTGGGAAGCTGATTTTTTTTGTCTGTCAGCACCCTAATAAAGATAGGACACTTGCTACGTGTCTGCTAAAAGTATAACAAGATTGTGTAACTAGAAATGGAAGAAGTCAGCAAAAATTAGAAAGAAAGCAGGCAACTTTTAAAGTGAGATCAATTAACCCTTGAAATAACATCCCAAGGGGCAGAGTATCTTTTCTACCACCTAATGTCCTTAACTCAAGGGGGAATGGACTTTTCAAGAAGATTCTGTGCCAGTGCAAATTGCTCACCAAGACCTAGGAAGCACGGAGTGAAATGCTGTGTTATGCAGGGATTCAGAGTAGGGAGGATCCTGATGTTCTGCCTTAACATCTGTGGCTTCAGGCTTCATGGAATAGGGGGGAGTCAGGTCTGCAAGGTGAAATGTGGATGTTCTGGGAAGCAGAGACTTGAACCATGCCCAGATGTGCAGTGTACAGATGTGCCCCATGGTCCATCATGAGCACCAGCTGGTTAAAACAAACCCAGGGAGGTTGCAGGATGGAGCAAGTTTGGCCTTGTGGTTTGCACTTGTCTAGTTTTCCTTATCCTTTCCCATTGCTCCTACATGTTTGAGTGACTGCTACTTGCAAACCTGCTGTTAAACTCTGCTGGTGCTGAACCCACATTAACCTGAAATCGTCTGGAAAGCTCAAAACATTCTTGGAGGTCAGGAAGAAGAGGCTTATGAATGACAAAGAAAATAGGAGTCAATGAGACACAATGGTAGGGGAAAAATATTTTCTTTTACAGAATCTGATGACTGAAGAAATTCCCCAGAGAAAGGAGAGTAAGGTGCTTCCTTAAATGACAGTGAATGACAGCTTTTTTGTGTACTGTGGCTTGACAGTTACATTTTTCTCTCTGAGAAGCAAGTGAGAAATAAGAAACTAGCTCTTTTCTCAGGACATTATTGCTCTCTCACATCCCAGCTCCTCTCCATTTAGATATTCTCCATTTTAAGTCCAGATCTTCCTCTGCTTCCATTGAATCCTGCACAGTTCTTCACTGCACAAGAAGATTTGAATAAGACCATGGAAAAGAGGAATGGACCAACCTTCTGGTCCCTACACTTTTTAGGGCATTCCCAGGTCCCTCCAGACCACCCACTGCTGTAGCACTTGGGTGATGGATCACTGGCACTGGGAAATGGAGTTCCCAGTGACACCAGCACCTTCAGGATAGAGACACAGCGATGCTGAAATCAAGAGGTGCCAAGTGCATTTTCTATTACATGGGATTATGGAATATGGGTCTCTGTGAGAACTCTTGGATGAGGGAAAAGGGATGACACACCCCAAGGAGGAGTGTAGGGAGCTTTGTGAGGAAGTCTTGAGTGAAGTCTTGGCCTCCCCACAGAATGACAGCCTCTTCTCAGGCTCCTGTGGCTAGGGCTGGTTTTCCAGTGGTAGCCCTGATCCAGGAGCCTCCTCCTGGTCTTGTCACCCAGTGTGAGCTGGATTAAGCTGTCCCAAGCAGAAGGACAACACAGACTCTCCACCATTATTACCCAGATAAGACGAAGCCTGGCAACATGCCAGGGCCACCAGAGGTCTTTGTCCTTCTCCTTCATGCACAAGGCACCAGAAATGGAGGAGAATCAGCTGCAATGTCTGAACCTGGAAAGTCTGACTTGCCCTGTGGGTATTTACACATTTGCAGAGTTCGGGTCTTTGTGTAGTCTGCATCCAGTTCTGCCTGTCCTGCTTTCTGTCTGTCTATCCCACCCAACCATGGGATTTATCCTGCCTAATACCTGCCACAGTATTTTCATGTTTCCTTCTGATGTCTAAGGATGAAAAGGTTTCTAAAAGGAAACCACGTGGATTGGTGCAGGCTAAACATAATATACAATTTTTTTGAGAGCATAGGAAGCCCCTTAGGCAACAGTTAGGAGATCTCAAAGCAAGGTTTGGTAAAATAGCTCCTGTTGGTGTCTTGTGGGTTATGGCTTCTTAACAGAGAATTCCCCAGGTGCACTGCCTCTTTCCCTTGACTGTCTGATTTAACATCTTGTTTGCTTTTGTCTTGTCTTGTTTCTTTTTTATCAGTGAGCATTACTTGCTGATTTTCCTGGTGGTTTTGATGCCTGAGTCATGGCTTACGGCTTGGGAGGTGAGTGGGGTGCTGCAATGGGGAGCCTGGTGTCAGTCCACCTCTTGTTTTTTTGGTTCTGTTTTCTAAATTTCACTTCACGGTGGAAAGAGATAAAAACTACAAGCCTTCCTGGCAGGTGTCCTGGCGGCCTTGATCTTCGTGTTTTTTCAGCTCCAGCCCCATAAACCTTTGCAGCTAACCTTGCAGCTGCATCCTGCTAGGCTCTCCCACACAGGTCAATCTCATTTCTAGTTTTGATTGTTATAGTTAAAAGATAGAATTTCCCTTTCTTGCTTCACAGCATTCAAATGCTAATTAGATCCCTTAAATGTCTAGGAAGTTCTCCTAGTTTACACATATATGGTTTATTAACTCATGCTCATTTCAAACCTTTCCTTTGATGTAGGCTAATGGAATTATTCTTTTAGAATCACTTTAAAAGGCGACTTCTATTTCTTTCGTGCTGGATGGTGTTTCTCTGAAGCACATTTGTGGCTGCCTTGGAAAAAAAATACCTGCTTTTCCATGGGCTGGTCTTGAGCACCCTGGGATATGTATGCAACAGATAAACAGTTGTTTTCTATTTGCAGCAACTTACTTTTTTGAGTTCACACTTTTGCTCTTTGCTGAAATAATATTTATTTTTCCTGCCTTTCCAGAGCTGCACAGCTAATAAGATGGCCAGGTTTGCAAAAATACATCTGCCTGGAGAATACAGTCATGTGAGGCAGTATTTGTTTCCAGCTGTTTTCTTGTCATTAGCTTTTAATTTCAACAACTACCTGCTTGTGCCTCTCCTCTTTTTTCCCCACCTCAGGTATTTTGTGCTGTTATTGTGATTGTCAGTTCTGTTCTGCTTGAAAGGTTTCAGTATATGTTGCCATGGTTACAGGTGCCAGAATTGGAAATAAATGAAGGGGGTATCAAGGCACCGTTGTGACTCTGATGGAGGCTTAGCACTAGGATGTTAGCTATTACTTTGCTGGATTCCACACTATTTGATGACAGATCCATTTTAATAGAATATTTAAATGCTTGCGTGAATATAGATTGCTCTAAAATGGAACTGTGCAGAACTGGATTTAAAATAAATTAATTTTTTTTAACAGCTATTTAATGAGTGCCTAGCTTTTGGGACAGTCTGCAAGTGAACAGAATGTATAGAACATCTCCTATTTAATGAAGGTGTGGATGGGTTTGTTGATACCTATGACTGGAATATGGATGAGTATTGAGTACGCTTCTTCGCAAAAGTTCAGAGAAGAAAAAAACCTTTTTTTTAAGAGGTAGGAATCTGCTTCAGAATGGTTTCCTGTACCTCAATGAGAGAGACACTTGGAATTTAGGTGCTCACTGTCTCTATACAGTAGTCATTGTAGTAGCAGCAAGTGCTTCTGAAGGCTTGCAGGATGGAGAAGATGCATGAGTTTCTGCAAAGCCAGAATTCCTTTTTCCATTTCCTACTTTATAGGCTTGAGACTGAACCCAAGACCCAGAAAAGTTAATGGAGATATTCCTAACAACAGCAGCAAAATTTTTATTTAATCTTAGGTCACTTTTTTAGCAGCTTTTCCCCCACACTGTTCAAAGCAATCCTAGTCTGGTTTAAATTCTTTTTTTCCTTTCAGACTCTCTCAGTCAGGCCCTCTCAGTGTCCATCCATGGGTAATGTTTTTCTTGTGTTGTTTAAATGGGGGAATAGTCAAAGTGTGGAAACACTGCTAAATATTTTAAATGGGGGTTAATGTGTCACACTTGTCCCCGAGAAAGTTCCTTCTTTCCTTTCCCAGAGAAGAGATGGATCTTCCTTTATTGGTGATATCTGTCCCCACTGAAAAGCTCTGCCCATGAGAAAGGACATTATGTGTGCATATATATACATATTCTGTACATTTACACACACTTGGAGTTATGTACACATAACTAAATTCTTCATATTTTTGAAGCAGGTTTAAAATTAAGCTGTGGTTTTGTATTTTCTGACATTCTGAAGCCAATAGAAAGAAAGCAAACAGTGTTGATTAGTGATTATAATACAACATTTTAGTAAACACTGAGGATTTTACAAAACTCAGTTTATCATCTGTAAAACTGGGAAAACTGGAATAAGTGAAGGCAATTACTGTGTTCATCCTGACCCTGAATTTTTGCCTTAATTCCTTACTAAGCCTTCCTGGGGCAAAATTGCTCAGTGAGAGTACCCTGCCTCTTAACCATCAGGATTAGTCTTGATGAGTACCTTTGGTTACACTGCTGTAAATGTGGAACTTAATTTAGAAAATAAATTCTCCACAAAAGGCAGAACTTGCATGTAGCCACATCAGAGAGTTGCATTTGTTCTCCAAAGCTGTCACTCTTCTGAGGTGGTTTAGAAATAGTACTAGATGTTAACTCCAGTGGGGCAGATGGTGTCTGTGATCTGGTACTTTAGCTGGAAAATGGGAGGTGCCTTTGGTGTCTCTTTTTGGTGACTCTGTCCCACCTGGACATAAAGCAGGTGACTGTCTGGAGAAGGAGGATTTTGGCTGTGGTGTGAATCATTGAAAGAGAGGAACAAAGCTTGGGGAAGGAAAGGAAATATTTTTTTTAATAATGAATGTAGATCCCAAAGGGAACTGAGATCTAAGGTGTCCAAAATCACAGGACCTTAAAAAAAATAAACACAGAGTTTAATCACACAAGACAATTGCAGAACCATGAAAACTACATCTGGTGGGCTGGGCATCTCAGAGTCCATAGGTACCGAGGTTTTCACCAGTGCACTCAGGCACGTAAAGTTCAACTTAATCACTACAGTTGTGCTCACCTTTTTTTTATACCTTGTGGCATTTGTAGAAGGGCTGCCAGCTGTACTGTTTCCACTGCCTGAACTCATCCCAGTGGAGTAGCTGAGGGAACTCTGCACAGCACTGAAATACACTTTGCAGCCACCCCCTCCATGCCCTACTCGTATCTGGGAATTCTGCTCCACCAGCTGGATACTGAAAAGCTCAGCACTCAAAAGCCTCTGTCCCTTTGTCAGTCTGGGCCTAAAGTTTTAACTCTGTACTGCTGACAGGGGGAGGCTAGGGAAAGCTTTGTTCGAGCACTTGCTTCCTACAAGCACTCAGCAAACACCCAAAACTCCTACAAAACGGGGTGTCATATTTCCCTGTGATTTTGCAATTGCCTGTCACTGAGCTGGGAGAGATACATGTACACAGGATAAAAGGAGCTGCATCAAGAGCAGTGTTTACATGAACTCCATAAACAAAGCAGCATCTTCTGGGCTTGCTGCAGTGTTTCCAACTCGTTGTGATACCTAATTGTTGTCAAACTGTTGTGTTTCCCTTGACACTGAATATAGTTTACAGGAAGAGGTAAATGTAACACCCATCCATCTCCTGATTAATGACCAGAGCTGACGTTTTACACTTGACTTTAGAATTTTGACCGTGGTTTCTATCTGATGAAAATAAACTCGTGGAAATTATTTGGCTGAATTTTCTCTCTGCAAACTCAGGAATTCTTGCTGCGCAGGACAACAACGACCACTAGTGGTTAAATATGTTATTCCCCAAAATTGCTAAAATTGGAAGGGATAAGCCACGGATTTAAATAGCTTAATGCAACACATGCTATTAAATGGATTTTGTGCGTTAAGACATAAAAATATGTCAGTGTTTTTGTTAGATGCACACATTCTTTTCACAGCTGTCATCTGTCTCCTTTTTTTCAGGGATTGCTCCAAGGTGTATGCTTCAGCTGGCTGCTTGCCCTCTGGTCAATGTTAAGCCTGCTTTAAGTCCACTTCTTCCCCCAAAGCACTCAGTTTTGCCCTTATTCGAGTTCTGACCAGTTCAGCTCCTATATTTATGAAAGTTGAACTACAGAAGGTCTTCAGCAGCAAATAGCAGAGTGACTGCCCCAGTATGGAGAATCCAGGCCTTACCCCTGTTCAGATACACTGCATCAGCCCTTGGTACTGCAGTTACTGATTCTCCTATTGGTTAGCATCCTCTGGTGTTTGTCTTCCATGTACTTTTTAATTAGTTAATTACTTTATCCATATGCTAAGCACACACTAGAGCACCACTTCTTAGTGGTGTGGCGTGTTCCATACATCTATACATCTCTAAATGTTATATTTAGGCATTTTCCCATCTGCACATCTTCCTTGTATGTTATCACAGATGTCTCATGTAGGCCTTTTGTTAGTTCTTTAATGGGCTGTAGGCATCCTGCCTGTTAGTCTATTATCTCATTGCTCATCATTCATGCTCACAGGCTCCCCGTGACTTCACTTGTACAGCCACAATAATTACACATCATTTTTTCCTGGCTAAGGAAATGCTGTGCAAAACTGCAATGTTCCATGGACAGATGATCTGGGCTGCAAAATGTTACAAAGCTTGTATTCCCCCAGACCAGGCACTGTTTTTTTGCTGCCTGTTTTTCATTACTAATGATATTCACAGTGAAACCAAGTCCCTGGCAGCATGAAGTCAGCTCCGTTAAGGTGAAGGAGCACTGAGTCCCTTTTGGCTTTCTCCAAATGGCTGGAGGCAGCTCAGGGCAATGGGAATCAGGTTTTACACACCCCTACCTCAAAATATTCTTGTTGCCTCCCTGCTCCCCATTCCCCCAGATTCCTTGTGAAAATCACTGCGCTCCCCTCCAGCAGCAGTTGCGGTACCAAAGGGCAGAGGGAGGTGGCATAGGAGGAGGGGGGATCAGAGAGAGGTTAATGGGTAAAACTGCCCCAATTCAATTAGGGCACTGCTCCTCCTGTCCTGCCATTGACTCCAGTGTAAACGTAGTCAAAACGGAATAAAGTGACACCATTCAAGTGTAAAACTAAAGGCAGGATAAAATATAGGTGCTACGGGAGTGCACACAGGACCTGACCATTCCCATTATTTTTGTGTGCTTGTACAACCTTTGTGTTCCCTGCTGTTGATCCAAACACCAGTCTGCAAACTGACTTTTCCCCTGGTTCAGCTGGTGTGCTGGGAGGCTTCAGCAAGGACAGGAAAGCCATTTTATCCCTACCAGAGCTAATTTCCCCTACCCATGCAAATGTGTGTAAGTCACATTATTGTTAATGGGCTTCAGGCAGGACTGGAGGGGGGATGTAGTCCCCAGCTTACTTGGGGAGCCAGTGTGCAGTTATTGTTCTGAATGGTCTCTGCAATCTGTAGCTGAAACCAAGCCAGGGGCACAGTGCCAAAAGAAAGGGGAAAAATACTTAAGGCAGACAGTTTGCCAGTAGCTTAGCAGCTGTCAACTAGTTGTTCCAAGAAGATATAAGTATTTAAGATTAATGATACCTGGCTCTAACTCTCTTTTTGTGTATATGACATATAGCAGTGTGTGTGTTGCTATATGATCCATCCATTGCAGACAGATATAATTATTCATTTAAACTGTTCAACAGTGTGAGCAAAAAGAAGACTGGCTGAACACCAAATGCAAAAGCTACATCCTGTGTTTACAAGAAAAGTTGTTTATTCCTGGTTGGCCATAATGAAAGGTAAGGGTGGGTCTCTGGTCAGGGCATCCACCTGGGCTCTGGAGCTCTGCAGTGAATTCTCCTGTGGGGAAGCTCCTTCCCAGGAAAACCCAGATCTCCTTTTTTTAAAGATATGCTTGCTCTTAGACCCAACAAATGACTGAGTAAGTGGTTAATGCCTAACTAGGTACTTCATTTATACTGAAAGAGAATTAAGGGGAATTTCTTCCTCCTTAAGGGCACTGTCAGGATATATGATAAGGAGCAATACCTACCAGCAAGAAATCATATCCATAACTAGGCAATAACTTTGGGAATTTCCTCTTATCCGTCTTTGATTTTAATTGAAATATGTATTTTAAACAACTTCCACTAGGTGGTCAGAGGACAGAAATAAAAGGCACAAAGACTTGGTGAAAATTGGCTTTCCAGCTTTATTTTTTGTGAGCAGGGAGAAGAATGCAGGAGCAGTTTGCTCCACAGTCTAGTTGCTATCCCTGGTTCATGGATTGATTGTTCTTGGGCCTTTCTGGGGAATCAAAATGGGCAAAAGCTTTATTTCTCCCTGTGGAAGGTCTCTAAACTCTTGAAATGGACCCTGATTTCTGTTTCTCTGTTCACAGGGCAAATCTTCAAATCTTGGGTCACATTTAAACAGCCTCTGGGGTGGATGTGATGGTGTTAGTTGGCTTCCCAAGTGTCCCACCTATGCTGGAAAAAAGTTGTTCATTGATTCTGGGCTCAAGAAAACTCACCAGTTTTGGAGCAGCTGAGGGTGACCTTTATAGCTCCATAGCCTTAGGAGCTCCTTCACTCATCTTTCCACCTGCCGATCAGTAGAGAGGGTCCAGCTTCTGGAACTGCAATTGGAGCATTTCTTTGGGTGGTGCAGGTGAGTGTGGGAGACCTGTGCCCCTGTTCAGGCTGCCTGCTGGGGATAGTATCTGCTGCAGGATTCACTTAGGTACATTAGATATTCTGTATTAATACATGGGGCACAAACATCCTTAGTAGAGAATTCAACTCAGACTCCTTTCTCCATTAAATGACCCAAAAATCACTCGAAGGGTTTTTATTTTTTAAATTAAAATTAATGTTGTGTTATGAAACACTATTCTCTTGAAAGATTTGTTAGGAAAATATTAAGAAAACATTTCACTCTTTGCCCCAAATGAACTGGCAGCTTGGACATGAATGCATTTAGTGTTTGAATGGGGCTAGATTGTTTCTGTACTGAACAAGTCCCTTACTCTCTGCATTAAAATACTTCTAAATATTCTCTCTTACAGCACTGATATAATTTGTTCCCAGTTGCTAGTCCTTCTAGGGGGCTCTTTGGAGAGGCTGTGTTAATCTGCTCTTAGAAATTTGTAGATTCATCTGAAAATCAGCCTAATTGCAGTGGTTCGTTTCCCACCCTTTCTGTGCCAGTGTGCTGAGCCCTGATGTGCATTAAACCACTATGTCAAATAAAATGTACTTGGAATTAATTCCTGTGAAAGCAAGCCTTTTATCTGACATTTTGCTCCATAGAGACTATTCCTGGTGGTCTTTCTCATCACCCAGGCTTGGAGGGGACTTGGAGGGGTGTTGCTGACACCTTCAGGTAAGGGGATGTGCATCAGTGACACCCGAAGTCTTTCCTTTGCCAGAGCATCTGAGGAATAGATTCCTTGGTTATTGGTTACATCAGAGGCTGCAGGGAGGGATGGGGTCCCCAGGACACCAGTAAAATCTTTCTGTTTCCTTCCCCCTCAGGCTGAGCAAGACCACAAGGCTTATCACAGCTGAAGAGAAACAGCTTAAATGCCACATTTGCTGGAGTGCAGGCACTTCTCCCAAAGTGTCAAACCATCTCAGATGGTCTCTTCCCAGAAACCACAATGGACTTGTGGACATTTCATATGTGGAAAGACAAAAATAAATAAATTAATTAACTGATAATCAAATGAGTCTGTTCTGGGAGCCACTGAGTCCACCAGGGAAAGGTGCCTGCACCCTGAGCAGAGAGTGTGAGCAGCCTTCTCACCATCACATCTAGAAGAAGGAAACAGGCTTTTCATTTTAAACATCTCTGAGTGCTGTTGTAGCTTTTCCCTTGCTTCTGCTCTGATTTTCTGCCAAGTTTTGCATTTCAGTTGTGTGTTAGTAGGTGGCAGCCTTGATCAAGTTTTGAAACACGAAGAAATTTCTCTCCTTCCTTCGCAGGTGGCCTCTGAAAATGGTGCAAACTTTCTCCCACTAAGGATGGGCTGCCTGGGCATGGAAGGATCTATGGTCTCACTTTCCTATAGCAATGTGTATGTACTGCACTGGTAGCAAACCTCATAGGAGAGCACTTCCCTCTATGGGCTCGTTCCTCCTGAAATGTCATTTTTGCCTCTACCTGTGAAAACTTGCCTCATTAGGCAAGGTGACCAACTCATTTCAGACATTCATGGTCTTCCACAGTTACGAAGCCAGTGATGCAGTCTGGATCATGTAAGGACCCTGACAGCCCAGCCTGGCACTCACAGGGCTCTTTGCATGTGTGGGCACCTGTGCTGTTGAAGATGGAACTCACTCAGAGAGGTAACATCACCCGGGTTAAGGGAAAGGGATATTGTAAGTGGTGATTTTTTTAGATGCAATTACCCCAGCTTCATCTGGGGTAACCAGAACCTTGCTGGTTCTGGCTCTGAGTCTGCCTCTGTAAGATGGATAAAAGCATTTCAATGCTTTGTAGGATAATCCCAAGTCAGTCTGCAGTGGAACTGTGGACTCAGCTCTTGGGCTGCTCTGAAAACTGAGCACACTGCTGAGAGATCACCTCTCCCTTGGAAGGGGATTTGTGGTAGGGAATGGCTCATCTGGAAAAGCAGAAGTCCAGTTCTTTATTTATTATCCTGAAGACAAGATGAGCTGTTTAGCAGGGACGAAAAAATTCCCCCAAGAGGTGTGAAACTTCCTGCAGTATTTTTGGAGTTTGTGTTGCTGGAGGACTCCCAGGGAGAGGAGATGTACAGACAGGTGTAGGTGTGCCTGGTCAGCAGATGTCTGAGACATACCTCCTGCTGGCTTCAGCAGGGTAAATCAGAGCTCTAGTTCCCTTAGAGGGACAGAGCTAAAATGCTGAGAGTACAGGAGTGGGGAAGAAGAGCAGATGTGTGGTCTGGCAAGGATGCCACAAGCTACAGATTCCATGATGCTGTCCTTGGTCATGGGGAGGAGAGTGAGGAATGGTGCCTGTGCCTGCCCACACCTCCATGCAGGAGCTCTCAGACACCTGTGGAGCATTTCAGTTCTCCTCCTGTCACCTCGGGGACACTCACCTGAGTCACTTCTCAAGTCTAGATGAATGCTTTGACCTCCATCTCTGGAGAAAGAAATGGGAGGGCTTTCTGCTCTGGGTTGAAAGCCCTTCTCTGTTTTTTGTTGGAATCTTTCCCAGTCTGATTTGCCTGTATCAATAGAGAGGTCACCTTTCTTTGCTTTCAAACTTGATGGCTTTACGTTTTTCATCACCATATAGTCTCTCAAAAGTTAGCCAAGAGAGATGACTTGCATGGGAGTGTACCAAACAAAGATATTTTTAAAGTAATCATCTCCATTACAGATAAATGGAGTAGAAAGAGGGTGATGGATAGTACATTTCTTTCCGAGAAACTTCATATAACTGGAATCTCACTCCATTAAACTGAACTGAATGTTATAATACTCAGCTAGTGAATTGGAGAGAAGCACTATTTTCAGCCTAGCATTAATCTAAATGGACACTTTCCCCAAGGTTTAAATTATTTATTCCTTTGCTATCTTGCAAGTTCAAGATCACTGTGGTTTTAAGAACAGCACTAATCTACTTCATGAAGGAGGGGTGTTGGATATGGAGGGATCAGTGGTGTACCAGCAGCACAACAGAGAAGCCAACCCTGCTCCAAGGGGAGGGTGAACCAGGGAGTGGATTTGTTAAGTGTGGCTCAAGTGGTGTGCAGGGGGGGAAGGAGGCTGGAAGTCAGCAGAGCCCTTATTTTCTTTCTTCTTAATAGAGGCTCTTGTTTGAAGCTCTATCAGAGAAATGGATTGAATCATATCTTTCTACACTCAGGCAATTGCCACAGGGCTGCTAGTAAAGATTTCAAGCCATGAGGGATATCTGGCTTGGACTTTCCTCCTTGGACAGCTTGAGGATAGGACTCTTGACCTACTCCTTAATTCCCCTCTCTGTAGCTGCTTTGTGGGTTTTATCCATAATAATCTCTTAACAAATTCTGTGCCATCCTCTAGCTGGTACAAAAACTGGATTGGGGAGACCATAGGGTAAAATAATGAGAAAATGGACAAAAGAGAAAGGTATGAATCCCTCAGTTCTGGATAATGGCACACTCAGTTGCCATATTTTTGTGTGGACTTACCTTGCACAGCACTGCAAAACTCTTCTCATTCCATGGGGTTGCTGGGAGCCACTGGATTTTGGGAAGAGGCAGATTGCAGAAGTCCCCTGAGAAGAGGCCATCTGCTTCTGGAAAATATGCAGGAGACATGAGAGGAATGAAGCCTCAACTGTTGGTTTCTGCCTTGTCTTTTTTTGGGGAGAGGTACAGGAAAGAGGTATAGGAAAGGTGTCTAAAGGAAAAAATTTAATTGGAGTAACTTTTTGGCTCTTCACAGCCATCAGCAGAGGGTTGGGGTGTATTTTTGTTTGGTTGTTTTTTGGGGGAGGTTCATGTGTAACATAGAATAATTTGGTTTGGAAGGGACCTGTAAAGGTCATCTGATCCAATCCCCCTGCATTAAGCATGACTGTTGCTGACTTTGAAAAGTAGGAAGAACTAATTTCAGGTGTTCTCTTAGCCCTGACAATTTGACTTTATGATGGAGTGTGGTCCCTTTAGCAAAGCCAGCAGGTTAGTGGGCTGAGCATCCTGCAGCTTTCTGGGCAGCTTTCAGCAACCACTGAAGAGGCAGCAATGTTCTGAGCATCCGTGCCCCTGTCTCAGGTACCAGGGATCTGGTGTTACCCCCCACACTGAGTCCTGCATCACAGATTTTTAAAATGATAATAGGGAGAGCTAGAAGCAGAAGGACCACTTGTGTGATGAGAGCTTATCTTGGGGAGCAATGCAGGGGGAGAAACTCTTAACTCCTTGGTGGCAAATCACTCCTACAGCCCTGGACTGTGGTATTGGCTCTGCATGACCCTGGGAGTCTGAATGCTCCCAGCTGCATTCCAGCAGCTCCTGCATTGCTTTGCAGACAGTGCCCAGGCTGTGCTGTCTGAGATAAAAAAAACATCTGGAATTTATGGCTGTGATGCAAGAACTGGGTGGTAAAAGTTTTATGGACTTCTTGTGGGAGCCAGAGTTGCAGGGTAACTGTAAATCTGGAAGGCGATGTCTGCAGTCTCCTAAAGTCAGAGCATGTCAGTGATTTCAAAAAAGTGATTTCTTTAAATACCAGAACTATGCCTACAGCATACAAATCCAGCCTGTGTCTGAGTGAGTCCTCAGTCCTGTCTGTGGCCTTGGTGTGCCTTACCCTGTGCAGAGCCTGTGGATCCACGAGATGGCACTTGGGCCTCGTGTTACTCTGAAGCAGCTTTCTCCTCTGCTCCAACTTGTGAGATGTTATGAACTGGATGTCTGGGTGTTCCTCCTTTCATTCTGGGTTAACCTTTTTCGGTTTTTAATTTGCTATTAATTGGGAAATATGGTGATGCTAACAGGCTTCAAAAGCAATTAATGGCATACTTTTGGCTGTGACCCACACCTAGAGGGAGAGCTATTTGTGAAAGAGAGCCCTTTGGGAAAACCTGCACCCCATATCAAAATGTTTTAATGACATCTAATTGGATTTTGCAAAAAATGTCAGGCATTTTCTCTTTCTGTTGCAGTATTCAGGCTCACCAATTGTTTCTAATTATGGCAATGGGTAAATCCATAGTGATAGGGAATTATCCCAAGCTGCTGAAAGCTCCATCAGGAAAACCTCAGCAGAAAGTTGCTGCTGACTCTTATAGTGCAGGGAGTACCCTTGGGTGATGGGGACTGTCCTCTGTGGTGTCACCCTAAAAATGAATCCTAGCAGATGTAAGAAACAAGACAAAAATCAAGGGGAAAAACTCATGCCAATCAGAGTAATAAAGACAACAGCATGTTAATCTTCTGATACTGATGTTCAACTAGAAATGCTAGAGCAAAATGACACAACGTGTAGAAGAGACAAAGGACTCTCCTGAACCTATTGTAATTGATTAGTCCACATAAAACTATCTTTAAATTCTGGATTATCTTCCACATGATTATATTCCCCCAAATGTTGCTCCGCTTTGCAGAAACAGAGGCTGAAGGTGGCATTTGCAGCTAAGACTTCAAAATCCATTTTGTTTTTTTTTTCACATTCACAGGGAGTTACGTGGGGAAAAGTGGTTTCTTTCTTGGCAGTCCTAACCTCTTCCAAGCCAGCTTATAGCCCAACATCTGTTTCCTAGCCCCTATTGCAATGTCCTAGTGACATTTCCTTGCTGTTTGAGTTCAGCTGTTTGGCATCTGCTGCTCTTTGCTGCAAGGCAGCTGTAACTGAGTCAGCCCTCACCCTGCTGTTTCTTTGGACTGCACATTTAAGATTAACACAAGGTTCATTCATTGGTAACTTCTCACTGCCCTGGTTGTCGTGCAAAGGTTTCTTCTCATATTTCTTGATTTAGTTTGGCTTCTGATGCAGTTCTTTGTAATGTCAGGTTTTCTTTTTAAGAAACTTTCCGTATGATGCTACTGGGAAAACAAAGTGGAGAAGATTTAGTGGAAAAAAATGGTGCTTAGGTTTGGTATCTCCATTCTGGAGATACCTGTGTTCACTTTTCCAAATGTCTCTATCCATGCTGCTGCAGTTTTATTCCCCTTCCTGCCAGGCCTCCAGCAGGAATAGTAGAATCTGCTAATGTGTTTCCCCACTGATGAATTTCTCAGTTGCAACTCAAACTACAGGCTGTGGGAGATGGTGGTCTACCTGATGCTCCAAGTAATGTCTGTGACCATTAGAGACCATGAAATTACTCTAGAATGAAATCAAAGCTTTCTGTCCCATACAACAGTGTTTTTATTGAAACTGTAAATCTGAAGAATGTTTTGGAGTTGCCAAAATGTCTTGTGCTGTTTTTCATTTCAACTCAGACCAACAAACCCAAATGTCAGTTCCAACTGCATTGTGAAATTTAAACTTCTTATACTTTCCTTCCACTTCAACTGGGAATAAGCTTCAACTTACTTCATTCTGTAGCTTTAAAAAGTCTTTGTTTCAATTGAAATATCACGAATTTTCTGAAAGAAATTTAAAAAAGCCAACCCAAAAAACTCCCCCCAAACTAAAAAAACCCTCACAACCCCAACCCTTCAGTCTGTCAGGACAGTCTATCTCCTCCTTGGCAACTGCATTTGCCCTTCTTTATACTGAATTTTTAAAAAACCTGTACTCCTGCTTGGAATTAGTGTGCTGATTTGCTCACAGCTCCAAAGTTCACTCACGCTTCCTGTTCTCCTGGAGACTGGCATGAGCCAAGGCTGGATTTTGCCATTTTGCTCCCATAAGGTGGCCTTTGCAGACAGACTTGGTTGTTTAGCAGAGTGTTTGTACTAAATGGTACCAACAATGTTAAGTAATGAACTTTGCTAATACGTTGTGCTGAATTTCAAAGACGAATTAAATCAAGGAGAGCACAAAGTAGTGCTGCATAAATTTTTAATGTAAACTTATGGATTACATTGTTCTGGAGACTGCTATCAGAAGCACTTTGAAACCACATGTGGCTCGTGATAGCTAGACAGAGCCAGTTTCAGCCAGAGATGAGTTCAGACTCCTCTAATAAACACCCCTCCAGGGATCAATCTGAAGTGGTAAAATTTTATGGGTAGCTAAAAAATCAGAGTCAACAATTAGCATCATTGTATTTCCCCTCTGCCTTAATGAAAAGGATAGAGTATGTAGTTTTAGTACCCTTCTCCAACATGAAAGTAAGAAAAACATGGTGTTGAGACAAAAATGACGGATGGAGCAACATGCTCATGGGGCAAGGGAGCCTTTGTAGCTGGCATTGGTCTCCAGATGCTCCAGATGCTCTCCAGAGCAATGGATTTGGAAGGAAGCTCTTTGTACCAGCTGCACACATGGGTGATGTGTGCCTGGGCTGGAGCAGCCACTGCTCAGCTCCATGTTTCAGAAATGAATCAGTCCCAGTGTGTGCTGTGAGAGCTGCAGGGAACAGCACGTTCTGCCCTTGGGTTTTATGAGCTTCTGCTGCTGGCAGGGCTGTGGAGCCCCCCCCTGCAGCTGAGGGCAGTAAGTGCCTGCTTGTCTTTGCTCTTCCTCCCTAACTCTTTGCTTACTTTACCCATTTTGCCATTCAGATACAAAGAAAGCTCCAGGGGTAACCCTGCTGGCTGGGCAAGGTGGGAACCAGGGAGGAACCTGTGGGCAGGAATTTCCCACCAATTACTGAGAAGCTGGTGGAAGACTGAGAGGATCTGAAGTGGGAGAGGATGAAGATGCTGTATACCTATTAAAAGAGGGTATGAGCAGCTCAGCCACTTAACTAAAACCAGTGGTGGAGACTGTTTCTGGCACTCACCACTTCATCAGAGCTTTTCATCCATCAGTATAGGACTGCTGGAGCTGTGTCCATTTTGCAGGTGGGGATGCTGAGGAAGAGAAGGGTGGTGGCACAGGGGATGCCAGGAGTACAGTGCCTGCCTGCTGACTCCTGTTGTGTTATCCCTTATCAGTCTGGGAACACAGCCATGAGCAGAAGGTTTCCTGCATGGAAGTGAGGGGCTGTGTCTAATGTGGTTCCCTAATTGCATTTGGATTCATGAAACCAGTCAGGAACACTTGGGGATAATGTCTCTGCATCTGTAAGTCCTCCATTAATAAGAAACAACTCTTACCTATTTAGGGTCTCCTATTCCTCTCTTCATGGGGATGCACCTCAAGCCAACCTATATCACAAGTCCCCAACACCCCAAGCAGGTTCTCCCTGTAACCTCATTGCTTCATGACTGCCACGACTTGGCCTGCTGAATGTGTGCCATGTATCTTGCACAAATCTCTTTTTTGGGGGAAAAAATTTAAGGGTGGCAATTAGTATCATAGAATCATAGAATGCTTTTGGTTGGAAGGGACCTTAAAGTTCATTTCATTCCAACTCGCCTGCATGGGCAGAGACAAAGACAACTCCTACCAGACCAGGTTGCTCCAAGCCCCATCCCCTGGCTTTGAACACTTCCAGGGAGGGGGCAGCCACATCTTCTTTGGGCAACCTGTGCCAGTGTCTCACTACCCACAAATTAAAGAATTTGTTCTTTAAAGAATTCTTCTTTAACAGAATTAACCTCTGGTGAGCTGATGGCTGCATCTTGGATTCAGCCTGAATCCAGAGAAATTTTCCCTTGCTTTTGAAAAGCAAGACTGCCAGAGAAAAAAAAACAACAACAAAAAACCCCCAAACCAAACAACCAAAACCTAAGCCCTTCCCAAACAGCCAGCTAGTGCTTCAGCAAAGGCCTGCACCTGGAAGGTATCCTATATGCAACAAGTGTGAAAAAACTATAAAAAGCCCGACACAAACACAGCAAAAACGCCCATAGGTCAGTGCTGGGTGAGGAGAGTGGCTGGGAGCTCCCACTGGAGCTGGGGGGACCATTTGTCCCAACTGCTGTGCAAAGATATTAAATTAATAACCCTCCAAAGGACACACATCTACAGTGGAGGTCACAGACAACTGGGAGGTTCGGGGAGTTAAGGGTCTCAAGCAATTGTAACAGTGGCAACTTAGAATCTTCATTTTCAGAAAGTTTTCTAATGCTGGAGACATCTGTGTTTTGCACTGTACTGGGTTTTATTTTCAATCATTTTTCTCATTTAAAAAAATGTGTTTATCTCATTATGTCTTCATATCTGAGCCAGCATTTAATTCTCTGATTGCATATGGTCGGTACAGCATGTGCCATTACACTCACCAAAATAATGAAATGGCAGTTCCCTTTGCAAAGCAGAAGACTAGAAATAACTTTCTTTTTTTTTTTTTTTTTCCTTTTTTTTTCTTTTCCCAATAAAAGTGAATAGCTAAGTGGCCATGATTCAGATCTGAGAAAGTGTTCTCTGTCTAGTCTGTGACTTGTTGTATAAGGGATGCACTGCAGCTTTGGTATTTATGGTATATTATAACCACGTAAGAATTATTTTAAAAGGCTACGAGAAAGATCTGCATCTTATTTTATGTATTATTTATAGGCCTCTTATTCTTTCCTTTGTGCTGCAGGTTTTGATTTTTTAAAAAAATCTTTCCCCTTGATATTACAAAGTAATAGTCCTAATAACATAATTCATATTGGGAAGATGTTCCCACGCATCCCTGTGCAGGCAGCTGGGATCTGAGTGGGTTGTGTCCCACTGGTCCCTGCCACCAGCCTGGGCTCTGGCATGGAGGTGGCTGTGATGCTATTGACATTCTCGAGCAGTAGTTGACTCAGTCAGCTCTTCCTTGGGAAATCACAGCTTTAGTAGAGTACCTGGATTTTTCCCAATCTTTTTTTTTCAGACTTTATAACTGTGTTCATCTTGTGTTAGGTTTTTTTCCCCACCCTTAATGTTTCCTTCACCTTTGGGAAGCTTCTCTTTTCATCACCCAGAATGTGGTCTGTGAAAAATCTCTTTAGATTGTTGTGAAATCGGTGAAAGGCACCATCAGGGTTTTTCCCTGGATGGATAACAGAAGGTAAACCCAACATTTTTGGTCCAGCAGCATCAGCTGTGAGGGTCTAAAGAGCTCCCCTTAGCCCTGGGCAATAAATACCCATCTGCTAACCACATGTCCAGCAAACTCCTGGTTATACCAGTATGCAACAGCCCCATGCTGAGGAGGTGGTTTGGGGGTGGGTGGTTTCCCTTTACTTAGGACTGAGGGGGAGTATTTGATGGAAATACAGCCATAATGCCTTAAAAATCTTGGATCTCTGATTTCTTCATTTTCCTTGTTAATTATGTCTCCTGGCATGGGCTTGTGGGAGAAACCTGTTGGTTAGCTTCTCCACTGGCTGCCTTGTGCCTGTCTAAATTCATGGGAAGTATTACTGCTGCTCATCCTAAATGTGAGACAGCTTCTCTAGGGAAAGAGGGGAAAGAGCTGATGCCCTGAGCCCCAGCAGCTGCTTTGTGCTGGGGAGTTCAGCCGTGCTCTGGGGCTTGGGGTGGGCAAATGGAGCACAAGGGGCAACTTCTCCATCTTCCTCTGTTCCCTACATTTACAGATGGAGCAGTGTATTTTGTCAAAACTGCAGTGACCTGTTTTGTTGCCTTCATCTCCAAGCATTGAATGTCGCTCCTGGAAATAATAAAGCAGCTGTATATTCACCCCAAAGGTATCAGTTACAATTTAATAACATTTTTCCCTTATTGCACTTTTCCCCCTTTCAACATGAACTCGGGTGACACCCATTTGAGCAGCTGCTTCCTTCCATCATGATTGTATCCAGTCCCTTATTGCTTTAGAGAGATTCTTTGCAAACTTATTGTGCTAACCACCCTGGTCTGCATCCAAGCTGACTTGTTGCTGTGCAGTTTGGGCAGGACTTGGACTGTCTTCTCCAAGGTGAAGGCTCAGTCACAAGCATGAGTCACATGGAAACAACACGTGCCAGCCAGCCCAGAAGTCATTGCAAGCCTCATCTTGCCAGCATTGTTTATTTCAATATACTTCAGTGAGTGGATCTCAACAAGGAAGACAACTTCAGGAAACGGGTGGGTGTTTGTTCAAAGGGAAGTAGAAGCCAAATGTACTTTTCAACAGGGTTCACCTTCCAGAGTGTCATTTGTTGGGAACTGATCTGTTTTCTAGAGTGTCCCTGCTCTTTGAAGCTGTGACACTGTTTTCTTTCCCTGTTGACAATGTGCCTGGGAACACGGCCCCTAATCTATCACTTACTGCGGTTTTTACAGTCTGCAGTGACACATCCTTTTCACTTTTTCTAGCAGGTATTTTTTAAATAAAAGGCAGACTTCTAAGCAGCAGCTTGGTTATTCATCAATATTATTAGATTCTCCCTTCCCTCTCCTGAAGCTAGGAATAGAAACCTATGAAATGACTGTGGAGGATGCGCTCTTAAAACAAAGCACCAAGTAAGGAGGATGTGAAAAACATGGGCAGCTGAAATACAGAAAGAGATTTAGTGAACCAGTGTAGGGGGAATATTACACCCAATACCTGGAGACTGAGCTGGCAGGACCCTGGATAAGTGTGAGCAGCAGGGAGGGTAATCCATGCCCTCATCCCACTGTCGGTGCCAGGGCTGGGAATGAGGTTGGTCACATGAGGGGAGCACCTGGCTAAAGCCAGCAGGACGTAACAGGAGCTTCTGAGAAATAAATTGGATTTTCTTCTTGCTTCCAAAGCTGAGACATACACAAATGTAGAAAAAAGCCTTCTTGAAATCTTGGAGAGATATTTGTGTTGCATGGCAGGTGTATGGACACCTTGCACCAGGACAGCTATTTGCAGGTGGAGTTCTGTTCCAGCTGGTTTGTCTGGAATAAATCAGGGAGTGGAGGCAGCCATAGAAATCACTGCCCTGGCATCACCCTGGCACCAGTGGGATGGAGCATCCTTCCCACTTTGATCCTAGAGGATATTTGCCTGCTGGCCCAGACTGGGGAAAAGAGCTTTGCCTTGGGGAAGTGGTTTTACAGTGTGCTTATGGTTAGTGCCTCCTGACTGGGTTCACCTTTGGCAACCCACTATTTCAGTGGCTGACTTGGGGAAACTGAATTTGCCAGTGGGGGATGTACCCAGACTTCTGGGATTTTGAACAAGAACAGATTGAAGGAAAAAAATATTACAGCAGCCAGTCAAAGCAACAGGTAGTTTTCAGTAGAACTTGTGGTTCTGCCTCTTTTGGAAGTGCTTGCTAGCCTTGTTTGGCCTTCCTAGCCAAACACAAGCCTGGGAAACTTCTATTCGTGTGATTCCTGTCTCTTATTTAGCAGACAGTGAAATAAAAATGCAGACCTCAGTCCAAACCCATCAAAATATATAAATATACAGACGTGAGGAGTTCATCAGGGCAGTAAAGTAGGTGTTAAAGCTCCTGTTATCCCACCTGTGCTGCAATTACAAAATGACAGATCTTAGGCACGAAGGAGAAACTGGAAAAACTGCAAGATGCAAGTGCCATACCCGTCAGTTATGTGTTAGGTTACTCCAGCCAGCACAGAGAGAGCAGCTTCCATCCTGCAGCAGAGGCTACTTTGCTTTTCACAGCCTATGCTATGGAAACACAGTTGCTGTTCCATTTCTGCTGCAGACACACAGCTTGCAGATGTTGTGCTTCCTAGAAAAGTTTTGGGATTCCCAGCAAGTTACTTTGCTGGCTTTGTCCCATCTTTCTGGCATGGGTCAGTAAGGCCACAGGGTGCTGGGTGAGAAAACATGGAGCTTTTCTCTTGGCAGTTTTCACAGGCACAAGGTTCACCTGTGGTTCAGTGTTTAACTAAAATGAAGGCTGACAGCTTTCCCCTATAAATTAAATTAATGAGATGTTTCAACTACTGCTAAAATGGTTTGCACAGATCCTTACTGCTTGGTATTGTCTCCATGTCCCCTTCCCACAGGCACCTTCCAGAGCTGTGCTCACTCCCTTGCCCATGCTGGGTCTGAAGGAGTGGTCATTCCTGGAGCTCTGTGCCCAGAGAGGTGGCCACACAGCAACAACCTGCTCCACACAGAGCCACTCCTCTGCAGAGAAAAGTTTTCTTACTAACTGAAATAGTAAAAAAAGAAAACCCTGCCTTTCTAATCTGTCTGGGTGCTTTGGCTGGTGCTAATCTAAGGGCACTGAGCAGCATCAGTGCTGCCTCATGGTGCTCATGCTCTGGCCACTTCTCTCCACTTGGCCCATTTCCACAGGTTTTTCACTTAGACCTTCTTAATTCATCCTCTTCCAGCTCCTCACCACTCACAGCAATTTCCCTAGAGCAGCTTGCACACACTATACTTGTAATAGAATAACAAAATTGTTTTGGCTGGAAAGGACCTTCGAGATCAAGTCCAACCATTTACCCAGCATCATCAAAGCTGCCATTAAACCATGTCCCACAAAACCACCTCTACATGACTTTTAAACACTTCCAGGGATGGTTACTCCACCACTTCCTTGGGCAGCCCATGCTCTATAACACTTTCAGTGGAAATGGGCTGGATTAGCAGAGATGCTGATTCAGCTAACGAGCTTGATTAGCCCAAAATGAGGTAAGTGGTACATGTAGCCAGAAGAAAGAGTTTTGCCTCCTGGCAGGGCAGCAGTAAATGTGTTTGTTTGCTTGTACCACCATCAGCTCAGTGGCTCCATGCAGTACGGGGTCAGCACAGAGAGGTATCAGGACCTCAGTGATTATAGGACACTTGCCTGGGGTAAGCCTGTTCCCTGTGGAGCTCTGGAATGATAAGTAAGGTGGGTAACAGGTATGGGTAATAGTGTTTCCCTCTTAAAGAAATGCAATGCTTGGAAAATGCTCTGGGAGCAAGGAGAGCAGATTTTTTCTAATGAATAGCAACCTGGTAGAAGTCAAGCTTTTTAAGAGCAGAAATGCCCAGCTGAGGATGGGGGGAGAGAGAGAGCACACCAGCTCTTTGTTTCTTGAAAATTAAGCTGATCAAATATCACTGCAAAGAACCAGTGATACAGACAAGAAACCAAAATACAGGTAATTAGGCTATTTTACACTTACAGCTTCAGAGATTTTTCTAGCTGTGGACTGGCACCTCAAGGAACCAGGCACTTCAGTGCTGGTTGTGGCCAAAATTTCTGGTTTGTTGTGAAAAATGGTGTTTCTTTCAAAATATTTCAAATTTTAGTTTGTCTGTCTATCTGCTGTACCACTCGCACTGCATTTCCCTTACAGTCCTGGGAGGATGCAGAAAGTGTTAAGTGCTTTCCCTCTTTCTCTACTGCTTGACCTTGGGTTTCATCCATGGAAAACCCACCCAAAGGAGCATGTTACAAGTCTGGAGTGCAGGTGGAGCAAGCATCAGTTTGTTTGCAAATGCCTGTGAAATAAAGCCAGTCACTAGATTCTATTCCAGTGAAGGTCAAATTCTTCTAAAAGGAAGAAGCCATGAATGTTGTTCAAACAAATACAGATTCTCATGGGCCACTGGTGGCATCGCCAAAGCCATGCCAAACAAGAATAAAATGTGACCAAATATAGTGATTTTTCTGATGGAAGGGGAGAAGTTTTCTGGCAGAATGATTTAGCATCCAGGATTCTCCAGCTCCAAGCAGCTGGAACTGGACTGAATGTGAAGCTGTGCGTATTTAGGGGTCTTTTTGCCACTGACATTCCCATCAGACCAATGTTTCCACGAGGGATCCAGATGCTGTTTTATAACTGGAGCATCTGATATCCTTTGGGAAAATTTAGACCTCTTCTTTTTTTGAATAAGCAAATGAATAGTTTAGCCATGAAGTTGTTTTTAAAATAGCATCCATTTCCCTCTCTCTGGTACCATATTCTGTGTAATAAATGCAAACGCAATCCAGGGAGTGCTGAAAGAAGCAAATCAGAGATCCATCTAGGGCAAAATATCCTTGATGCAGGGAACAACTAGTGCAGAAGACAAAAATGAGAATATCATACAGATGGCCTACAAACTTTTCAGCTTGCTCTTGAGAGTGGCTGAGAGGGTAGGAAATGGGTAAGGTGGCAGGGACAAGAGAGAGGCTAAGGCAGGGGAGAGTGGTTGTGATGGGGGAACAGGGTGGATACGTGGATTAAGCTTAAATATAGTGCATTTAGTTGGATAACTCTTTGTGTGAGTTGTCTTCACCTGGGATGTCCAGTTTGAATGGCACTCCAGAATCACAGGCTGTCCAGCTGCTGCTTAATTATTGGCATAAGGATACCTCAGGCAGACTTTGGTAGTCTCAGCATCTTGGGCTGATGCAGTGTTTCTTCAGGGTTACCAATGAATTTCGTGTCCTTTCCTGTTTGAATTTTCATTTAAGATTTACAGCAAACAGCAATGAGTAATGCCAGAGGGCAACTTTTCAATTCTTAGAAAAATAAAAATATGTGCCAGGATTCATGCATATATTCATGTGGACACCTGTGTTATTGAAACACATTTCCTTTGCTATTTGTGATGTATTTACTTGAACCATTCTGAAATTCAAGCAATGCATAATACTGAAAAATCTCCTGTGGAGTTTAGTAGGAAACATAAAACTTTATTTTACACTTGGAAATGCTGCTCTATATATTACTTATTCTTCCCTTCAAGTATGTCCAGACTTATTCTCAACTGGAATCAGTTCAGACACTGGGGATTCTCAGCAAACTCTGACCAGAGCAAAGCCTTAAGGTTCAATACTTGTTTACCAACCATATTCCTGGGCAATTCCACTTCCCACCTAGAACTGAACTTACCTTAAAGTCCTGTCTGGCTACTTAGTATGCTCTCTCTCACAAAAAGATTTGCACATTTGCTTTGCTTGTTTAATTTACAGATTTGATTCTCAGATACACACACACACACTCCCTGCACCCCCTGGTATCTTCTTTTCTCATTGACTGGAGGAACTTGCAGTCCTCTCAGGTTCATGTTGCCCAGGGCTAGCTCTTGCAGGGAGATATTAGTCCTCTAAGGACCTTGACTCTGATTTAGAGGACTTTACTGCTGTGAATGCCTGACAGGTTGTTAAGATGGAGGAGTGGGGAGGAACAGGAGCTTTAGTGTGGTGTGATGTGTGGTGAGGTCCTGACTCACTGCTCAGACACCCTCCTATTCATCTCCTATTTAACGTATGTCTGCACTGGAGCTCTAAGCACATGTGCAGAACTTATTGCTGTAACAAATCTTGTCAGCCTGAATGACATTTGAGATGAACAACAGGAACTTCAAGTGAGAGCCAGGGAAGAATACCAGAGAAGATTAATAACCTGTCTTGAGATACATCTATTCTTTGGTACCACATTATAGCTTGTGTCCTGCTGGCACAGGTCCCTGGCACCCAGGGCTTTGCTCTGAGACCACATTGCTGTGGGGAGCTTGTGGTGCAGCCCAAATTCATGCCATTCAGAAATATGAAGATAATAAGGAGTTCTCATCCCATTAAATCTCAGCACCCCAGCCCCTTCCTGGAGATGTGAATGAGGCCAGTGAAAGCTTGCCTTGTTTGCTACTGGGAGGCTGAGGTGGTGGCACTTGTTCAATCTTCTCCAGCCAAGCCTGGGTTTAAGGTCTCTTACGTGTGAAAAATCAATAAATCAAAATATTAGAAAGTGCCATGCTGATAATTGTTTTGTCCAAGAATCTTTTTCCCAAAGCTTAAACTATTTCCAACAACATGAAGTTGTAATGAAGACTAAGTGTATTTATGAAGTGAAATAATTAACAATGGATTAGCCATTGGAATGCAATTTCCTGTTCCATCCATAACATAGGCTGAAATGTATTGGGCACCGTTGTCATTCTCTTAACTGAGAGAAGAAGTTGTATTTGCCATTCTCTGCTGGCTGCACTTCTCCAACAAAACTGCATCTTCTATAAAAGTTCAAGCCAGAATCTTAATGGAGAAAGTATTCACAAAAAATAAATGTGCACATAAATATTTCACAGGCATCTCATACATGCTTTGTGTTTCATCATATTTAATGTATGAATGTAACAATTTTACTTGAGTGGATTTTTTCCTCTTAAGCAATGCCTTAAAGAGCTTCAGGTAGAGAAATAAATTAGTGTGAATGTCTGTAGGGTTTTATAACATAATATATGGAAGAGGTAGAGAAAACCTTCTCCCCAGGGTTCTTTTGCTTAAAGAGCAGAACTGAAGAACCTCATTTACCACTTTAAGTATGAAGTACTAAAATCCAGGTGTTTGAAGCCCTGGTCCCTGCTTTTATGCTACCTACTGTCAGATCTGCTGTGGCTTTCCCTCTCTCTAGAGGTGGATGGCACAGGCTTCCAGACAGCCCATGGAAATGGGCTTCACTTGCAGTAGCAGGGAAGTGGCTGCAATTTTGGATAGCCAGTTTTACACCGATGGACCCAGCTACCTCAAGCAGAGCAGGAATCTGGACCAAGCTGAGCACCAGTGTCACCTGCAAGTGCTGCTGCTTTGCTGCTCATTGCTCTTTTCTCCCAACCCCTCAGGAAATATACTGAACAGCAAATGATCTTGGAGGGAACCCTGAGGCCTCTCTCTCTGGGGAGGACTGACACTTTGATTCTGCTCTTTGCTTTTTGAGTGCTTTACATCCTTCCACCCCCAGGATCGTGTTTGAGCATCCTAAGTAGCCTTTGGTGGAGCACTCTGCTGAACTGCAGCAGGGAGGTCCAGATGATGTGGATGGTGGGGACCCAGACAAGATGCCCTCTGTGCATCTTTAGCCTACCTAGGGCAGAATCAATCCAAGCTGCTGTTTGCTTGGCCCTGTGAGGGGCTCTTGGCTGCTCAGTGAGGTGCACTCTCATTGCTAGGTCACTATTCTATAATGTGATGCCTTGAGTTTTACATAGGTCTGCAAACAAGTGTGCCTGCCCACATATGCTGGTGGTTAATTTTTTTCCTCTCTAAATCATTCGCTACCAGAATCATATGATTTGGGAAAAGCCCCAGGAGATGCTGGTAGCCAAGAAAATCAGCTGCCTTATATTTAGGGGTGAGGGTGGTGTTACTCCATGTGCAGCCAGGCATGTACCACCTGCCTGGCAGCAGGGCTCTTTTGGTGAGAGAACCCTTCTCCAGACAGCAGCCCACTGTCTTAAAACAGAAATCAAATAGTAGGCTTTTAATGAAATCTGTTTCTCTTCTTGCCAACTGAAAAATCCCTAAACCAATCCATTTCTGACCCAGCTCCAGGTGGCCAAAAGGTAATGCAAATAGAAGATAAGAAGACCTGATTGCATTTGGACTTGGTTTGAGTTTTCATATATGCAATCATGATATTTGCTCATCATTTAAACTCTAGAGAGAGGAAAGTGGGGGGTTTTGTTTTGTTTTGTTTTTTTAATGCTAGCTCTAAAATTCCCTGCTATTTATGAACACTTCTGTCTGGATAGTTGCAGTGTTACCTCCCACAGCCACCTCTCCCACCAACACAGAACCTGAGGAACCATGTGGCTGTTTTTATGGTTCACCAGATTAGCTGAAACTCTACAGGAAGGAGGTTGTGCTCTAATAAGCCACCGAGCTTCCCTCTGCCACCCCCTCCAGGAGTGGGGCTAACCTCCCAATAGGGCTGCAGAAGATGATGTTCAGAGGAAAGATTCAGTAGAGGGGGTCTCTCTGGTCTCTCTCAGTCCTTAGTGCTGCTTTTAACAGTGATTTTATACAAACCAGCAGTCTAAATCAGGTTAAGCAGCCAACAGGGGCTTTTCTCATGGCCTTCACTTAGCATGCAATGTCACCAACACTTGGTGACAGGTAACTTCTCTGCTTCCTTGGAATAGCACTGGTGTTCTCTTCTGCAGAAATCCATTCAAAAGCTGTTCTGTACTGATAGTCAGGACTATTAAACATAAATAGAAACAGCTACTCAAGTGCAGTTTCTGCTGGTGTTCAATCTTTCATTGGACCCCTGGTGTTGGAGGACACAAGGGCAGCACTGTTGTCACCATCAGCTGCGGGGCTGGGGAAGATGGCCAAAGACTGCACTGACAGCCTGGGGAGGGGATAACTTCTTCAGCAGTTGAGTCATCGTGTATATATATCATATGAGATCACTGTTCTTGGCTCCAGTGTGAAGACACAGAGGCCACAGCAGAGAGGAGGGACATCCATCCATCCATCACTCCATCCATCCATCAGGCATCCCAGCTGGCCAAAGTCTCTGCAGGGCAGTGCGGGAGGTACGGCTGGGATGGGATGGGATGGGCTGCAGGTGGCAATGCTTGGCTGGGAATGTTTGGCTCCATCCCTGAAGAAGAGGCTGGATTTGGAGCCTCAGAGCTCAGATCTAGGCTAGAAACCTGCAGCCTGGGTTCTTGCCATTCGGAGAGGTGTGTGTGTGGAGCACAGCGGAGGGAAGAGTGGTGTTGCACATTTAAAATCAAAAAACTGTATTGAAAGAAAACTTCGTTACAGAAAACTGTAACGAAGGAGGAGCTAATGAAAAAGAAAGCTGCTGTCAGTGCAAAGGCAGATGTGTCTGAAGTGAGCCCAGGGAGCAGCGTGTTTTCCCATCCAGGTGGGCAGGGGGCTTGCAAAGAGGGTGAAGATGTTTCCAAGGTGGGGTGCGTGGGCTGACACCAATCTGCAAAACTGATCTGTGCTGGGAATGGTCAGAAGAACCACTGGGAGCTCCCCCCAAGCAGGTCTGCCATGGAGCAGCCTCTTCCCTGTGTTTAATGCCATGCTTTGGGATCTGGGGGTCCTGAATGTGATGCCCTTTTCTCTCCAAATGTAGCTTGGTGGCTCTAAGTGAAAATGAGTGTCCATGACTGGAAGAGAAAACTATTCCTTGGCATTAAGGTATTCAATTTAGAGTGTGCCATGTGCAGCATTTCCCCATGGGATACAGTCATCAGGTGCATTGACAGAACCCATAGCCCAAACTGGGCAACAGAAGTGCTCACAAACCCAATAATAACCATGCTTTGAAATCTGTGCCAGTCTTGGCTCTGCCCATGTAACCAGTGAGGCTCTGGGATGTGCTTGAGATCCCACAGGAAATCTGCAATCTCTCCATCACAGGGTGGTGCTGTAATGAGTGGACTGTGCTGGAATAAGAGCAGTGAAGAAGAACAATATTTAAATGTATGTTTTACTGGGAAAATAGACTAGAATTTCCATGAATGTAATGGATATAACATTTCAAAAGAGGGTCTGTGTCTGAAGGATGAGATGGAGGGAGTAATCTGACTTCTTTTGTGTTCTCCAGTTGCCAACAGAATATCAGGTCACAGGTAGGAGGAATTCTTTATGCTGACACTCTACTCTTAATGTCATGGCTGTGTTTTGCACATCAACATCAAATACTATATGGAAAAATTATTCTGTTTAGAAAAGCATCAAAAGCTATCTTCAAAGAATAATGCATCAAGACAATGTAAATGCTCTGGCATTTTTGTAGTTGCTTTCATACTCATTAGGCTTTAATGATCTGATGAGTGACTTTTTGTCTATCAAAAGTTGCAGAGATTTCTAACTTTCTAAGCACCTTACACATCAGTAGTGTCTGGCTTTGATAGACATCCCTATCACATTATGTTTTGCTTGTATGCTTTAAAGCCTTTTATTACACAAAATGAGGACTGTTACTTTTGCTGGGCAAATTCCACTCATTTGCAAATGCCAGAGGCTTTGTCCATTTACAAACCAAATGGATTAATTAAATTGGATTGAAACAACAAACACTCAAGGGATGGTAGAAGATCCCATCTCCTGAAGCGTGGCCTTCATCTGCCTCGGCTGCTCAGAGCTGGTGGAACCAACCAGCTCTATTTACCAAAGTGCTCCCAGCGTTTTCTGTGTCACATCCCTAATGTCCTTGCTGTGGAACATGGGAACTTCCTGCAGGGCCACCAGTCTCAGCCTTTAGTTGCTTTTAGAGGAGGAAGTGGATTTCTGATCAGGGCAGGTATTAATTTTGAAATTGGGAACCCATCTTCAAAAGTAGAGCTTTGATAGATGATAGATGATGATAGATGTGCTAGATGGCAATGAAGGGCAGGACAAACTGATCCCCTTCCCTGCTTCCCTGCAGCACCTGCAGGAAGGAGATGTTACCAGGCCTTTGCTTCTTGCAAAGAAGCTCTGCATGTAAATTGTTTTTGCTGTGTTGGAACTGTCTTACAGGCTGTTCTGTAAGGTGCAGTGCTGTAAGGTGTGCTGGCACCACCTCCCAGACTGTCCCAGTGCATCTGTGTTTATGCAGGAACCAGTTGTGTTTGAAGGCCAGGAGAGCAAACACTGGGTTTAAGAGGCTTGCTCCCAAAGAGGCAAAACTGACTCATCTTTGGGACTGCTGGAGAGTCCTCAGCATCCTGGGGACCCTTTGAAGTCTGGTCAGAGTAAGCAGAAGTTAGCTCCTCTGTTTTCTTGCATCTGCACTGGGGAAGAGGTCTTTTCCAAGCTCTGACATAAAGCTTTTCTGTCATTAGTTTGCATCTAGTAGATAGAGGATGGAAGTTATTGGTTTCCAGGGAATATTGTACATTGTGTTCTTCTTCTGTTTTACAGTCAGATGTCTCCATTACTGTGACAGCAGGGAAAGTGAGCAAGTTCCTCAGTCTTTGGTGACAGCCACGTTTTCTTTTCCCTCTTGCATTCAGGGACACCAACCAAGTTTCTCCCTGTAGCAGGGGGCTGGCCCTGCTGCTCCCAGCTGGAGGTGGCACTTCTGCAGGTAGCAAGGGAGAAAACCAAGCAAAAAGATTTCCAAGTTTTCTGGTTGAGGCAATTGAACCCATTCTTTGTAACACCCAGTCCTCTGCCACCCCTTCCCTACAGTTCAATGGGATATTTGGCAAGTTCTCAGATTTTAAAGTCAACAGTCAAAATCTGTTGCCCTGGACTTCTGCCAGCAAAGTTTTAGCTTTCCCAGGGGACCTTGTAGCTGCAGGAAAAGAATGCAGTGCCGGTGTCTGAATCAGAGCTGACAGGCAACACATCTCTGGAAAACATCCTCCTCTTCCCTGGCCAGACATGGTGCACAGAGGTATTGGTAGGTAGGAACAGCTGCAGCACTCGCTGTGGGAAAGGATTAATACTATTGAAAATTAATTTTGTGCTTGAGATAAACTGCCTCCTGCAAGGGTGTTGCCTCAGAAGAGTCTATTTAAGACTCTTGTCTTTAATAGACTTGGCTTGTATTTAAGAGGATTAACAAGGTGGTCAGGCTTCTGCAAAACAGCAAGCAATCTAAACTTGTGAAGGAACTACAAGTCCTCATCTTTCCTGGAGGTCTGGGTTTCTCTAATCCCTGCCTATATTCACTTATGCTTAATCAGAGACAGGCCCTGAAATGACTTAGTGGGCTGTGTGCATGCTTAGGCTACAGCCAAGACAAATTCATTTGTCAAGTGTAATTCTTGAGCACAACTGAGCACCCCTGGCAGGCTGGGCAGCTCAGGGGAAGATCAGTCTGGGATCCTTATGTGCAGGTTCCTCCCACTGCCTTTCAGGGATGGCAGAGGGGCTGGTCTTGCCTCTGCTACTAATGGAGCTCGAGTGGTTAGTGCTTTGGACTCATAATTTCCTTTTGCAGTTCTGGAAGTGTCAACTCCATCTCCTCCTGCATCACCAGGAAGCATAAGGGTGGTCCAAAGCCCTTCTCAGCATGTTCCTCACTGACTTTGCAAATGCACTGCTTGAAAAAGTTGCTGTTTTTCTTCAACCTGGAGATCAGGTTGGAAGTGACTGGCAGTTTAACACCTGCTTTATGATAATTTGTTTGTCATAAAGTTGTGTCTATCAGTGAAACCAAGCTGGAATTAAACATTTGAATTACTGGAGTAAATATGCTGATAAATCAATAGGGGATTAACTGACAGCCATGGTGATAAGGCATTTGTATCTTGTGGTTTCCATAGATACATGTGTGCCAGTGTTTTCCAAACACTGCACAACACCTGAAATGTATTTCTGCCACTTCAGGAATAATAATTTCACTTAAATGCATTCTGCACAAAACCACTCCTTAAGCATTTGTTGAATCATGAAAACTAAACAGGTTTTCAAAGGTCACTGCAGCTTTCTCAGCTCTAATCTTAGCTGTTTCCCAAGCTAGAGGTGAGTGAAAAGGGAGGTGGAGAAGTCCCCTGGCTGAAGGTCTGTGCATGTAATTTTGTGATATGATCCAGCAAGCACAGACCATGGAGCAGGGACTGGGGTGTCCACGTTCCCCACCATCAGCACAGCTGGTTGTACCCAGGGTGGGTAAGGGAATGAGAGACTGGCTGGGGAGATGCAGCCTTGGAAGAGTGTTGGGGGGAAGGAGAAAAAGGAGGGTTCAAGAGAGAGCAAATAAGATGAGCAAACAGATTCATCCACATCAAGAAGATCATCTGAAGGTGGCAGATACCTGTCTCCTTCTGCAAAGGAGGAGGCATTCAGCAGCAGCACTTTGCTGGTGGGAAGTTTTCCTCTTCCAGAGACACAATGTCGAAGTGATGCTGATGGTTTGAAAGGGTCTGGGGATCAAACCAAGGCAAGGCCCTGCACTCTCTGCACTTGGGTGAGGAGCAGAGCTCTGGAGAGCTTCAGCCCTGCAGAGCACAGGGAGTACTGGCCTCAGCTCAGATCCGGTGCTGATTGTGGAAGCTGAGCTCTTACTGAAATCTGGCTCATCTTCTAGAGGAATAATTGAAACTGAAACAGCCAGAATTATTATTTTCCCTCCCCAGTTCTTCTTCGTATCAAATATGCAGTTCTCCCCTCTTTGCTCTAATTAAAAACTAAAGGAGAGGGAGAGAGGAGGAGGAAATTAATAATGCCAATTACACATTTGGCTTACAAAAAAGAAAAGAAAAGCACACTCTAATGAGTTTGTGGACAGTAAGTAGGAAATGATTCATGCTTAATAAATCTCTTTGCTGTTAATCTCTGTTAACCTAGGGGCTCTCTTAGATTGAAATGTCTCCTCACTTTCAGATGTCTTATTACAAAGAATGAACTTTCATTATTATTTTTTGCAGGGGCTATTCAGCCTGCTGCCTCTGGCACACCAGCATGCTGTGCAGACCAGGCAGCCTGGTCACTGTCATGATGAGAATCTTTTCTGACTATGATGCTCTTTCCCCTTGCCCACCACAGAGCTGGGAGGATGGGAGGTCCCAGGACACACAGCAGTGCCACGAAAGGGGCAACAGCAGCTTTCTAGGTCTTGATGCAGTAGGACTGCTGGGCTCACCAGCTTGCTAAGATGACTGAGTGCTGCTGGTTTATGGGGGGATTCCTGCCACACAAAGGGCTGAGGGTGGGTCTGTGCTGGAGAGTTCAGAAAGGACCCAAGAACTAAGCACCCACCAGCCTTCTTGCCACGTCGCTGGAGAGCTGGGAGTACAACGGATGGAAGTGATCAGCACACTGTGTTAAAAAGCCCATGTTTTTTCTTGCATGATGCAGTCTTTCACAGCTTTCTCATCCCATGGAGTAATGCCCAGAAACTGATGTTATGCTGTTGTAATCGGAAAGGAGTGGGGGGACTGCAAGGGGCAGAACGGATATTGCTGAGAATCCCTCATGTTTAATGATTTTATTTCCAGCAGCATCATCTTTCACCCTCTCCCCTGCACCTCAGCTTCAAATATCTAAAGTTTTGGGGCTTTTTTTTTTTTTTTGCCCCCCTCAGTTTTGATCTGACATTAAATTCAGTCGCTGCTTTTCTGAAGCAGCTCTGGCAGCAGAGGCCAAGTAAATTATCTTGTCTATAACTGGTGGCTCAGGAGGGTGCAGATACCATCAGTGTCACTGGGAGCTACAGGTGACCCGTGAACCTCTTGTGATGCTGCTGCATGTGTGTGCCACCAACTCCAGGTGAGCTAAGGTGCATTTGCAGGTGGAGAATGAACAGGACCAGCAGCAGCAGAGGTGGCAGAAGATGTATAAAATGAGGAAAGTGAAATTTTGGGGAACATCCAGTGTCAGGATCAACATCCAACACAGTAGCAAGATGCCCCTTTGACTCCCAGAGCAATTTGGAAGAAATTGTTGTGCTGTTTCATTATCTGGATGATGGCTGTTCCCTTCTCTGTTATCTGTAGATCTTGCCTTCTGCCTGAGATAGACCCTTTAATTTGCTTTCTGAAAGATATTCTAAATTCAGAGCTGGATACCAAGTAAAGCAGGAACATTATCTGCCTGGATTGTAAGTCTTTTGTAAGGTGTTCAGAGTGAAGTCTGTAGAGCTGCATGATGTTGTTCCATGTTAATGTAATCAATATTTTCCTCTCTTGCAGTGTTGTTACAGGCCTGTTACTCTAATTCTGGCCAGCAAATTTTGAAATATAATTTGCATAAATTTGACTACTTCTCAGTGTGCTTATTTGGCAATATTTTTAATTATCCACAAATCAGATGTTCAAATATAGCCTCTGTGCCTGCTGTGGAAATGTCACCTGGAAAATCACAGCTTTCACAGGTTGTTTACTCTCCTCTTTTCCTTTTTGAGGAGGCCCTAACACATCAAAAATCTACACTCAGAAACATTCCTCTGCACTCAGGCATTTAAAATACCAAGAGGTCTTCACGGTAGAGAAGATGTGCAACCAGGAGCATCCCACCAGAGCATTCACTGGAGCTTGGGATGAGGACTCAAATCATGTCAAAGCTTGGGATGCTTGGCTGGAGCATTGTCTGCTGGCACTGCTGCTGGGACTGAGCAGAGTAGGAGCATGTCAGGGTTTGATTGAAACAGGACAAGAAAGGTGCCATAGGAGCCTATTTTCTACAGGAAAACCCTGAGCTGAAAGACTTCAGTGCTGGGTTGCCAGCAGCAGCTTCCTAACCCTGTAACAGCTTTCTGTAGCTGGGGGATTAAATCATTTAGCAGTCTTTCCATCCAACCTCACAAAATTTTTTTGTGTGTGTTGAAAAATTCTCCTGGTCACGACTGGCAACTAAAATGATGAGAGGAACCCAGCCTGAGTTCTAACACTTGTCATGACAAAGATGAATGAAAAAACAACCCAAAACAAACCACCATGGAGAAGCAGCCCTTCTGGCACAATATGAGATTTAAGTGTGTTTCCTTCCCTCATTTCAAAATGCAAGAAGGCAGTTGGTTGAAGTTCAAAGAGCTGTTCATGTAAAGGATCAATAAATCCAGCACTGTATTTAGTGTTGCACAAAATACTGGACCAGGCAATTATTTTGATTTATCACTGTGGTAAGTGAAGCATCCAAGTGTGACAAACTTCTCATATTTTCACATTTCTTATGTAACTGAAATATTTAATCTTTATCTCCAGTTATGTTAAAGATGAATATTTTGCTCTTAACAGGTATTGCCAGTGGCTTGTTAGTTCAGTGTCAGTTTTATGGGGTTTTTGGCATTTTGCATTCACTCAGTCTCTAATCCACAGGATACCAATGCCAGAGGGACTCTTCAAGTAGCACCAGGGTCCTCTGAGTCCCCTGGCTGGAGCGTTAGGGAGCAAATGTGCTTGTTGGCATCACAGAAGAAACTCCTGTGGGCTCCAAAGAGCCAGTTCTAGAGTTGGATCCATCTTATTTTAACAGCCTAAAGGGCATAGATTTAAGTTTACTCACGTAACAAATTGGATCACCAACATACTACATATGCTCAGCCACCTTTCTCCAAAACATTTTAATAGTTCTGTGTCACTAACAGCAACAGCCAGGTGTCATAATAGCTAAAAAAAACCAAAAACCCAAACCCCCAAAAAACCCCCACCTGCAAAAAAATGCTCATACACTTTTACTTTTCTTGTTATATAGGTAAAAGAAGCAGATGCTTGAGACATCTTCTGCCAATCCATGGGAGAGAAGCAATACTCTGAATTTATGAGCTGAGCCTGAAGTGGATTTACCACATCAGTGACTTGCAAGTACTATTTCTTCCAGCTGAGATGAGCAGAAGTTTGATGGTGGGACTAACGCTGTCCTGAGTATAGAGTGGCTTTGCAACCCAGATGAGATATCATCCTGAGTTTGTAACCCTTTCCAGCCCTAGAAGGGGGTGTTGAAGCCAATGAAATGTGAAGGGAGCTGCCAACCATTTTGTATGAGTGGTGTGTGATTGATAGAGCAAACTGTGTGATTTAGATTGGATATTAGGAAAAATTTCTTTACTGAAAGGGTTGTCAAGCAGTGACATAGGCAGACTGCCCAAGAAAGTGGTGGAGTCACCATCCCTGAAGATATTTAACAGCCCTGTAGCTGTGGCACTTAGGGACATGGTTTACTGGCAGACTTGGCAATGCTGGGTTTATGGTTGGACCTGATGGTCCTCTAAAGGTCTTTTCCAACCAAATCCATTCTGTTTCTACCCTGTGTCCCAGGCAGCTTATGAAGAGCCCAAGGTCTTCCAATTTTACCCAGGGTCTTCATGGTGTTGGGTTCTTACAGAAGCATGGGCTTGGGAGTAGAAAAGGTAGCAGAAGTGAAGACAATATTTGGAGAGGAGATCAGCTCAGCTTGTGTGTTAGAAGGGCAAAACCACTCCTTTAAAAGTACAGGAGCTCCAATGCATGTTTGCTGGTGTTTTTAACCAAAATGGCTGTTCCATGAGAACAACAGCCTTTGGACCTGAGGACATAATGCTGTTTGGAACTCTGAGGTTCCAGCTCCTTTCAAGCACTCTGTGCTTGTTGAAGAACACAGGATGGAAAACAAACTGGAACAGACTGCCCAAGGAGATAGTGGAGTCACCATCCTTGGAGACAGCCAAAGCTGCATGGATGTGGCACTTCAGAACATGCTGTAGAGGGCATGGTGGGGTTTTTTTGGGTTCACTGTTAGACTTAGTGATCTAAGAGGTCTTGTCCAACCATGACAATTCTGTGAACATCTTGATTTTATCAGCTGTGTAACTCTTAGCTTGCAGGCTAGAGAGTAATTGTACAGGTTTGTGGGCAAAGGGAACTGATTGCACCAATTCAGGAGCATTTACTTCCATGCATGAAGTTTCAGCTCTTCATTATCCTGTATGATTTGAGCATGCTGTGAAAAACACTTCAGTTCTTCAATTACCTGTGCTGTAATGGATTAGAGATAGAGGTTGGTCCTTTCAGTCTTGGGCTGTGGAAATAATGTAACTGTAACTTCAGATTTGTCTATTGCTGTCACACTAGCATTGTAGACATACCTGTTCAAAGACTTTGGAAGATGTTTCTGTAAAAAATGTGTATATACATATTTGTCTAACTATTACTTTTTAAGTAATTCAAATTCCGCTGAAAAAAAAAATAATCTTTTTTTTTTCTTGTTAGGAAGCTGACAGCTCTTAGACTCTTTCATGCAGTTTTTGCAGATGGCAGTGTGTAGTCAGAGATGCCTAGTCCTGCTGCTTTTTGCTGCTTTTTTCCTAGTCCTGGCAAGATTTCTGCCTTGAAACCCTGGTGCAGACTCGAGCTACACTGTCACCTGGAGGGGGACTTCAAAAGATCAGCAATAGAACTGATCTGGCCTGCAGAACATGGCAGGCAGCTGGAATCTGAATTGCTGCAACTACCAGAGAAAAGCTCAGGATTTATATCAGCTATATTAAAATTAAGATTTACCAAAGGATTACAGAAAAGAAGTTAGTTAAAGCTACTGGCAATAAACAAGGATTAAAATATTTATTTAGCTGTAAAAACATGAATAATGGAGTCATTCATTTAGTTATGTAAAGAAGCTATATACTTTAAACTGACAACAATCTTAATATCACTAATATTTTCAGTGTCCATGTATCAACATCCTTCCATGCCTTTTGTTTTCAAGCAAAATCCTCTCGAACCTAATCAGAGTGTAATACAGAATTCCCTCAAGGGACAGACAGGCTCACAAGGGGACAGATCACTCACTGGGGATCAGTTCCTCCATTTCCTTCCCTCTGGGAGGGTGTGTGGTGCTGGTTTGGAGGCAGCTGGCTGTTAGTGCCTCCTGCATTTTCATATAGCTCTTCCACTTATGTGTTTGTTCTCATTTTGCTCTTTGTTGTTAGTGCTATTAGACAGGGAGGTCATGTCTGTCTTTGGGAAATGATTGAGGTTGAGGCCCTCTCATATCCAGTCTAACATTTGAACCTTTCTTCATAAAAATATGCTTCCTTTTGACCAAGACCCCCCTGCAGGTACCTGCTGCCATATGCTTTCAGTTCAGCAGCTTAGCCACGTAACCTCTACAGTGATCACCAAATGTAAGGGAAGCCCTTTCTCCCCCTACAAAAATGTATTAAGGACTGAGACAGGTATTAGAGGTTTCACTTTGTCCATTTTCAATCCCCTGGTAGCTAGGAATAACTTTTAGCATTTGGAACACCTGCAGCCACGCTTCCAGGCACACTGGGAAGTTTTATGGAAAAGCTGAAAGTTACTTTGTTGTTTTAGGGATGTAAATCTTTACTTAAGGCAGCCTGGAGTGATAAAACAACCTGGTGAGGAATTATCAGCTTCGTCTGGAGGATCTGTACAAACCTCTGATGTACACGGCTCTGGGGTCAGTTCCTTCCTGATGCAACCTCATGGATTTCTGTTGCCACTGGGTCTCTCAAGCATCCTTCTCCCAGCTTTCTGGCTGAGATAAAAACATTGTACATTCCTTGTTTTGGGCTAAGGTAGGAAAGCTCAGTGGTTTGCTTGTATCTGTTCTTACTCTCAAGTTAAATTTTTAAAATATTCAAGAGAGGATTAAGCAGCACAGCTGGCTTTGCTTCTGTGTCTTGCTGGATTCCCGTGGTAATTGGTCATGCTGCACATTGAGTGGCTCCAAACAGCTGGTTGTTTCCTACATTATCATCTGTTGACAGTAATAAATTCAGCCCTTGGTGGCACTCCAGGAAATTGGCACTAATAATGATTTTTGGGTGGCCAGTTCATTTCCCTCCTGGGTCAGACCACCTCCATCCTCTGCAAGCTTTGGTCCTCTCTTCCCCCGTGACAGATTAGTCCCACCACACTGCAAGAACACAAATTACTCAGTCAATTTGTGTTTGAGCTCTGTCTTTTATATAAAAATATTGTGATTTCTGGGTGAGCTGTTTGTGGGGTTTTTTGCATGCACAATGATTCATCCCCTCCAGACCATCCGTGGTGTTGAAGTTCACTGCTCTTCCCAAACTCTGCATCTCAAATGGAATTTCAGCCTCTGTGAGCAAGGAGCTGGCACACAACTGGGCACCCAGTCACAAAGCAGGGAGCTGCAGAGCTTGGTTGTCTCTGCCTCTGAAACTGCGAGGTGATTTTAGCCCTCAGGGAAAGCACTCTGTGGTGATTTAAAGGATTCAAGCAGTGGCAATCGAAGGAAAGAAATCTGGTATTAAAATAAGGCTAAAAAGGCACTGAAAAGGCTCTGTGAGAGTTTCATCTCACTCGTTAAAAATGGTGTAGCAGGGCTCACGGAAGAGGAGTAGAAAAGGGATGTATGTGTGTTGCAAGGGACAGATGGGGAGTAGTTGGCAGAGGGTTACCTGAATGGTAAAAGGCCATGAAATAAATATTCTCATCAGCAGACACTTTGGCTGTTAAAATGGGAAGAAACTTTCTGCTGCAAGAACCTTTCTGCTTCTGTCAAGTAGTGGGGACAAAAAAAAACGTATGGTGACACCTGGGATTTATTGCCCAGCTGTGTTGCAAGTACAGCTGCTTTTCAAGGTACAGACAAGAAATACAGCAGGAACAGGTAACAAATCTGTGACAGTTCTCTGGATCCTGCCGGGGCCATTCCTCAAGGTTTACCATCTCCACAGTTACTTCTGATAGTTCATAACCTACAGGGTTTTGGTTTTATTCAGGCAATATTAGCATGTGTTTGCTAGTCATTATATTGTGAATCATGTGTTCTCAGGACTTCAGACCATTATCTAAAACTAGTTTTCCATCAGCATGGGGATGTTTTAAACTTTGTAGAAGTTGTTACCCTGCTTTTTCATGAGCAGCATGGGAGGCAAAGTGCTTGATAGCTGTCCTGGCCCAGATTAGAGATGGTGTTTACCTGCTCAGAGACTTCTCTTCCTTTGCAAATAATCTTAATGTGTTTATTAACAGTGTTAATGAGCAGCACAGTGTCTGTACTTGTGTGTACAGACTGAGCCTAATGTAGAATCACAGGCTGGCTTGGGTTGGAAGGGACCTTAAAGTTCATCTAGTACCAGCCCCCCTGCCATGGGCAGGGACACCTCCCACTAGACCAGATTTCTCAAAGCTCCCTCCTACCTGGCCTTGAACACTTTGGGGAAGGGAGTATCCACCCCAATATGTGCCAAACACAGCATGATAGTAGCTAATGGTGGGCAAAGGGTCAGCCAGAAGCTCCTAAGTAATTTCTAGTAACCCATGTCTGGTCATGTTTGCCCTGAAGCTCCACCTTGTGCTCTTCCTCCTGTCTGATTTGGAAATCCCATAGCAGTTCTTGAGTGGGAATTAATTTTGAAGTGACCTTTTCTGGGTTTGCTCTCTGGTGGATACCTGTATAAGGTGGTCAGAATGGTTGCTGAGAATCTTCAAGCCAAGTGTGTGCTTGGCTCATGGCCCTTACTGCTGCCAAGGCAAAGGGAAAACCCCCAACCCAGCAGTGTGCAAGGGTGAGAAAAAGAGTTCTCTTCTGGGGAGTGTATGCATATGTTTCAAGTAAGGCTTTGAGAGACAAATGAAGTTCATAATGGAGACTGTTCTGCAAGATTGCTCCTCCCTTCCTGTGAAGAAGCTTGGACTTGGGCACTGCCTCAGCATATGGACAAATGTCTCTCCAGACTGATTCTCAGACCTACATTCTTACTTTCTCATGGCATCAAAATAGAGACCCGCTTTGTCAAAAGTGTGTGAAAGATGTTGAAGTTATCAGTCTTCAGAAGTAAACATGATCCCAGAACAAGTTGATATCAAGCCTTGGGTCATTGCCAACTTCAGTGCAGTCTTTGGATGAGTATCTCATGAACCTTCATAAGACATTAATGTTTTATAACTTCAGGAAACTTGCAGCCAGCTGTCCTTGGTGCACATCCAACATCTCCAGCCTTGGAAGGAAAATCAGTACTGCCAAGTGCTGAGTGCTCTGGGTCTGATCCAGTAAAGGTGCCACTATGGGGACAACTAGAAGCCTACCAGAAGTGAGCTGCTACACTGTGGGTGTAGATTTAGATGCTGTACAGCCTGAAAGGAGTTTGGAGTGAAATCTCAGCTGTTGGCTTGCACCTTAGTTTGGAGCAGCTCCTTCTGTCCTGGGTTCTCCTTCTCAAATACTTGGCACAAAAGACTGCATGAGGGAAGCTGGTTAGAAATCATTGTGAGAGACCCAAAGCAGGGAATTAGTCTGGTCTGAAAAACAACATCTGTTTTGTATTAAAGTGAGATCTATCTGATCAGTTAGTTCTGGTGACTTTTTTTTTTTAATTTAAATGAACCATGCAATGGCATGCTGGAAAATGATGTTTTTAACAGCAATGGGAAAATTAAAGGAAAAATGCATGAGGGAAATGCTGACAATTATGAAGAAAAATCACAGCCAGATAAGTAGCAAACCTTAATATTAAAGAGCATGACATGCCTGAAATAATAGGGAAAAGTCATATCTGAAGTGCTGGCTGATTCAGAGGTGCACTTCTCGGAGCTTCCAACTTTCTGCTTTGCCTCATTTTTTCAAAAGTCCCCAATAATTTAGGCCAGATGTTTGGCTGGCTTCACAGGATGAAAGGGAAAAATTTTAAGTTTCTGAAGTATGATACTCAGTCACTATGGGGGTGAAGTCCATTGCATGCTTCTCACTTCAGCCATGGGGAAAGGAAATGTGCTGCACCATCCAGGTTACCATCATCTGATGTTACTTAGCTCTGCCTGCAAGACTGTAGGACAGCTTTGCTGTTGTCTTCAACAGCAGTAGGTTTAAACCAATACTAAGTGTTTTTAAAAATGTTGTTCTTAATAGTAGTAAACAATGTGGAGCTGCTACCTTACCTAGGAAATGTCCTTGAGGATTCAGCTCAGGGAACGCTGCCCAGGGATGTCCCTGTTTGCTTTGTCTCTTTCAGAGACACAGATTTCTGTGAAAGGCACTTCAGACTATTTAAAAGGTTTCAGTATTTGCTTATGGTTTCTTCCGAGACTGGAAACCAAGGGAAATGGTTATACAAAATGTCAGTTCTTCAAACTGGTGTATGAAGTTTTCTCTTTGCAGGCTGAAACCTAAAACTTTCAAACAAAATTATAGTGGTTTGTTTGTTAGAGATACAAAGTGAACTTTGAAAGTAATAAAATTTCTGAATGTCTATGCCTGAACTGGGAACCTTGCAGTACTTTTCTTGTTTGGTTTGTATTAAATGCTGGGCAGACACTTCAGTCCTACCAAGTGCCAGGCACTCTGGTCTCTCCCAGCAAAGCCAGAGGACATGTCACAGAACATCACATCAGGCCTACAGATTTCATGCTCAGGCACTTATTTGGATCAGATTGGAGCACTCTGTGCTTATTCTGGTGAGTTGCCTTTCCATCAAGAGAGAAATGATTGGGGTGCTACAGGGGCAGAGCACCAAATGTCTATTTTTCCAGGAAAGTAGAGCAGAGCATCCCCCATATCATCCCATTTGATTCTTAAGGGGGAGTCATTTCCCCAAGTGTAAATTCCAGAGCTATATCTAATCTTGCTTCAGGAATCCCAAGCCAACATTCAGCACTTGGTGGGAAGGAAATTAGGCTATTGAGTAAGAGGAAACTCCAGCAGAGACAAGGGAGTTGCCTGGGAGTATGGGGACATTCTGGAGCAGGGACATCCACTCCGTTGGAGAACAGGGTTGCCTCAGTTCCAGTGTGAATCCAGGAACAAGCCCCTCTCTCTGCCTTGCCACCTGGGTGTTCATTTTACAGAGCCTCACCAAGCAAGGCACAGGCCTTAGAAGTGTCACCTGCTGCTGTGCAAACCCGTGGGTGACAGCAATACAACACAAGAGCTTGCTCAGGAATGACAGATTGTTCTGCATTTCTAAGTAATTTATAAATATACATATGCACATTATAATTATCTTTGTTTTGGTATTGATCCTGTGCTCCTTCAGAAGCCAGATTCATCCTTTGCCTCTCCAGAAGCAGAAAAAAAAACCATATTAGGAGTCTGAGGAGCTCTGGGGTCCCCCAACCACGTCTGCTGGGCTTGTTTGCTGCCTGACAGCTGGTTTGGGACTCCTGGTTGCCTTTTTTTTAGGGCTGTGATTTTTCCAGTGTGTCAGGATCTTCTGTCTGTCTCCCCTGCAAACCACTTGTGGACACTTGACCAAACATGAGCTTTATGGTTTAAGAAAAATACTTATTTTTCAGCTATGAGATTCTGTTGCCAGTTCTCCTGTCATTCTCCTGTCCTATTTACTGCTTAGACTTGAAAAGCATAACAATTTTTGAAGGCTTTGCTTTTAAATTCTGCTCTTGTTTTTCCTTTGTGAGTGCTTTGACAGACTTCTCTGATGTACATTTCAGTACAGGCTCATGTGAAGCTCATGAGAAGGAGGTGTTCATTTACAGAAATTTGGGTTCCATTTGTAAAATTATTTTCTATTGAGAAAAACATTGCTTTTCTATGGCCTTACATGCTAGGGTTTGAGATTTTTTTTCGTTTTTGGTGGTGTGGTTTTTTGGTTTCTTTGGGGAGGGGGTGTTTTGGTTTTTTTTTACACTACATTTTTTTATAGCTTGGTCTTTAAACCGTGTGTTGCTACAGACTTATAAAAAGCTAGTAAACCCTAATCCCACAACTTTTGAGATCACAATAAGACACAAAAAGATTCAACTGCTGTTTTAAGTCAAGAAATGGATTTACACATCATAAAATAAGTTTAACAGCGCTGATTTACAAATTTGACTAGGAAGTACTTAATAAAAAACAATAAATTTTATAGATTCTCAGGCTACACTTTGAGATATCTGTTGGCTGACTTATGTGAAATAAAACTTGGAAGTTTTATTTATCCTTTGTTGGATGAAGTGATCCTTGACACTTTAAAATAATTAGTAGTAAATAGAAATAAGTAGAAATAGAAGCACAGCTACTCTGTAGTCTATGGTCACAAACAGATACAGTCTATAAAAACCTGCCTTCCAAATGAAACAGAGGTCTGCTTGTGTTTCAAAATGTGACCCAGGGTCCAAGCACCCAGCTGAGAGAGATTTGAAGTGGCCTTTTTGGGGTGGGATGCAGGACTGCCACAGGCTGGAGGTGGGGGATGCGGCTGGGGTGTTCCTCCTGACAAGCAGCAGGATAAATAACAGGAGCTTCCTTAATTTGGGCTGGCAGGCCATGTGAGAGGACCTACCCTCTGTGTCAGTCATCTGGTGGGATCAAGTCAGGTAAAAGTCTGCGGTGGTGCTGGGTCCTCCAGCTGGTGGTGCCTGACCAAGCCATGCTGGTGGGGAAGAGCTCGGCAACACACTGGAGAGAGATGAGTCCTCTGTGCTAGCCCCTGTTCTCTTTCCCTCTCCTGGTGAGTCCATAGATGTGATAGACCCCAAAAAGATGTTTACAGCTTCTTTTAGTGTTTCACCAGTGTTTTCCAAGTGCCCTGAGAGTAACTGGAAGGACAAAACATCATGTTTCTCCTTATCTCCACCTGCTCTATTGTATTGTGTTTCTGAAAATTTACCTGAGGTTTTCTGAGTTGCTTTGCTTTGTGTGTTAAATTTTTTGTTAACAACTAGTGCAGTTGCTGCAGGAAGAACTCCCCCTTCCCATTACTGGGGACTAACTGGGAATCTGGAGCCAGCCAAGGATGGACTTGCCTGGAATTTGGGGCCAACCTGGGAGCCCTGCCCATGTTTCCAGCCAGCCTGAAGAGGCTGGGACCTGAGGGCTGAGGACAGCTTGCTGAGTTCTGCATTCACCTTCAGGCTGATCTTATCTGGGGGGGAGAAAAAATAATATCTTGTTCTCCTCACCCTTTGTCAGGGAGGTGTTTCCCCATCACCCCTTTGTCAGTTCATGCCTGTTCCTGCTCCAGTCCTGGTGGGCTGATGGGGTCTGCCCTTTGGTGGAGAAATCTGCCCTTATCTTGCTGGACCTGGGCTCCTATGGAGACCCAGCTGTGTATTTTCCTTACTTTGTGGAGCAGTGAAATCCCTTCAGGTTGTTTCCCCTGCAGTTTTCTTCCCTCCACCTGAACTTCCAAAGCCAAGCTCCTCTCTCCTCCCAGAGGAGGTTTGGAAAGGTAGGCAGTAGGATCATACAAGACCTGACCACCCTGAAATCCTTCGGGCTGCCTTGGATTAGAGCAAAATTAGACCCCTGATCTCTCCTTGCTCTGTGTTTCAGCAGCTGGGAAGCTTCCCACTAATCTTGGTATCCCCTCTGAGAAAAGAAAAGGGAAATGTGAGTAGTCTCAGTAACAAATGCTCCCTATCAGAGAGCTGATTGGCACAGCAATTGATGAAACTTGACTCTGCTCCTCTTGCAGACTTTGAATGAAATACATCCTTTCAGGTTTTGATTCACTTCTCTGCATGAGAACCACACAGGCCTGTTACCTAGTCTGCAGGGAATGGGCTTCTAAGGCTTCCTACTAGTTTATTTCTAGCCTAATCTTTATCAGGCTTAGTCTCTATTCAGTTTTTTTGAGGGGAAACCCCTCTTTTTGCTTTTTACTTAAGATGAAAGAATATTTCCCCCTTTTATTAAGAAAAGAAAACAAACATAGAATAACAGAATGATTTGGGTTGGAAGGGACCTTAAAGATCACCCAGTTCCAACCCCCTTCATGGGCAGGGACACCTCCCACCAGACCAGGTTGCTCCAAGCCCCATCCAACCTGGCCTTGAACACTTCCAGGGATGGGGCATCCACAGCTTCCCTGGACAACCTGTGCCAGTGTCTTACCACCCTCACAGTGAAGAATTCCTTCCTAATGTCTGACCATCCTGAACTCTACTGCGTGACTGTGGCAGGAGAGAAGGATTTTCAAAGATGAGCATTTTTAGCCAACCAGGAATAGAAATCTGACTTAGAAATGTGTGAGTTGAGATCCAGTGCAAACCTTCTGCAGAGGAAGGGGTGCAGCAGCTGGCAGGCTCAGCCCCTGATGCTCCTGGCTTTGCATTCTGGCCACAGGAACCATGCAAAAAGAGTCCATGCTCTGGAGGGCTGCCACTTGCCAAAACCATCTTGGCAGCCAAATCCATGCAGCCCGTCCAAGAGGGGTAAATGAGAGCAGGATTTAGAGCTGCTCTCTTTCAGCTAATCTCTCTTTTTAGAGGAGCCCCATGTTTGCCTGCTTGGCACACTGGTGTTCAAGAGCTCAGCTTTACTTTTTGAGCATGCTGCTACTCTGAGAGCATCCTATAATTACTGAATGTCATGCAGGGCTGGTGATAGATACAGCAGCACTGGAATGTAGGGGCTGCTGAATTCATGAGCCACTTGAGGGCATCTTAGCAGTAAAATGATACTTGGTGTGACTAAAGCATGCAAACACTCCAGAGTCAACTTAATATAAAGCCAGAAAGTTGTCCTGTGGAAGAAAATGGAAAAATGAATGTACTTACATAAAAATATCTGTATGCTTGATGGCTCAAATATCAATCCAGTCTGAGAATTAATTTATTATTCCCACTGTGGTTTGTTAATTTATGTAATTAAGGTTCTGGGTATCCCTCCATACAAAAGTCAGGGTGGTTTGTGGTATGCAATGGGAGGATGTGCTTGTGGCATCAAGGCCACTTGTTCTCTGGTTGTGTAAGAGAAGCTTGGAGAAAGTCACTCTGTGGTAGTAGAATGCTCTTTGGTTTATCCACTTGTCATACTTATTTTATTTCTAACTTAATCCAGGTTTTGGACTGTAATCCTGTAAAGGTGAATGATGCAGGTCACTGTAAAGTCTACTGGGAGATGGTGTATTAGGTGGGTCACCATCAGCCTTTTCCACATTTCCAGCTCAGCAGTGATGTTGCTTTAGGTTGTTGTTCTTTGATTAAACCCTGATTTGTCTGGAAAGGTGAATCACCTGCAATCAGCACATGAAATGAAAGACCTGCCCGATTTGCTATTGAGAAATGATCAGAAATTCAATAGAGACTTAATGCCACATTTACAAATCCTGGTGCTTCCAGCTCCGCAATCACTGTTCCCTGACAACCACAGAAGCCTTTTCATCTCCTGGTGTAGGAATGCAAACAGCTCTGCAAGGAGCCACAAGGAGGATGCCAGGGCTGAGTTGCTCTGTGCTAGGGCTGTGCATGTTCAGGTACCATCTTGTCTTGTTGGCAAACCTGGGATTTTCACGTTTCTGAGGCATTTTATGGAATGCAACTTCTAACAAGAGAGTCACATCAGTCACTGTTGATATCCTGAGAGATCTGGCCAGGCACTAGGTAGAATAAGTCAGCATCCACCGGGTTTCCAAACTCTTCTGGTCTGTATTTGGTGGTGTTCAGGTTTCAGGAATCATTTAACCCTTGGGAAGCTCTGGGCAAATGTGTTGCTCTGTGAAACCAAATTATTTCTCCACCACTGAAAGGTGGTTTATCCCCCCCAAAAAAAGCTTATCCTGAAGTCAGGCACATTGCAGGATTGCAGGGCAAGAGATGTTTAACATCTGGCTCCTTCTGTCTCACATGTCTACTGACACAGGAAAACTGATGGGAACTGCTGTGCTTTGTGTGCACTTTTCTGTATATCCAGAGTCTGGATTTTGGCTGAGGCAGTCTGCTGAATCATTCAACAAAATGCAAAAAGTAAACAGATCAGCAAGGTCATTTCACAAGCAGAATTCCCTCTAGACTAACTCTTTAATAGGCCTCTGTAGTTTCAGGAAAAAAAAAGAAAAAACAAACAAACAAAAAAATGACACACAAAACAGGCAGTGAATTAGCTTGGAGAGAGAGGATTTGGTGTCTGCTTTTTTTGTGTAAATCTGAAGTGGTAGTTCTGATATAGGGGGGAAAAAAAAGGGCCAAATCAGTGACCAGAGTGCTGTGAGTCTGTGGTGTCAGTGCTTCATTCAGTCTATGTAGACTTCAAATCTATTAAGTGCTTCATTGAATCTATTTTATAGACTTATCCAAAGGCAAGGTTCAGGCACTCAAAGCTATGTGTAAAAGAGGAAGAAATGCCTCAGTGCAAGACGTGTTCCCCCCCATTTTTTGTTGCTCAACACTGTTATGTTAGAGGAACTATTTTGGGGGGAGGGAAGTCAAGAAGCAGATGGGACTGACAGCTTCAGGTGTATTTCTTGTGTGTACTTGCTAAGTTGCATTGATGTGTACAAGCAGAATGAATGAGAGTGGTTTTCCTCCAGCAGTACTCTTAGAGCTAGGACAGTTCAGCACTTAGAGCATTTGTGGAGTGATGGTTTCTTACAAAGGCAGAGTGGCAACTTTTGTACCAAACATGTCTGAGATTTTCTTTTCACTTGGCACATGGAGGCTCAATTAGACTCAAAGTGATCCCAGGATAATGTAGGAAAGTGCTTTTAACTGCAGCAATCTAAAGTGTCAAAGATTAATAATACATAGATTGGCATGGCTTGCTAAAGTTGACTGCTGAGTCTGATGGAGATTTCATTGCTGAGAAATCACATGTGCCCTGTGGAAGAGCTGGAGTCAGGTCAGTCATTCAGAGGGGAACTGAAGTGATGGGCATTTCCTCTTCTCTCTGCAGCACCAGAGGAGCTGGGCTGCTCCTCTGATGACAGCACATCCCTTCAGCATCCTCCTGTTTCAAGTTTCTGTGTTAGCCCAGTTTTAGGAATCTATTTACAAGAATTAATGGAGTCTGCTCCTGCAAGGACTCTTGCAGAGAAGTGGTGGGGAGGGGATGGTTCCCTTTGCTAGGGTGAACTCTGTGCTGGAGAAGTAAAACAACTGGAAAAGGAAAGCAGTGTTTTCCTCTAAAATACACTCTTTAGGTGGCATAAGGTGTGACTTTTTGTTGTTGTTGTTGTTGTTGTTGATGGCAGGAACAGATGTGAGGGTGGGGAAAGGCTGGACCTAAAGGAGACAGTGTTTGTGGCACTTGTGGGACCAAGGTGGTGACACGAAGATGTGCTGGCAACCAGGAAGAGTGGGTAGAGGTGAGAGAGGTGAATGTGGTAGAAGATCCTTGGAGACAACCTGCAAGGAAAAGGATGAAGGAGAATACCAGAGAGAACAGAAAAAATGAGGAGGGAGGGAGCGTGTAGGGATGAGGAGGGGGGGGATGAGCTGTGCTTCTGTTTATGTGACTGTGAAACCCAGTGCTGATGCATCCAGGCCCAAGGTTGTGTTTTCCTGGTCACAGGTGTCTCCTCTTGTCACCTGGACCTGCTTTCCACAGCCTCAGCCTGATTCCATTCATGGCACCCAGGGGATGAGCCCTTTTTGCTGTGCTCTGTTTCCTCAGGTTAGCAGCTCTAGTAGATGGACAGGGGCCACAGTAATTTTCACAGTTTTTCCATTCAACTTGCTCCAGCAACATTTGATGGGTTGCACGGGGACCCCGCTGCCTCCAGCCTCATCCATATTCATAGCTGTGATAGCTTCACACTGGCAAAAATTGAATTGCCTTGTTTCACAACCTTTGACAGATACAGTATATGGCTCTGTTTGATTCTAACAAGGCAGATAAGACACATCCTGCAAGCTGGTGGCAGTCTGATATTGATTTTGAGTAATTCTGGTTTCTGTCCTTTGACCAACTCTGATTTTCTGTTGTGATAATTACATTTTTGCATCCTGATTTTTGGTGCATGATACACTGAGTTCCCACATCACATGGGAAATCATTGGGAAATCCATAATTGCAGGGCTTTGGCAACCCTTAAATATTTCCATGGTTACTGAAGGGAAGGGATTTCCCATTGGCTGATGCAGCAATTCTTTTGGTGACAAGGATGAACATGATTTTTGAAGTTGTTTGCATTATTTGTAGTACCAACTTTATTTTGTAGCTCTTAGAGTACAAATGCCATACTATTTTTAGATTTTCAAAGTTGATTAATGAGAGGCATTAAAACTTCAGCTAACAGCCCCCATGGAATGATGTGGAAAACTTTGCTGTTGGTACTTTTCTGTTAGTTTCAAGTGAACAGGGAAAGCCATATTCTCATGACCACTGGATTTCCCCATGTTTTGCATCTGGATTTCACACCTGTGTAAAAAATTTTGGTTTTACAGATACAAAAATCCCCGGAAAATAAAATTCAGTGTTTGTGCCTGAGGTGCGTTCACTTGGAAATGAATGTGCTGAGACCATACATGGCCCAGCTGTGATCAGTTGGTTTTAGGCTATACCCAGAACAGGGTTCTTGAAATCCACATGGGCCAAAAAGTGCCTGCTGAGGGCTGGAAGGTCTGACAGAGAGGGTAAACACCAGGGAGGGTGTGCACATAGGAGAATGTTGAGACTTTTCCATGATTGAATTAGGGCAACATCGACTGAATGAGCAGCTTATGAAATATTGCTCAGTTTTCCATCAGTGAGGACATGGCAAATTCTGGAGAGACCCCCAACACTTTCTCCGAGGCTGCTGGTGCAAGGGATGTGAAATGCTGCAGGTACTGGAAGCCACTTTCCTCTTGTGCCTGTTTCTGACTCTTCTTATCTTCTTCAAAGAGTGCTTATGTAGCACAGGGGGTGGGGCTCTCTATGCCAGGTGACTTCTTGGTGCATTTGCAATTTTAGCCTGACAATTACTAGAATTAAAGATTTAGAGCTCAGTCCTTTTGCCAGGTTTTTTGGCCCATTATAAGTCTAACCCAGCATGGTGAACAAATCTTCGAATTTGTGTTACACACTAGGTCTCAGCATGTTTGTTTCTCTGGGGAAGTTAAAGCAAGTATTAATGTCAGACTGGATTTGAACTGAAAGCTTCATACAGGGGCTGTTTTATGGGATAATAGTCCAGTGTTGTGTTGGGTTTTTCCTTTTTTTTCCCTTTTTCCCTTTCCCTTCCTTCTTTTTCCCCTTCCTTCCTTCTTTTTCCCCTTCCTTCCTTCTTTTTCCCCTTCCTTCCTTCTTTTTCCCCTTCCTTCTTTTTTTTTCCCCTTCCTTCTTTTTCACCCCTTCTTTTTCTGTGCCTACTGAAGACCCACAGCCCCAAATTAGGGCAGCAGAAACTTTCTTGTTGGAACAGCTCAAACACAGAGCTACCTTCAGTATATCTCTGTGCTAATGCCATGGACACATGAATAGAAACAAGACTTGAGGCATAAACCTGGAGCAATTTACAGTGTGGCAGCTGCAAACAAAGAGGCAGAGGATGTGTTGAAAGACAGACACTGGAAAGTGTGTCAGATTTAGCCAGGATTCAACCCAGGGGGCAGAGTTAAATCATTTTGGGGGGTCTGTGTGCTCAGATTGATTTATTTTTTAATTGGGACAGATTGTGTCGCCAGCAGTTACTCATTCACAGGTTCCTGGCCTACTAAGGAGATTATTATTATGGACTGAGAGGCCAAATGCCCCTTTGTCTATGTGAACCAGCCCATCTTCTCCTCACAAGGAGCAGTGCTGATGCTAACAGCATCTCAGCTTCAGTACAGTAGTAAAACAAAGCCTGACATGGACATGGGAATCTTCTTGTTGGTTATGATCACCTTTTAAATGGTTCTCAGGTAAATTTTGAAGGTGGGGGTCCTTGGCCCTTTGCTTGCTGTGAAGGAGATGCAGAGGAAGGTCACATGGGACCCTCAGATGGGACATGTAGAGATGCTGTCCTGTTTCCAGCATGGACAGGACTGGCACAACACAGTGCTGACTCCTGGTTGTTCAGAAAGGTGGAGAACCACTGTGCTTCAGAGGTGTTTCTCTCACTGGTCCCTCTTCATGAGACATAGTAAAACTCCTGCTCACCTGAAAGAACTTGTGCTGGACATTAAATCCCCTTCTCTTTCCTCCTGGCTGGTCATGGGGAGGGCTCTGGCCCTTCTCATTTTTTTCTTTCCTCTGGCCCACGTGCTGGCAGTGGCTGCTGGCTTCATCTTGTCTTGATGCAATTTGGGATGACACGGAGCACTGGCATACAAGATTAATGAAAATGTTCTGTAGTCTCTTCAAGTCCTTCTGGTGAGGTAATGTAATGCAGATTGATTTGCACCATTCCTCTCTCCCATCCATGTTTCCCGGAGGCTTTGACAGGATGGCAGGCTTGCTTGTCTGCTTTATTTATTTATTTTAAATGGAAGAGGAAAAATGTTAAATATCCCAGTTGGTAGTTGTTATTTGAGAGCTTGGTTATCTCACCAGTCAAAAGAATTCCCTTTCCTGATGTAGTTTTCTTTTCATTTTTTTTTTTAAAGTGGTCTCTGTGTGTGCTGCTGTGGGTATATAAGCACAGTAGATACAGACACAATCACTTAAAATTCATAGTAACATTTCTGTGGAAGAAGTAACGGAGAGAAACTGCCCATTTTCTATATTTAAGTTGGAAGAAAACTTCATGAGAGTGGTGACTCTGTGGCAGTGATCAGTTTAGGAATTGGAGCCCAGTCCCCTGCGGTGACCTTTTGAATTCAGTGCACTCTGCCAGCCGCCCACAACAGCTCCAGTATTTAGGATAGAGAAGGGATTTCTTCCACATTTAGAAATGACTCTGTAGACCAGCTCTGCATTGTACCATCCTCCTGCTTTATAACTCCATGTACCCTCAGAGCCCTGTTTTTCTGCTGCCCCCATAGCAGCCCCAATCCGGTTGCTGCTCTCCTGGTGGTGAATGTGGGTTTGCTTTATGTTGGCTGATGCGGCCTCTTCCCCACTCCTCCTGCCCTGACCACAGCAATTTTGTGTTGCTGGCACTGCCCTTCCAGCCTGGGGCTTGTACCTTGTCCCTCCAGGCTGCCCTGCCCTGTCCCTGCCTGCCCTGGACTTGTCAGGCTGGGACCGTGCTGTCTCCTGCAGAGTTTGTCCCTGTCCCCTCTCTAGCAGGAACCCTGGTGGAGTTCCCTTTGGAGCATGCATGGAGACAGGTTTTGCCCCAGGGAGCTAAAACGCCATGCAAAGAGAGACAGGGACAAGAAACAGGTACAAAAGCTCTTGAATGTACAGTTGTCTGCTCTCTTAAATCCCTGGAGTCTAGAGCCAGTCATCATCAGCTTTGTGACTTCAAAGTTGACGTTTGGACCCATGCTTTGTGGGTTACTAGGTGTTATTTCAGGGCTCAGATTCACATTTATTTTAAATCAATTTGATTTTTGTAAGTGATCTGTAATTTTTTGAGTTTCTTCTTCCATCTTCCCTCCCTTCCTCATAGTAGTTGTTGAGCAGCCCCAGCCCTCACCACAGGGCCTGGTTATTGACCTGGTTCCCAGCCCTGGGGCTGGAGTTACAGGCATTGGCTGCCTGCAGTCAAGTGTCTGTTTACTTTCTTTTTTACTTCTTTTGGGTTTGGTTTTTGTTGGCAGCACTGATTTTTGACCCTCCGAGGGCAGCAACTGTGGCTGTCTGCAAACACAGCATTGGGCTGTAGCCTGCAGCTGCACTTGGCTGCTTTCCTGGACACAGGACAGGCTTCCTGGGCTTTCTCAACCTTTCTACCAGCATCTCTGTTACTTTCTGCTTTTTAGAAAAAGCTATTTAAAAAATAATTGGAAAAAACTTCCTTTTTTAATTACCTCATTGTTTCACCAAGACAACTTTTCCACTTCTCTGTTCCCCTGTGGTACATGTGGCTAAGAGCTTCCATGTGTGGTTCTTTCCTTCTGCTTATTTTTCTTTAAGCAACTTTAACACCAGATCCAGGTGACTTTTGTCACAGCAGTGACCAAGTCTGCCTTGTGAACAGAAAACAGCCTGTCAAAACCAGCCCAATCTTACCCTTGGGGGTGATGGCTCTGCCAGTGTTTTGTGGTGAACACGAGCTCATTTCATTTTCCTTTCCAGCCAAAAATCTCCCTCACTCTCAAGTCTACGTTCAATGTTTATTTGAAACACTCCTGCTTTTAGCAGCTATATGGTAGCTACAGTGTGAGACAACTCATTAAAGCACGGGAGAGGGATATGGACATATGTATGCACCAGACTTGCATACAAACAGATCTAGAAAAGAAAGAGTATGGCAAGAAATAGTACAGCAAAGACAAGTGGGAGAACAAGTGACTGTCACAGGAGGGATTCCAGCCTCCATGGCACCACTGCAGTTACTCACTGTTGTAGCTCCTACACCAGCTCTGAAGGGCGAGGAATCCCTGAGCACCTCGGGCGATGTGTGTGGGGAACCACAGAGTGCTGCAGAAGGGGTCGGAGCCAAGAGAGGGACCTGGACAACCTCAGAGTAATTGAGGAAGCTGCTAGGAAAGGGTCATTTTTTTTTTTTCCTTGGCTCTTCTGGCTCAAGTACTCCTGCTGGAGTGGCCTTCACCCACAGACCACCATGTGGTGGTACATCAGGGATGTGCTCCATGATTTACCCTAAATTCTATATGAGTTAATTTCTATTTTTGGATGTTACAATATGCTGTAGCAAAAAGTCCCATGATTTAGTTGCAGGCTTCGATGAATGTAATACATTTTGTTGGATGTTGGATGTAATATCTTTTTGTTGGATCTAGACCTGGTGCCAGGGTGAGCACCCCTCAAGGCAGCAGATGTTTTGGGAGGTGAAGGAATCCCCAAAATGGCTTCAATGCTCTCTTTGCATTTGTATTGCTGATTAGGGTTTTGCAGAGCTGATAGATCCAGCCAAGCCTTTTCCCAGCAAGGACTGTGGTGTCTGCTGGAGGAGCAGCTGCTGTCTGTGCACAGAAAGCAGGTTCCTGGATGACATTTCCCATGCAATTGCATGGGGACAGTGGCACCAGTGAGCACTGTTGCTATGGCAATGGGATAACTTTAGCATATCCCTGAGGAGGAGGAGGGACAGTGGCACCAGTGAGCACTGTTGCTATGGCAATGGGATAACTGTAGCATATCCCTGAGGAGGAGGAGTTCCCCTCTTCAGCATCCCAAGATTTCCCTTTGCCTCCTGATAATGTAAGGGCTGCTCTACAGTGCAACTGCTATAGCTGCTCCTATTGCAACAAAAATAAAGCAAATGTACTCCAAAGAGTAGGCACTTGTGGCACATGAACCTGGATTGCACTTGGATCAAAGTGCCAGGCATCAGGGGGGTGAGGAGCTGCTGTTGGTTTTGGGAAGTAAGACCTGAGACGTGTGCTGGTGTGACAGGACTGAGACATTTGGGTCTGATGTGTGGCTGTCCCAGTGCCCTGCCCTCCCTGCCAGAGGGATCAGACCCAGCCCAGCTGGGACAGGGCTCTGCCAGATCCTGGGTGCTGTGGATTTGGGGGTGGTAGATAGGTTCTGATAGATGATGTTACAAACATTTTTTGTCTACTTTTCCTAGACCTAAAAGTGCTCATCAAGTTTGATTCTTTAAGCACCCCCTTGAGGAGAGGGTTTTCTGCAGATATCAGTGGGGTTTTGAGGTTTTTGTTTTGGTTTGGTTTTTTGTTTGTTTGGTTGACTTTTGTTTTTTGTTTTGGGTTTTGGGGTTTGTTTTGTTTTGGGTTTTTTTGTTTTGGGTTTTTTTGTTTTGGTTTTTGGATTTGTCTTTTGTTTTGTTTTTTTGGGGTTTGTGTTTTTGTTTTTTGGGTTTTTTTTTGTTTTTTGGGGGTTTGGGGTTTTTTTTGTTTGTTTGCTTTTTGGGTTTTGGGTTTTGGTTTTTTGTTGGTTTTTTGAGTTTTGGTTTTTTTGGGTTTTGTTGGTTTTTTGTTTTTTGTGGGTTTTGGTTTGATTTCTTGGTTTTTTTGTTTTTTGGGGTTTTGGTTTTTGGGCTTTTTGTTTTTTGTCTTTTTGTGGGTTTTGTTTGGGTTCTTTGTTGTATTGGGTTTTGTTTTGTTTTTTTGTTTGTTTTTTGGGTTTTTTTTGGTTTTGTGTTTTTTTGCTTTGGGGGTGTTTTTTTGTTGTGGTGGGGTTTTTTTTGTTTTTGGTTTGTTTTTTTTAAAATTTTTATCTAACCCCACATCCCATCAAAGTCAAGCACTCAGTACTGCAGGCAGGGAGAGCTGAGCAGGGCCCATGGCTGGTTGCCTAGATGGATGACCAACACCTGGAGGGGTGGGTGGCCTTCCCTGGCCAGGCTCATGCATGACCTTCAGAATTTGCTTTCTTGGAGCATCTGTGCCAGGTCAGCTTGGACATACTGGTGTGCATGGGATGGCAACAGAAGTCAAGTCTGAAGCCAACACAGTTATTCAAGGGCATTGCAGCAAGAAAAAGGTATTTGCTGAGAGCTAAACTGTAACTGCTACACTTAGGAGAGCACTTTAAAGCAGATTCACAGTATTATTCTGTTCCTAGATGACCACTTTGTTGTTATAAGCCGGATTTTGCCAGTAACATTAGCACATGTTGTGCAGTTCTGGATACTGGCTCAATCTCAAAGAAAACTAATCCATTTCAAGAAGCAAAGTGTTGCTCTCATTGTCTGCTCCAAATCACCACTTTTCCTTTTCTCAGTGTGAGAATCTGAGCCTGCCACTGTGTAATTTAAGTGACTAAGATGGCTTTATATTGTCACTGTTGTCAGCAGTTCCAGTTTTCATCAAACAGATACTTTTTGGTGTGGGAAATTCAGCGTGCACATTGCCATGCTGGGTGCAAGCTTCCATCTTAAAATACAGCTTAGCTTAATATAGCCCAAGCTCATCCCAGCTCTCCCCAAGGTTGTCTCTACCACTTCAGACAGCCCAATACTGGGAACGTGAGGGATGTGCACTGCCAGAGCCAGGCTGCATCTGGGAGGGAAACACCAAAATGTGCCTGATAAGAATACTCCAGCATCTTTGTGGGCAGGGCAAGTAGCTTGCTCCATCCCTGGGGTTTGGTGGAGATGCACTGCACGTGGAGATGGATGGTTTTTGTTCTTGTTTGCTTTCCTCCTTCCCTGCTCCCCAGGAGAACCCAGAGGCAAACTCACGTGGCTTGGTGTCACAGCAGTGCCTGCTAAAACAAGAATTCAGCAAACTTTTTCTCTCCACAAACTCTGTTACTTTCCCCAGGCAAGCACCTCAAGACTGTGGTGTTTGGAGTATTTCTAGGTGGGTGTTTGTGAGAGCAAAGATTGACCTGCAAATCTTAAGTCAGCCTCAAGTGGGAATCCTGGAGGAGGAGGAGGACAAATGGAGATAACACTTTAGCTGTGCTTTGGAAAATCTGCTTTTTTTTTCAGAGGAAAGAATATTTTTCTATTACTTAACTGAATTTGCTGCTGCACAAAGTTGGGTTTTGTTTGGAAAAAGGCATTCAGTGAGTGTGTGTGGTTAGACTGAACTCAAAGGAGGTGATTCACTGGCATAAGGTATTTCCAGGAAGCAAATGAAGGACAGGGTAATGAGGTGGTGTTTCTTATTCTGTGGAATAGAAGAGTAACCCTCTGCTTGAGGGTACTTTTTATATGAAACTTGGAGACGTTTATATGAAACCTGGAGTCAGAGATGTTTGAATCAGTAAGTCCTGTATTCAGGGTTTTCTTCAGGTTTCTGTGCTGTAGTTTCAAAGGAAAAGGCCAGGGTCTGAGGATCAAGTTATTTCCAGCCACAGAGATCTGAAGTCTGTGTGGAGTCAGCCAAAATGCTTCCTCCATACCTGTGCTGCAGAAGTGCCTAAATATCTGAATTCTTGTGGAAGGGAGCCACTTAAGCAGAGGAATTAAGAGAATTGGACATACCCATTGTCAGGCTGGATGCAGACTTCCAGGGTTTTTCTCCTGTCCTGCACACCAGTGTGCTGGGGTGGAGAGAGCTGCTCGGCCATTAGACTGGTGTTTGGGTAAGACTGAAGGAATGGGCCCAGTTTTTCAGTGTACTTTCAGCTTCTGGGGAGACTTAAAAAAACCCAACACAATTATTTTAAATCACCCACTCATCAAAGAAAGAACAATTCATATTTGCAGAGCTTTTTGCAGGATGGAAATTTTTTTTTTTGTGTCAAACACATGAAGATTGATTTCAACTTGTGCTTCCTTGATAGGACTCAAATGAAACCATAAATAATTTACAACTTACAACAAATCCTGGTGATAGAGGAGACAATTTTTAAAGCTTTTTATTTCTGGTTTGGTAAAATCATAGAACCTTGTATTATAGAGGAGGATGTGATTGTTTTGTTTTGCATATGGAAACAACATTTAATTAAGATTTAAACAGATGGTTAACAGGAATAGTATTGTAGGCTTCATCAAAGTAAAATCTAAAGGGCACAATAATATTTCTATTTCAAAGTGATTTGTTTTGATTTCTAACAATAAATATATTAATTTCACATGTCAGAGGAAAGACATTTCATTGTACAGTTCATCTGTTAATGTGCTTAGTGAAGTGTTGTTCACAAAACAGGGACTCAATTTGTAACCACAGCACAAATCTACCAATTAAGCAAATACTCAATATTTGAAATGTAGTGATAACCACTGGAAGTGGGGGAAAAAAATTCTCTGTTTTCCACAAAAATAATATGTGAGTTGTGTGGGAAGGCAGAGACCAACCCCTCTGTTTTGCCAAGATGCAAACCCAGTCCCCATTCCCTGCCACTGTGTGCTACAGCCAGCTGAGAGAGAGAGCTTGTTGAGCAAAGCAAAGAGGATGCCCATGAGATAAGAGGACTGCTGCTCTCATTTTTTCTTATCTCCCCTTACTCAGGGAAGCAAAGGCAACGTGGGGATTGAGCCCAAGAGCAGGACTGCAAATGTGGAAACAAAAGGGAGCAGCTCTCTCCCCACCTCACATGCTGTGTTCTTTAATAACTCTTTGCACTTTCCTGCTTGTCACTAAATCTGGAGCAGGAGGAAAGTGAGCACAGCATGTTTTTGTAGCTGGGGCTTATTTATTTTGCCTCTGCCACGCTGCTCAGCTGAAGAAGCACTGTCACAAAACCCCATCAAACTTTCCCTATTCAAAAAGGAGACAGCGCCCTATCTAAATCAAATTGAAATGAAATTTCTGGAAGTTTTGAGGGGGGAGCATTCTGATAAGAAAACTTGCCTACCAAAAGAGAGAGGCCATGCTGGCCCCACAGCTCACCTCCAGAAGAAGGTGAGAGCAGCCCTGCTGAGATAAGTGCCCTATTTCTGGGCATGGCTCAGCAGCAGGTCTGTTCTGCAGCCCCAAATGAAGATTCCCAGGAAGCCAAGGTCAAAGCTGATAAAGCAGCAGCTGAGGAGCTGTTGCTGTCTCCAGTCCATGTGCTTTCTGCCACCACATTCTTCATGCCCACATGCAGGTCAAGAACAAACCTGACTGAGCACAGAAGTCACCCTGCCCCAGCCAACAGGCTGGGATCCATCTCCTCTAACTTTAGCTGAAGCCAAGTTTCCGTGGTAGCTTGCAGGAAGAAATCAGCTCTTCTGGGGTCCAGTCAGCCCACAGGTTTATTCTTATTGACTTCCAAAGGGAGCCTGAACAACTCAGCTGATTTCCAAGCCCTGGTGCTGCACCCTGGCCCCTCTGACATGCTGGTGGGACTGCAGGCTGCTCCTCTCCTCCAGACTGTTCTTTGCAGGGTGGTAATCTTTGGCCCCTGGGTGCCATGCTGGGATATGAATGATAGCAGTGCCCCACACACAGCACCCTTGGGCTATTTTTTAAGGATTCTGACAGGGATTCCCTGATTATCCTGAAGTTCCTACTTTCTCCAGCTACACCGCTCTTGCTGTGTTTCTAACATGCATATTTAGGAATTTGGAATGTGTAGGGAAAAAAGAAGTGTTGTCTGGTGGGAGAGAGTAGGTGGGCAGTGTGTAACAGGAATAACACACTAACACTGGGCCCATGGCATGGGCTCCTACCTAGGCTGAGAATGGCAAATCCCCAGAGGTGGAGTTGCTTGTCCCAAAGACACAATGGTTTCAAGATGCCCCATGGGGAGGGGAGAACCCTGCAAATCAGCAGCAGAGCTGGGAAGGCAAGCAAGGTCTGCAGCTTTTCAGGGAAATACTCTGTGAAATATAACAAGGCAAACGTTGCTTGAGACATCCCATCAAGAATTAGCACGTTGCACAAGGCAGGAAGGTTTACCCTGTGCAAGACTTAATGCCATTAAACAAACCTGGCAAAGATCAGAGTAACTGAAAACAAAACTCCTGCCTGAAAGTGCTAATTTCTTAGAACATACAGGAAATAGGCTTTGAGAGCGAATTAGAAAACCCTGAAAGACTTGGAAGGAAATTCCTTCACCCACAAAGGCCCTCATTCATAAGATGCTCCTCTTGCCCCATGGCCTGATGTATTTAATAGTCTCATTGCTCAAAGTGATAGCCAGCCTGTGTTGAATTTAATATGGGACTGTCGAAGTCTGAAGGAATATCAACAGTATTTCATCCCACCTCAGTTACTCGTTTGCTTAATTCTTCTTGAGGAGACTGGCAGTGCTCATTGCCATCCTCGTTTTGTTGCAACAATATTGTCACCTCTTCCCCCTCTCCTTTGTCCCCCTCACCTTCTACTTGCATGATCTTCCTCCAGCTGATTTTTAATTTTAATTCCTTGTAGAAGGGGTGACTCAGAGGATTCCAGCTGTATCAGCATCTCCAAGGTGGTTAGCAGCAGGAGCAACCTGAATATGGCGTGAAAGTTGATAGCTGATGAAAGCATAATTTAACATAGTATTAAGAGGACAGATTCTCAGCTGATACAAATTGAGGAGAAAATAAAATTGCATCACATTTTTTGCCAGTTAATAAGAGGCACAGTATAGATCTCTAGGTAAAAGTAGCTTATGTAGTTAAAATTTCACACTGTAACTTATCTGGAGACAGAATTGAACAAGACTAAGCATCTTCCAGAAATAGATGCATCAGTGGGAGCTGGATCAGGATTTTTAGTGTGATTACTAGACTGCTTGGGGTGTCAGATTCCTCAATAAAAGCAATGCTTTTTTATTGTCTTGGAGTATGTAAAATAGAGCAAACCCCACATTCTGCACTAATTGATTGCAATAGATGTTTTGCAGAAATACTGAAATTGGGAAAACTGTCCACATGAAGGGGGGGAGTGTGAAACCTGTGGGTTAAGTCTGAGTGGTTTGGCCCCTCTTTCTTCTGTAGAGGGCACCAGGGAAATGATCCCTTGCAGTGCTTCAGCCTCTTCTGACAGCAGGAGATTCCCAGGGCTGCTCAATCCCAAATTAATCAAAACTTTGTTTGGAAGAGGCAGTGCATTGGAGGAAGACTCCAGAGATGGGCTTGGGCTGACAGGGAGACAGGGTTGCATGTGCTGTGAAAACCAACATGGGATTAATGGAAAACCCAAGAAAATAGTTCTAGGAATGGGGGAGGGGGCTGCAAAAAATAGGGAAAGACAACTTCCAGTCACTTAAAAAGCTCTTATTGATCTGAGCGGATGCTGTGTCAGATCCAGAAACATGCTACCAAAACATTGGAGATGCTTCTTCATTGATTTGTGAGTGATTTCAAAAGGCAATTAAAAGGGGAGAAACTTGTAACTGCAGCTTGGTGGTGACCAGTGTCTGGGCAGTGATGAAAAACCCTTCAGAACTTCTGCTCTGGGTTTCCTGTTCTAATTTATGCCCTCTAAATCCTCTCCACAAGTTTGCAATAATACTTTGGCAAACTTGCTGCAGGTGATTTCAAGTATGTGTTTGACAAGATTCCTTGTGCAGTGTTTGAATGCCCTTTGGCATTCAACAAAAATCCAGGCTGGTAAGTTAATCTGATTTTCCCAATAAAGCTACCCTAAAGTGTATTTATTTCTCTGTGGTGAGTCATGCTGCCATGATTTGATTTGTAAATCAGGTCCAGGTTCTGCAGGGTCTTGTGCAAACAGGAGGCAATTTCTTTCTCAAAAGCCTTGGGAGGCACTTCCTCTATTTCATGGTAACAAAAAAAAATGTATTTTCAGCTACTCCAGGTGGAAGCAAAGTCTCGCACTTGTATTTGAAAACAAAACTCACCAAAACAAAATCAACCAACAAAGCAAAACATTTAGTCAAAGGAAGACAGGCATGAAAAATTGTCAGGTGAAATCTAAGATCTCAACTGGGTGAAAAAATTAAAGGTCTCATGTTGCTGAAGCCACAGTGGGAGTAAAGATGACAGAAGTAGCTGCAGTCTGTGGACAAGGAAAATGTGTACTAAAAAGCAATGAAAGGCAACCAAGTTGTGTCTAGATTACTGTGGAGTTAACATTTTTATTTCCTTCTTGCCCCATGCCCCTCCTCCAGAGCTCAGGGAGTTTGCAGCAGTTGCTTTGGTGCAGCCCTTCAGTTCACACCACCTGACTTTGCCCACGAGCAGTCATTTCAGTGCATTAATCATCAATATTGTCCTTTGGTTTCTGACCTGCAAGTGCACATCTCAAGTTTAACTCAAACGACTGGGCTGGGGGCCCATCTTGGTGCCACTTTGCTGTCCTGCTGCAGAGCCTGTGCCACCGACTGCCTGTGGTGCCACCACTCTGCCCGCTCACCCAGCCCCAGGCATGGGAAACCTGGGGGCTCCTCAGTGCTGCTGATGTGCTCTGGACTTCTTCTCATGTCCAAATCACTTGGGTGTGGCTGGGGATTCTCTGCTTTTCAGGTTACTGAATTTGGGAAAAAAAAAGATCCCTGGCTGTAAAAGCAAAAGGAGCTGCTGCTCTTTTATTAATGATGGACAGACAGACACAAGAGCTTTTTCTCAGCAAGCTGAGCTACCAGCAGTGAGTCTCATGGCTTTAGGTTTTGGTCCCATGTGCTCCCTGTTTCAGTGCTGTGGCTTTGGGGATAGACATGTGGAGCAGAATCAATGGTGGAGACCTGCAGACCAGGCAAGGATGAGAGGTTCTGGCTCACAGGGGCTGCTGGTGCTTCTAGTGGGGAAGGTCTGCAGCATGGTCAGAGCCAGCAATTGTCATGTGAGACAGAAATTAAAAACATTTGCCCTTGCAATGAGCTTAGATAGGAATATCACCACAGGTTCTCTCCTTTCATAGCATTGAATTGGCAAAGTGTTTTCTCTGGGAAGACATAGTGAGCTTTTCTTTGCTTTACATGGGTGAGGATGTGTGGTTTGCACTTGGAAAAATGCTCATTTTCTCCTTTGTTGATTTGTTTTTCATAAGCACCATTCACTCAGGGCCATATCAGGCTAATGGCTCCGCTCCTCTCCTTCCTGTCCCTTTTGTTTTCTTTAATCCTAAATGCAGAAATCTCATTAAATTACTCATTCTCCCCCACTTTCATTGTGATTGCCAGCCATGTCAGTCACAGCAACTCTTCAAAGAGGGAGGCTGAGCTGAGCATCAGATATAACTTCATTCTTTGTATTTGTAAGGCAAAGCATAAATTCTTACTGGTCCACTAGTCATATCTATTGATTTGGTACTTAATCATATGAACACAATGAATATTCAGTGCCTCTATGATATAAAAAGAACAATCAGAATAAGCTATTATAGGTGCTGGAATCTCATTTAAAATCTAATTAGGTCTAGAACAAAACTAGAGGAGTCCTGTCTGAGGATGAAGAAATGGATGTGCCTATATAATGAGTGAAATATCTTCTTTTTTTTCACCTATCTCTTGGCATGTATTAAGAAACTACCATTTTATCTTTTTTTTTTTTTTTTTTAGTTCCACTTAGAAAACCATTACTCTGTCTAGCTTTGACAGTACCCACAGATTATATCTGATGGCTGCTTTATAACTATGCACTGCTTTACATTTAACACAGTTACTGTCACAGAGTTGGGGTTGGTCAATGCAACTCAACCATCAGTCACTTTGTAGTTGTCCCTGTTCCACTGTGCATTGCATCCATACTGACCACCAGCCCTGCTCCATCCTAGGCTAGACCAGGTGCTTTTAGGTAGTAAAAAGAGTCAGAAACAGCAGAAACAGGATGACTTCAGGAGATCCATCTGCCTTCAAAACAAGCCTGGAGTGGAGCTCTTCTAGCAGCTCTTTTATAGTAAGAAGAGTGGGAGACAGGAAAATCCTATCCCGTATTTAAAATTCACTCGGGGCACTAAGATATGTAAGAAATCCTGGGGAATAAAAATCAGGTCTTGCAGGCTCTATTTTCAAATATACTCATGAAGGGTCCCACATCAGGACAGAGCCTGCCTTGTGGTTTATAAAGAGATGACTAGCACTATCAGGGTTATACACATGCCTGCATGCTGACAAAATTAGATCATAATTTGGTTCAGCATTTATATTTTGCAGGAAAACAGAGTGCCAGGAGTATGTTCTCATACAGTGGCTTTTGTGCAAGCAAATAAAACTGTTTTTCAGAACATGTCCTGACTGCCTCAGAGGCAGGTGAAGAACAGAACCAGGGACAATAAACACTTTTCAGCTGCGTTCTGCAAACAGGACATGGCTTTCTGGCTTCAGAAATGTATCTTTTTGTTAAAAGTGTGCCAGCAACATGGACCCATTGTTTAATACCTGTTCTAGTTTCCCTGGTGCTTTTCTAGAAGAACTAAAATGTCTGTAGGAGTGGGTTCAACCAGCTGTATGCTGTTCACAGTTGCTGCCCTTTGCTCCTTTGCTTTTTTCGCATGGGTGATGCAGGAGGGCAATCAGACACCAAGACAGAAAAAGCACTTGAGGGTTTATGCAGTGTCAGCCCATAGTCCTCTTGCAGGAAATGTTTTCCCTGCTTCTCACTGCAAGAAAAAAGAGTTTAGGCTTCAAACTCTGATTTAGCTTGAAAGTCCTCTGACTTCAGCAGTCTGTAACCAGCCGTTCCTCTTGTGGTGGGGATCGTGCTTCATGAAGGACTGCAGAAAACTACTGACATTTTGCATCCTCAGGAGATAATTTGAGAGGTAAAAGCCTCTTCAGGTGCCTTGAGAGTTTCACAGCTAAAAACCGGACGCCTTTGACTTTGCTTTCTTGCAGTGAGGTTATTTTTCTGTCTGCTCCCTGCCCTGACCTCCCCAAGCAAGACAGCAGCAAGGAGAGAGATCAGGGCAGTGGATGCTGCCAGACCCAACCCTCTTTCCCCAAACCAGGCTAGGGGGAGAATAGGTGGGGTGGTGTTGCTGTTAACAACACCCTGGGCATGCTGAGAAACTGCAGTCTTCTAAAAATACCTGTGAGAATGGTGCCAGGAGCAAATGCTGTGGCTGTGGTGTGACCTGTCCCCTTCCAGGGGCTGCCCAGACCCTTCTCCTCCTGTGCTGTGATGTCTGGCTACTCAGCAGACTGTACTGCTGCTGAACACTTCTTTTCTTCCTCAATTTTCAGCCAAGTTGAAGTTTTCAGACTTATTAAAATCTTGCCTTGGAAAGAAATTCTGTGTGTGGATGCTGTCTGCATCTCCCAGCCTAAGGCTCTCACTGGAAGCTCATAAGCTCCTCAGTTTAAAATGCTTTAATTGACCTCATAGTTTTCCAGATTTGACCACCCTATTGGATGAGTGGTCTAATTTTTTTGTTTTTATTTTCCTCTACTGACAAGATTGAGAAAAACTTCAGTTGCTTAAGGCACTTTTAAAAAACTGCCCATCCGGGTTGCAGGGGTTTTCTTGCATGGAGACAGATTCAGGCTTGCTTGGCTGGGCAGAGTTGAGCCAATGACTGAATCACATCCCTTTACATTAGGTTGGGTCTAATCCAGGCTTGACTTCTCATGCTGAGGCAGCCAGAAGCTGTGAAAGTGAACCCCTGGCCAATGTGTCTGTGTGGGAGCCTGTGGTTCCCTTGGCATCAGTGGGAACGCTTTGACTGGATTCAGCCTTTTCTGAGGAGGGAAATGAACAAGGAGGACTGCACTGGACCTCCAGCCTCTTGAGATCTGAGCCAGAAGATCTGATAAAATCCATGCAAACTTATTCTCTGGCTACAGTTAGCTTTGAATGCAGCACAAATGATGATAAAGGTACACACTGCTGCAGGGCTCAGCGAAATAACAGCCAGAGGCTTGCAGAGGAGGGTTGAAGGGCTGCAAAGCTTTTCAGGGGAAGCTTTGCCACCCTGCCTACAGTGGGATGATGAGATTATGCCTGATGGGCTCAAATTACACTGCTGTCTTTTAATCATCCTTTATTCAATGACTACAACCAGGTTTTTCTCCTCCTCTGTCATTTTCAGCCTGTAACACAAAATCTCATGTTCTTCACACAACAGTTTGGAGCTCATTTCCTACAGTTCGGGTCGTATAAATCTACTCTTGAATGAAACCCATGAATGGTACCACAGGTTAGGAAACTTGGAGGTCAGAGTTTGCCCAAGAAGCTGGTAACAGCTGCTTAAACTGACACCAGGCTAGATGGCAATTTCCTGGAAATACAGCCATGGATAGAAAAATGACATTTGATTCATGAATTCATTTTGTTGTTGCTGAACATTTAGCTGGAATGATCTTCATACTTTGAAAGTCTGTTCTGATCCCACCTTCAGTGGTTTTTGACAGTGCAGAAGCCAAGGCAGCTGTTGTAGGAAAAGTGCCATTTAAAACCATGTACTTGGATTAAAAAAAGGCTCAGCCTGAAGCAGTGCTCAATGACTTCAGAGCTGCCAACTGTGAGTATACCCACCCCAAGTGACAGTCTGGAATTAGAATCATTATTCCAAATGCATGGAGTTATATTTTCAAGTATATTGCTTTGCATATAAATAAAGAATTAAAAGGAATCAGGGCAAGTAATTCTGATGTTCTATCCAGATATTACGTTTATCTAGGGACTAAGCAGTAAGGACTCACTTCTTGCCAGACTTTCTGAATACTATATTGACATTGTTCACCATGAATATTAAGTTTTAGGTATATGACCCAAATATTAAGATTTAGATGTGTGACACAAATTTTGCACACCTTCCTAACTGTAGTTACTGGTTGTTTCCACCGTTTTAGCCCTGCAAATTCAAGCTATTGAGGCACAGTTTATCCTCCATACTGCAGCCAGCCGAGAGAAGTCCCATGACCTCTCTTTGCCAGGGAGAAATCGTGTTCAGGGATAGCTGGGATGCTCAAAAGGCAAGGGGTGATTTGATAAACTTAAGTGACTTGGTGATGCTTCTTAACGTGTGAAAGCAGGAATGGGATAGGGGATGCCAAATGCCAGGTTAGGATGGTCACCAGGAATGATCCTGGATCCTAACAGCATTGGGCTGCAAAGCAAACATGGCACACGCAGGACTGCCCAGTGTGTCTGTCACCTCAGGAACCTGCCATGGAGCCTTCAGTTGCAGGGCTGGGTCCTGTCTGATGCTGGGGGAGCTACACAAGGGGTTTCAGGAATGAAAGATTTCATTGCTAGTGAAGAGGTTTAACTGGAATGAGATTAACTCCTGAATTATTTTGCATTACCTGTGGTTTGAAGAGAATGAGAAAGGTCCATATATGTATGTATATATGTACATCTTCAGGTATACTGTCCATTTCCTTTTCTTCTTCCTGTTACCACGTATGAAACTCTGCAGAAGTGGGCAATCGTCAGGTATGTCCCTAGACTTCACAGGCTGCTTTGTATGGATCCTAACTTTTTCCTGCTATGTATTGCCTTCTGCAACTATCTTGTTCCCAGGATTTGATTTTCATTCTGTTCCATTTCATATGAGATGAATGAGTTTAATCAGAATTTCTGAAACCTAATTCATTCAATGGTAACCCTTTATAGAATGCTAAGAAATGCACCTCAATCTTGCCCTAGAAAAGCAAAGGGATTAATGGAGGAGGGGATTGTTGTTTCTAACTAGATTCTAACTAAGAGGCTGTATGGCTTTATAACATTTTCCAGTGATTTTTTGACCTCTGTAAATGGAAGCCAGGCAAAAAAATAGAACCTAGCTCTCTGCTCTGAAACATACTTATTGATTCCAGCAGTCATACTGTGATTGTTCTTACAAATCAGCTAATTGAGATCCTTAATGAGAAGTGACTTCAGTTGCAGGGAGTTTTGCAGTTGCTCCCCCAGCGCCAGCAGCTGACAAAATCAAGATATTCCTTGTTAACTAAATTCAAATCTTCAAATGCATCCGACCAAGGGACTAGAATTAATGAAGTTTCTCACAGCACTTGATGTTCTCATTCATCTCTTGCCAGTGGGCTTTGTAAGGCAGAGCTGATGTCAATGTCATTGCCTTCTGCCAGAGAAGTGTTTTCCATCAAGCCCAGACAAGGGCTGCTCTGTAGGGAGGGCAGAACTCAAAGGTTGGATCTGAAGATGCAACCATGCCAGTGCTCTGCTGCCATGGGAGCATCCTGAGATATCCAGGGCATGGCTGTGTTGTCCTCACAGCTGATGCAGTGCTGGTTCAGGAGTTCCTTTACACCAGGGTGTGCACAGGACTGGGTTCAGGCTGTCTGGACCACACCTGAAAAATGTTCCTTTCAGTTCAAGGCAGTGTTTGCCAAGGATGTGGCTCCTGACTGCAGCTCTACACTTGGAGCATTTTGTTGCTTTAGGGACCATGGAGCATCTGAGTGTTGCTGTGTGGGTGCTCCCCAGGCTGGGAGGAGGGAAGCACCTGCAGCCAGGACATGGGAGACAGGCACTGAGAGGGAAGATGGGGGGAAAGACATCATGAGAGCTTTGTGTTCAAAGCCTGAGAGGAGGTGGCTCTGTTTTGCAGCCATTTCAGAAGGGATTTAGCATCTTCTTGTTCTCTAGTTTGCATGTCTGCTGTCCTGCCTTCGTTTTGCAGTTCTCACTGGTAGGAGAGGACTCTGAAGTTTTCCTGAAAGTGCAAAAAATTATCATACTTTCTTCTCTGAACTTTCAAAATCCAACTAAAGGCTTTTAGCTCATTATCTCAAAACTCTTCTCTCTAATGACTTTCCAGTTTCTTGATGTTGAGCAAAAAAAATCAGCGGATAGCTCTCTATTAGCTATAATTATTGGGATATTATTCAGTTAATTTTGTCTTTAGTCTTCCATTTCCTGTTAGAGATCTGAAGCACAAGCCTGCAAGTCTTGCTTAATTGCTGCATCCTGTTGATGTTTTTGTCCATTTTTTAAACATAAACATGTGCTTAAAAGAGAGCCTCTGAATCAGGGGAATAAAAAGTCTTCATTAAAGTGTAATTGTGGTTTGAGTGAGCAAATGTCACTGACTTGAGATGAACCCTGATTTTTTTTTTTTTTTTTTTTTTTTTTTTTTTTTTTTTTTTTTTTTTTTTTCCCCAGAGATGGCAAAGGGACAAGGGAGAGGGTATTTCCTTTTACAGGAAAATCCTTTCTCCTGATTTGATTTCAATATTGCTTCTGCACTTCATCCTTCTGAGTTCTTGTTCAAGGGGATCTACATTACTAGGAATGATCATATCCCATTTCTGGCTGCTTTAGAACTTCTGTTAACTCTTGTGAACTGTTCAGCTAGTTATAAGGAAACTTTTAATCTGTGAGGGTATCCAGAGGAAAAGACCACACTGTGGCCTTTGTGAGGCTGCAAAATTCTTGCAGCCCTGCCTGTTGAGAAGGGTTGTGGACTAGGAGCTGGGATGGTTTTTGGTACCACAGAGCTTTTGCTGCCACATATTGTCTTCCTAGTGGATGTGAAGGAATCTTTCCTGTGGTATTTTAAGGTCACTCAAAAAAAAATTAAGACATTTTCTTTTGCACAGAGAGTGGCTCCATCACTATATCCGTGATTGTTTTCATGGTGTAATGTTATTGGTGTAGACACCCACTGCCTGTGCACTGGATTTTGTCTCAGGGCTGTTAAAAAAGTTTCATATTTTGTCCTAAAGAAAGAAAACTGCAGTCCAGTGGGATTTTTTTCTTCTCTCCTCTAAAAAGTAGTTACTTGCAATTTAATTCTTTTATTCCATAGAATAAAAATAAGAGAATTCATAGAATAATGTAGGTTGGAAGAGACCTCTGTCTTTGGCCTTTATTCTAGTTGGTTTTTCGTTTTGTTTTCAATTCTGAACAGAATAATTTACTACTAGTTCATACTGTCATGCTCCCAAATAAGCAAGTAAAATGTTCAGTTAACTCAGCTGAGAAAGTAGGTCTGGATCTTACTGCTGGATTTCCTTCCCTTGTCAGCCCTTGATGCCTCTTGTTCCCTTTTGGTGCATGCTGACTTTGTCACAGAGCAGTCTGACAGCAGGGACATGCTGAGTTCCTCTAGTTTGATGTTTCCATTGCAATATTAGGCTGAATGGTAGTTGGCAGCAAAATCCATCCCTGTACCTCCAGAGACTCATTAAAGCCAGGGAACTCTGAAGTACAGCAAAATGCTTTCTGTTTGGACTACATTGCCAATTTAAAAGATGTGTGAAAGGTAAAATGATTAAGTGGTTTCTTGTAAGGGAATTCCTCTAACAAGGTCCTTTCTAAAAATTTCCAAGAAACTTTCACTTATTAGGTCAACTTTGCAGTCATAACTTCTTGTATTCTTATACTGCATGGCTAAGAGAGAGTATAAAAATTTTTTTAGCATCACAGTTTCTTACGTGGCATGTTTTATTTGCAATATTTTGTGTGTGTGTTTAAAACAGAGGATTGGGAGTACCATTACTAAACCATTTCAGGACAGGTTGAGCAATGCAGCTGTTTCTATTGGATCTACCTGGCATGGATGAACTTTGTCTCCTCCAATTCTCCTTTTTTGGGAGCTTGCAGAGACTCAGCCTCTCATCCCTCTCGAACAGGGAAGCTCCAGTGCAAGTTTCTAGAGAGCAACTGGCACATGGCTCACAGTGCTGCAGCTGCATTGCCCTCTGAGCTTCTACAATTGTTAGGGCAGTGGATTTAGGAGTTGTGCATGAACAAGCCACTTCTTGGCCAGGGTTTGCCCACAGCTAGATATTCTGGTTGAGTTCAGACCCCATTGAAACATTCCAGACTTTGAATTTTCCCCCCTCCCCTCCTCAAAAAACTCTAATGACAATTTATTTAGTGTGGCAGTGGCATACTGCCCAGAGAAGCTGTGGATGCCCCATCCCTAAAAGTGTGCAAGGCCAGGTTGGATGGGGCTTTGAGTAATGTTGTGTAGTAGGAGGTGTCCCTAGCCATGCAGGGGGATGGGAACTAGATGGCCTTGAAGGTCCCTTCCAACCCAAGCCAGTCTGTGATTCTGTGATTTTTGGTGTCAAGTGATAGTAAAGAAGAGCTGTTCTGAATCCCCAGGCAAGGCTTCTTCAGTCTGGGACCCGTAATTTTAGCTCTAATCATAAAGGAATGACTACTATGGTATTGGTTGTTGTCTGGGTTGTGGTTTTTTGTTTTTTTGGTTTTTTTTTTTGTGGAGGTGGCAGACAAACTGTGAGCCCTCACACTGGGAAGGAAATGATACCCCTCTTGCCAGCTGCTCAGTCACACAGAGGTGTCACACAGGAGGTCAAGACAATCCCAGTAACACATTCAGCACCAAGATCTCCCCTCCAGCAAATTCAGGGCTGCCAGCAGGGATGCCCAGATGATGTGCCAAAAGGCCAGATGCTGCTGATCACCATCTGGGCAGCCGGACCCTCCGAGCTGCTCCGGCTGTGGGGACCCTGCCAAGGCACTGCAGAATGTTTCTGCAGCACCAGCAGGTTTTCTTCTTTCACTCTTAAACAGGAAAAATTCCAACAGGAAAATATTTAAATTGTCAGGGCAAACAAATGGTGCTTTGCTGGAGAAAAACTACTTTAAACATATGATAGCTGTCTGCCTGCTCCTTGTCGTGATTGCTGGGGAGTTATAATTGGACACGTGGGTTTGACACCTACAGTGCCTGGCTGGCAGTGCCACGAGGCAATTTTAAGTGGGACAGAGGACTTCTGAGTGTGAATTTTCACTTGGCTGCCATCCCAACAGCCCTGTTAAGGATCACTGCGTGATCAGGGCTAGAAATGGTTAACAAAGGTTCTGCTTACGGTAAAGCTCGATGTGTCCATTGAGCACATTTTGTTTTCAGAGTTAATGAAGATTCTTCCTGGGTCAAATCAAAATGTGCCATTTTGCATACAAATATTTTGTATATAAATTTTTTGTATTTACACATGTTGGTGTTCATAGTTGAGGTCTGACTACTCTCAGGACTGGGTGACCAGCCTTTTGGTGTCAGTGAGGTTCTTTTCATCCCCTTCATTAGATCAAGCCCTATCCTGGAAATCACAGGCAGGGGTGGTGGTGCCTGCCCGTGCAGGCACAGCCATTCCCATCAGCATACAGCACACAAAACCCACAGAGCTGTTTATTGTGCTTTGCAGCCCACTGGCTCTCAAGCCACATCTCTTGTAATATGAGGGTTTTTTTCTTAGTAAAAGAGTTTCCACAGATTTTTTTTTTTTCTTTCTTCCATTTAAAAACATCAATTTCATCATCTTGAACATCAATATCAAACATGTTGCCAAATTCTATTCTGACCATGTGATTTTTTTTTTTATTTAGCATTATTTTATTTTGTTTTGGTTTTTTTTTTAGATGGAGATCACTAAATTCAGGGATCACAATTACACGGAGATAAGACTGATAATCTTTCCCTCCAGCTTGCCCACAAAATGTCTGCATGTGGTGTTTATCCTCTCAGCACATAACACCAGTGACAGCAAAGAGTCCTGCTAAGAGCTGCCTCTTTTCCAGGAGCTCTGCAAAATGCAGGTGTGAGCAGGAGCCTGCAATGGATCCATCAGGGGAGCGTGTGGGTGGAGGGTGAGAAAGGATGGGGGTGCACAGCAGCTCAAGTCTGTCTGCTCATTAATGGCTATAATGAAGAGAACTGCCCCAAAATCCTGCTCCCAGTTCCTTGTGGGGCTGCCAGGACCTTTGGGATTATCTGTGCTAGGCAGCAAATTCTGGCACATCCCTCTGCTTGTGTGGAGGGTGCCTGGGAGAAGCTGGAGCCAGCAGAAGGGATGCCACAGGGGGAGGAGAGATGGCAATAGCTGGTTCTCCTCCTCTTCTGTTGGATTCACATGGGGAAAAAAACAGCTGTGCTTCAGCCAGGACCTTTTTGGGTGGGTTCCCTGCTGTGGTGCCTCTAGACTGGTCTTGTACAGCCATTTTCTGCTGGGCATAAGTGAACATCAGCTTTTTTAAGCTTAGAACAGAGGCTGCCTAGAGAGCTCCTGGCTCTGACAGACACTAATGATGAGGTAGATCCCAATTTTTCGCAGGCAATTTCCCCTCACTCCCTCTCAAAAGTCACAGGGGACAGTGCAAGGAGCTGCCTGGCTGCTAGAGGCACAGCATGGAGGTGTTTCAGTGCCCTGGCAAGGCACTGGCTGGGCTGCAGCATGTGCAAGTTGTCCTTTTTGCTTCTGGATCTGCCTTTTCTAGCTGGAAAGGAGAGTGGCAAGGTAGCTCTGGCATTTGTCCTACGTTTGGAGGAAATGAGCTTTTAATAGGGTGTGCCTGGCTGATCTTCATTTAATATTGAAGGGAGCTACTTTAACAATGCACGATGGAGCAGTCATTTCCCATCAGGTATTACTGATATATTTGAAATATGACCACTCTCTCTGACAAGCTATATTTCAGTGGTTCATGGCCAGGCAGAGGAGGGTCAGTACAGCCTTGGCTCAATTGCTGGATGGAAGCTATGCCAGCATGGAGATGCTCCTTGGCACTGCAGGGGGTTGCCAGGGCCCAGACCCAATTTCTTTATTTATTGATATATTAGTTCTTGAAAGCAATAGAAGTGACCCTGACGAGAACAGACCTGAAGTTCTCTGGTCCTATACCAGCAGTGAGGAGCACATTTCTGTCCCTGCTCTGTGGGCAGATGTTGGATGGCCCATGCTGCTTCTCCAGAACTAAGGCTCATGTTGGGTCAGCAAGATGCTGCTGCCAGAGTCAGGTTGCAAAGTTTGGGGTTAGTTTCATTTTTAACTAATGTTTGAAGGTTCAGGAATGGTTTAGATACATTTAATCCTAAACTCTCAAGAAGCCATTCATCTGGTACTTTCTCAGGTTTAGGTTATTGGCCAGTCCTAAATCCCAAACCTGCTTTCACTTCCCTCCTTTGCCATGGTTTGCTACTCTTCACTCTTCAGCTAAGGTGTGGTACTATCCTGATTTTGTACAAAAGCACTAAAGCAAACAAAACTGCAGTCCTGAAGGTGGATTATGGATTGATTTTTCTTTGCTGGGGGAAAAATGTTTTTTGTCCATGCATTTCAATGCATGCTGTTGTTCATGAACAATTTAAGAGAGAAATATTTGATACTTCAGAGGGGTTGGTAATGACTTAATCAAAAGCAAAATACCCCTTTGCTCCACTTCAATTTTCATATAGTTCAGTTCTTAAATAGCACTGATTTTTCCCCCAAGCCTTTTGCATCTTATTCTGTGAAAGGCAGCACAATGAATTTTAGCAACAAACAAGAATGTTGGAACAACAAAACAGACCATTCTTCCACTTGCTATGTGCCAGTTTAAAACTTTCCTTGGCTGTTTTACATTTCATTTACATGTCCAATACCTTGTGCTCCCATCTCTGTATAGCAAGAGAAGTCAGAAAGCTCCTGGTATGTGGAATAACCATGTCTACAGAGCAGACACACATCCCACTCCAAGTTGCTGAGCAGAGCATCCTTTCTCCCCTCCTCCCAACACCCAAGGAAGAGCTGAGGGGCTCCTGGTTTATGCCAGACCCTGTGATTGCAGTTTGTACAGAAGAATCCTATGCCATAATGACAGTTCTTACAGCAGATGAGGGACACGCTGAGTTTCTAGTCTGATGATGTTTGTATTTCAGTCAGTTGGGAGTCTCTGACATTCTCAATTACAGCTTGGTTGCAGACTCTCTTTGCAATTGAAATGCAGTTTGCAGCCAGTACACCTATAGTCTGCCTTGGGACAAGCTAAAAACTCATTGTCAAAGGTTTGAAAATATGTGGCATTTGCAGTGCTAACAAAGTAGGACCTGAAAAAAAATGCCTAAACTTTCTTCAGACCTTTAAAACGTCTCGGTCACCAGTTCTTCCCACAGTTCTTCACTGATGTTCCAATTACAAACCAGCTTAGGCTGCCTAAAAATAGACTTCACATTTTCATTTAATTACTTGGACTGTCTGCCTCATTGCCATGAAAATTATATAAAAGAAAATATTTACTTAAAGCAGTTTCTTAAGTACAATCCCTAAGGTAGTTAAATGTCCCAAAAGGTAAGGAAAAAAAAAATAAAATTGTATTTAACTATAAAAGGCATTGGGAGAGGCAGTTTTGGGTGGGAGAAGATGAATGGCAGTGGTTATTTCTTGAGCCCTGAAGCTCAGCACCCTGCCTTCCTGGAGGTGAAGTCTATTCACATCCCAGCCTTTAACACAGATCTCACTCATTCTTGACCAGACTTCCATTGACAAATCTGCCATAAAAGAAGACAATTCCTGTGACATGCAATTTTTGCATTCAGCCCCCAACCAGAGCCCACCTCAGGGATAGAGGACAGCCAGGAAACTCCCCTAGCAGGGTGGTTTTCAGCAGAAATGGGACTGGAGGCAGTGAGGTCTCTGCCAAATTTTTTGTCTGTGCAGCTCCAAGAAGGCTGAGGAGATCCCATGCTGCCAGGAGCTGGAATCATTGAACTGCAGCACAGCCTCTGTGTCCAGTAATTTTTTCCTCTAAAGTCCCTTTGCTAGGGCTGGAACTTGCTTTTTACAGCAACGTGTTAACATTTGCAATCAGCAGCTCAGACCCAGCTGACCAGGGTGTTGCTTTGTTTTCATTTCTTTCTCTATACCAAGATTCTGGCATGTAAATAATAATGTATGTTGATGTCTCTGAAAACACTGCACTGAGTGCTGGACATTGTGATGGCCTTGCCATTACATTGAAATGTTCTTCTGATGAGTAGCACCTTCCTGCACACCTCAAGCATCTGGAAATAAAGGAAAACAGGGATGCTGAAAAATATGTGTGTGCGTATATATATATATATATAAATTCTCTCAGTATGTGTGTTGGGGAGCAGTGACTTTCAGTCACTTGAGACAATACTGCAAAAATTACTCTTGTGAGTATTCGTCGTTCCACTCCCTGCAGAAGAGTAATTCAGACTTTCAGACACCATCAATAAAACACAGTCCTCAGGGATGTTAGGCAGGGGAGAAACATGTGGATGGGGATATGGGAGTGACACCTGGGTCAATGGATATGTCTGAGAAGTGCCTGCTCAGTCATCTCAAAACCCTTGGGGGGTGAGGCTGTCCAGCTGAGGAGCACAGCTTTGGTGGCATCATCCAACTGATGCACTGGACTCAGCAAACACTAGGATTGATATCTGAAGGGTTTGCAAGGGTAGCTTTTGACTGCATTATATTAATTTAAACTGAGAACTGCCTTCTTATGTTTATGACGGGTGGAATTTCAGGACACAATACACTTGGGGGAAAAAAAAGAAAAAAAAAAAAAAGAGTCATGGCTGAGAAACAAACCATTCACTGAATATTTTACCCAGCTAAAAGATGTTGTTGGCAGAACTGAAAAAAAGCGGGTAATTTTTATTTCAGCTTTATGATTAAGTATTTGTTATCTCAATAATTTTATTTGACAAAATCAATATAGACCATATAAGTCATTAATGACCAAGACTGTCTATTTTTTTTTCTACTGCATATCCGATCCAGCTCCCTGAAATCTGGCTGTTGGTGACTCTGTCTTGGCAAGATGCTGTTAGTGAAGAACCAAGTCGTGCCTCTGGTTGTCCCTGAGGAGCTGCTTGCCAGAAGACAGTGATGCTGCAAACACCTGCAGCACCTCAGGAGGGAGGACAACTATGCCACCATATCATGTGCCCTGCACCAGAGCCATGTGCAGACATCACTGCTGTTCCTCAGACACAGAAACCCTGCATGGATGAAAAACCTGCAACACACTTTGTGGGAAGTACAGACCTTCAGGTAATGCTACCCCTGAGTGTTCAGAAATCATGAAACTGTCAAAAAATGGTGCCTTTGTTTTTTCATGTGAGCACCTCTTCTACTTCGTCTTCTAGATTCTGAGCCTGTAAAAGTAGCTCATTTACTGTAGTTAATTTTTTTTTCCTGAAGTACTTTATTGATCATAAACATCTAATATAAAAGAAAGAAAAAGCAGAAATTCTCTTGCATCAGGATCTACTGGGTAAATAGCCAAATCACCCTGAGATTTTCATTGAAAAGCATAGTGTTAGCTATCCCACAGATATAATACAGTAACTCCATTGCTCAATTCATCAGCAACCATAATTAAGCCTTCTGAGAGGAGGTTTGCATGAAGATCTCAGAGGAAAGCTTTGCAGCATCCTCCTGCAGTGTGGAAGGGTCCTGCACCTCCTCCCAGGCAGGCTGGCTGCAGGGGAAGGAGCAGCCTCCCTCGTTCTTTCTGTCTTCCTTCCCTTGATGATTTTGGCTCCTTTGGCATGATTGGAAGTGGCTTGATGCCCCTTTCCCTGAGTGTTGAGGCTCTCTCTCTTTTTCTGATCTTTTCACTCCTGCTCCAGCTCGCACAGGGCTCCTGAATCTCCCAGCTGGGTGGGGAGCACCCTCTGCAACACGGGCAGAGAAAAACCTTTTCTCCTCATCCCCCGAAATAATTATCCTCCCACTTGTTTTTATCTGAGAGGGGGGTCCGGGGGGCTTGTGAGGAGGGGGGGATCAGGGAGGCACCGCCGCCTTTCCAAGCGCTGATGGGATTCCTGCCCCCGATGCTGCGGATGCGCTGGGAATGCGAATCGCGGAGCTCTGTCCTCACGCAGCGCTTTGTAAATGAATCTCTTTGATCTCCGGCGGATTTCCCCGTGCTATTTTTAGATGCGGCGAGGATAACCGAGGGATGTCGAGTCTAATGCAGACGGAAAGGAATTTCAGATGCAGTTTTCCTCCTGGGGCAGGGGAGAAGAGCAGAAGGAGGAAAACAAGGCAAGCTCCACCAGCATTTCTGTCTTCTGGAACAGCCAGAGACAGGCTGCTAAGCCCTCGAGGCTAGAGAAGGGTGTTCCCCAAAACCAGAATTCACTGGATGTCTGATAGTTCTCCTTCTGCTTCTCCTTACTGCTCTGCTGCAGCCCAGCATCAGGACCTAGGGTTAAATCCAGCTTTGTAATGTCGTGGATGAGTTTATAGGGGATTGCTAATATTTGCCCTAATAGATTGAAAAATAATTGCAACGTCTTTCACTTCCCACGCTTAAAGGACGCAGGAGGGGAGCTGAGATCGCTCGGTCTTTATCACGCCCATTCCTGCTTTGCAGTTCTCTTTTAAAACTAGTGAAAACCTTAAGCAAAACAACAAGCAAACAAGCAAATCAACCCTTTCTTCTGTAGTGGCAGGAGTGTGTGTGTGTCTGTATCTGCGTGTTTGCTCGCAGGCTGCTAAGAAGAGCGAGAACCTATTTACAGGGAAAAAGCTCTTCCAAAGGTTTTTCTTCTTCTTCTTCTTTTCCCATCTCCCGTTGCTGGGGAAACCGCCATCCCCGGCGCTGGGAGCAGCTGACTCACCCATCCCGGTCCTTCCCCGCACACATCGCGCCCCGAGCTGCAGCACAGGAACAAAGGGAATACGTCCTTCAGAATTCAACATGAAATACATAAAACCTCCCTTCCCGGTGTCTCCAGGACGTAGCTGGTGACAGCTGGCTGTAAGCAGACGCCAGAGGCTGCTGAAAAGGTTTGGGAGAAGCTTTTAGTTGGTGCCCCAGGGAAAAAGGAGGCAGCGCTGAGTCCCAAGCCCTGCAGCATCCCGCAGCCCCAGGGGAGGGTGACTCCATGGGGAATCCCGTAGCTACAGAGGCTGCTGAAGCTGATGGAGAAAATCCCTGTTCATTTCCATTGGATTTACTCGCTTCCCACCTTCCATATTCACAGTAACACGGTGCCCCGGGCTCCCTTATGTCCCGTATTTGTATCTTTGGGTGTGGAGCTCAGTTCTGTCCAGCTGTGAGCCCTGGGGCTTGTAATGGGTATTTTTTCATTTTTAATTGTCATGCTCATTGTGCCTGTGGCTGGAGAATGTCTTTCTGTGGCCAAATGCCGTGGTGCAACGAACTTGGTGCACCTGTTAGCAGAAATCAAGGTGCTAAGACACTTATGTTTATAAATCCCAATCATCAAATAAGTTTAAAAGTCAGAAGCTTAAAAATAAGAAACTTAGGATCTACTTGGGTTTTCTGATACATTTACTATTGTTTTGTTCAGCTTTTCTCCTCTGTCTTGAGAGCTAGAATTTGAGCTACTACTGTGGTGCTTCTGGTTTTCATGTTTTCTTTTTATCCAGTGCCATAGATCTGGGGAGGGGGATCCAGGAAATGTGATGAGACTGCAGGAGAGCAGTGAACACAGCAGGAGTGGCAGCAGCCAGAAATCAAGCTTAGCAGGTTGGAGTTTGGCTGGTGTGTTTGGCTCCTGGTCTTGGCAAGCTTTGGGAAACTGAGCAATATCTGGAAATTTCCCCTGCTCAGATTTCTGGGCATCCTGTAACACACAGATGTTGCAGACATCTGGATCTAAGAGCAGAGCCCTGATGTTACAGTTTTTGAGGTCTGAGACAGACACTACCAGCTTTAGGCTTCTAGATGTTTAAACTCCTTTTTCCTCTCATTCCCTCCATGTCTTTTCTTTTCCCTTTCCAACACTGAGGTACAAATTACTGTTCAGGTTAAATTAGCCAAACACTTGAAGCAAAAAGGTTAAAATTTTGAAAAAAAAAGAAAAAAAAGCTGCCAGCTCCATGTCTCTTTAGTTACCAGAACACAAATGTGTGTGGTCAGATCAGTTAAATATCCTTTTCCCCCTGCTACATGCACTATGCCTGAGCAATCTTTCCAAAGTCTGTTTGGTACCTGGGATGCCCTTTCCTCAGTATCATGAGGACAGTCTTGTCCCTCTCTCTGGGCAGTTTTCCATCATCTGTGATTTGTTCTGATGCCCCTGCACTGTGAAGCCTTCTCCTTTTGTTCCCTTCTCCTGCCTGAAGTCTGCTTTTTCTCAGGAGTCCCTCTGGGTTTGATGCTATCAGTAATGCTGCCTCACTTTGTTCTCCAGCCCACAGAAAGCTCGTTCCTGAAAATCTGAGCTCTCCCAAGAGCAGAGAGAGAAAACAGGGCTGAGGGCTGAGCACTTCATCCTTTGTTTACCCCAGATAAGTGCTGTTCAGGTGCTCAGGACCTGGCCCTTTTCATAGGTGAATATTCCCTTGTTCCTTTGCACACAGAGGAAGGAATATAATGAAATAAAGCTCTAATACCAGTCCAGAGTTTGGAGCTGTGCTTGAACACATCACTCAAGGGCTCACTACTGATTGAGCCAAACCTGTGCTCCCACATGCCCAGGGCAGAGCTGCTGCTGAGCAGCCGTGATTGTCCTGCAAGGATGTTGCATTTTGCAGAAACAATGCAGAAGAAAACTACTGGGGAGGACAGAAATCCTCACACAGGAGCCAAACAAAAAACTCTGTTCCGCAAATTTAAATTTTGCACCTGCAAGATGAAATGGGCATCTGCACCTGCAAATTTAAGGCATCTCTTCACTGGCTCTTTCCAAGACCTGTTCAGGTTGCAGGGGGGACCATGGGGCAGGTACATCACCCATGCAGCTCATGGCAGCTCTGAGCAACCCCACCTACAAAACCCCATCCTCTCCAACACCCCAACTCCCCATATATCAGGCTTTGGAGGGCAGATTTGGTTTTTTCCTTAGTTTCTCTGCAAGGTGAATTAACTGCCCTGAGCTACACGTGGGCTGCTGTTCTGGGGACAGAGCCCCTGGTTGCCCCAGCTCAGCACACTGGGAAGGCACCAAGTGCAACCCCAGACATGCCAGAATCTGGAGCAGGAGGAGACCATCTTGAGCTGAGATCCTGCAGCATTTCAAACCTGGTCATAAGTTAACGCTGAGTTTTCACAACAGAAATTTGGATTTAGAGGGTGGACTGTCTCCTGAATCCTAAAACCTTTTTCCTGCTGAATTCTGAATTCTCCAAGTAGGTCACGCCTGCTCTCTCCCTTTGGGTGCGATGGAGACTTGACAGGTCTAAATAATAACTCTTATCTCTTTGCTCTTTCATGTTAGATGTCACTAAGTTGCTCCCTACCATCCGCTTTTCATCTCTCCAACTCCTGTAAAACTCTGCTGAACACACAAGTTAATGAAGAAGAAGGCATTTCTAGGTCTCAGCAGTTTTTGCATCACATGGTCTCTCCCCCACGCTCAGCATGGCATTGGCCTGGGATGGGAGAGAGGCTGGAAGGACCTTGATGTTCTGTGAAGCTGCAGGGCATCCGAAGCTTGTCTTTGAGCTGCAGTGCACAAACTCAGCTGCCCTCTGCCCATGATGCAGACCCATGATGCCCAGGTATACAGGTATTCATCAAAAGCGTGGAGCCCACCACCAGCTCCTCTGCTGCTGCTGGGCTCAGAGCCTGTGTTAATTCCTTTGCTGCTTCCAGTCCCAACATAGGATGCAACTCTGATTTATTACCCTTATATTCTACCTATATTTAATCAGCTGAGTATCTGTCACAGAGGTTTCAGCTTCCAGATGGAGCCTTTTCAAGACCCCACCCTAGTTACAAGGCAATTCCAGTGACATTTTACATTATGGGTTTTACATAGTTCTTTTCAGATGTGTTGTTAAGACAGAGAATTACAGAATCATAGAATTGGCTGGGTTGGAAGGGACCTCAGAGATCATCAAGTCCAACCCTTGACCCACTACCACTGCAGTTACCAGCCCATGGCACTGATTGCCACATCCAGTCTCTTTTTAAATATCTCCAGGGAGGGAGAATCCACTACTTCCCAGGGCAGCCCATTCCAATGCCTGAAATGCAGAATTTTCTCTTTGCCAGATGCAGTAAATTATGTCAGATCTTTGCTTTGTTTTTCTCAGGATAATTTGAACCATCACACATTTAACAAATGCACTTTCAGAGGGCCCAGTCCCTCATGCTGCTGATAAGCAGGACAGATAAGCCTCATAGATTTGATTCAATTTTCTATTAAATTATATAAGCTAACAGACAAATTTACGTGCTAGTGCTCAGCCTCCAAAGTCAAGCTTGCAAGAAGCAGGAGAAGTCTTTTTCTGCTCCTTTCCCGGGCTCATCACTCGATGAAATGCTGCTTTTTCCAAGAGGCACAGAGCAGTCAGCCTGATGCAAATGAGTGGGCAGCGATTCAAAAACCTGTTTTCTTCCTATCAGTCAGTGTGTGGCCCCAGCCCTTGTTTACTGCCTACTGCTCAGCCTTGCTGTGAAGATGAAATACTGTTTCCACTTGGTTTTTTTTTTCCGTGACACTCATTACTCTGGTTGTGTTTGTTTATTTCACATGCAAACTAGTAATTAATTTGTCGCTGTGAAGCCCAGTAAGGCAGGAGAGAAGCATTATCACTTTATAGATAAGAAACAGAGACAGAGAAAGATTCAGTCAAGAATGTCGATTAATTTGGGGTGTTCAGCTTGAGGGGCTGAAGAGCTGATATCCCTGAGCACGGAGGATTTGCTTGCTTGCTTTAGTGCTGCTGTGGCTTCAGACAGCAATGGGACTCTTCCCAGGACATGGGTAGGGAATAGGAGAAAGACAAAGGAACATGGCAGAATGCACACAAGGGCTTTGTGGCCAGGACTTGCACAGGCCTGATGACAAGGAGGATTTTAAAGTGGGAGGCTGAAGGAAAACAGTGATGTGGCTCTGCAGTGGCTTTCTTGCCATGCATATGCTCTGTGTTTGTTCAAGCATCAGTTCACAGACTTCAACCTCTGAGGGTCATCACACCCATCACTGAGGGACTCTGGACTGGTCAAAAGAGGAGAAAAACATCCCTTTCCTTCTCTTTGGACTGCAGCATGCACAAGAAATGCAAATGGAGACTTGTACCAGGCAGGAAAGCAGGGGCATCCCCTGGTACCCATCTGCAGGGGCCATGGTGAGCTCCTCAGCCTTGGCTTTCTTTAGACCATAATTTGCCAGCTCCCTGGCCAAAAATGAGACATCTGAGAATAACTTCAGAAACTTTCACTTGTCCAAGTTCCAGGAGTATTTATATACTTTAATCAATTGCATTGATTTATTTGCATTAACCCACTCCTTGGGATCTGGATAATAGATAAAGGTGTGTGTGGTGCTGCACAAACACATGATAAATAAATGTAGCTTGCAAATCAATTGCCAGACATCAGTGATTAATCTTCTCATAGTAAAATAATGTGATGTCTGTCTGTCCGTAATGGATTTTTTTTTTTTAAATCTGACCTAAGAGTTTTCAGAGTCATTTATTTAAGGAAGGCTGCCCTTTAAGGAAGATTGCACACTTTTTAAAAGGTCATGGGGTTTAAATATCATGGTTACTTATGAAGCATGACTCCCTGAGTGATTTGATAGCTGAACAAATCAAGGCCCTGTTCAAATAAGTGCTCAGCTCTTGAGTCTGAAGGCTGGTTTCTTGTAGGGAATCTCACTCTCCTGTCCTCTTTTCCTCTTCCTTCAACAAGTCACTGCCTGATACATTTTCTGACATTAGTGTCAGAGCTGGAAACAATATAATGTGGTGCAACAAAACATTATATAATACAAATAATTAATTTGTATTATTTAATTACATATAATTGTATTATATATAATACAAAACATATAATGTGGTGTGAAACAAAATTTACTACCTTTTGTTTCATGGTAGTTTTCTGCAGACAAAAGCCAAATCTCTCTGAGCAGAGTCAGGTGTATGTGTGCCAGTCTAAGCAACCCCTTTCTCAGGCAGTTGATCCAGATTAGACTGTGGCCATCAGCCCAAATTTGGTGCCTCTGAGCTGTGCACATCGAGCTGACTTCCAGTCTCATTCATGCCCATGGTGCATTTGTATAGCAAAGAGAAAATACTTATTTAACATATGTTCACCTGGTTTCCCCTCCTCAAAAAAAAGGATAAACCTCCTCATTTCTTGATCTTCCTCATCCTCTCACAGCACGTGCGTTGCAGCAAGGCAGGGCCCTGGGGTCCAGATGGCCTTCTGTCACCTGAGAGGTTTTTGGTTTTTTTTTTTGGTTTGGTTTGTTTTTTTGTTTGTTTGAGGGGTTTTTTGGGTGGTGGTCTTTTGTGTTTTGTTTGGTTGGTTGGGGTTTTTTTTTGTTTGGTTTGGTTTTTGTTAGGTTTTTTGTGGGGTTTTTTGTTGTTGTTTGGTTTTTATTAAAAAAAGTAAAAGGGTCTTTTAAGGAAATTTCTGTGCATTTTTCTTCATGCCTACAATGTCTTTCTTTTGCTTGTTTCTTATGCTCTCTTTTTTAACAGACTTTTAGGCATGGAGCACTCTACTCTGTAGCACAGCATTCCCTTCCAAGAAGGGCAGGTGATCTGGGAACTATCTGGAGTAGGATGGTGTTTGTTTGAAGAGTATTTAGGAGACAGAGAAATGTAACAAGTTTGCTGCTAAAGTTTTAGTTGACTTTACTGATAAATTATGACAGCCTGAAGTCTGCTTGGGCACAGAGGAGGTACCAGGCAGAGACTGTTACCTATTGCATGTCTGAACGAACACAAATCACCTGATTACAATTTAAAATTACAAATCGATGACTTTCTCTGGTGCTAGAGGAATAATAGAGGTTTTAGTGCAAGATTTGGATGATAAATAAAATTAGTTTAAGCCCCTGCTACTCAGCCACTCACCCTGGGCCTGTTCCAGGGTGGAATACACTTGGACTTGATCAGCTCATTCATTTTGCTCGACCTTTCTGACCTTTCTGTAACCACAGGGTTGGGTTTTTGTTTTTTTTTTAAACTCTCAGAGCCTTTTTGCAGGCTGCAAGGAGGTGATTTTCCTGTGCACCCTGGGTAATAAGAGTGGAGATCAGCTTTGGTGGTTCAGAACCAGACAGCTGGGAGTTTCATTGGCATTTCATGAAGCCTTTTGGTATTAAGGCAAATGCCTGTATCTGTAGGCAGCCCAGTTTTCAGTAACTTCTCTGCCACTTTTGAGTCATCATTAATACCATCCCACTCAGTGGTTATTCCTAGGCCCACTCTCTCTTTCCAGCATTTCTTTGCATCTGTATTTTTAATTTCCTTTAACCCTGCTGGCAATTAGCCTTTCCCCCCCACCTCTTGTTTCATGTTGCCTGGCAGGTTCCAGGCAGTTTTGTAATCTTTGTCAGCTGCTGAAATCCTTTTGCATTTCCATGGTGGTTTTCAAAGACTTGAGGTCTTTTAGCATCTTTCTGCTACATTTCAGCAGTTTCTTCCCTTCCCAGTTGGCATGTCCATCGAAGGACTGGAGTCTGCTTTCCTCTTTCCTGCCATTGCTGAGCAATTCTTCACCCTTTTGCTTCTCCCTTGCTGATCAAACCCTTTTCCACTGCAAACTTTGATCAAGAAGAAAAAGAGCTCTGGGTAAGCACTAAGTCCCTTCCTGCTCACTCTACAGGGTGGCTCAGCCAGTACCAAGGAGATTATGGGGCTTGGGAAAAATGCAGAGTTTTAATATCCTAAACATTTTCCAGCTTACTGCCTTGGTAAGGTGGATTGCTATCTGCTCTAAGCTCACTGTGCACCTCGAGGCATTCCATATCCTGCATCCAAGGAAGCTGCCATCCTTGGGCTGGTGAGGCAAGGCAGAAATGATTTTCCTCTTCTTGAATGTTGATCAGATATGCAAAAAAAAGAAGGATACAACAGGACCATGTGTTTGTGACCAGGAAGTCAAGACTGGTGATGTGTTCACAGGCTGTGTGATCCTTAAGGATCATCCAAGCAGGAGAGGACACTGGCTGCTAAGAGCAGCATCACTATTCTGGATCAGTTTATCATTTCCTTCACTTTATTTGTCTCAGTCTGCCCTGACTGAGTGACCACAGGTTCAGCCAATTGAAAGTCCCTAATCTCATTGTATTATCTGATGCAAAACCATTGTATTATTTAGTACAAAGTAATATTTTCACCATCTCTGTATCAGGTGGGTTTCCATGGGCAATAATTGTCTTTTTGAATGAAGAAAGTTTAAAACCCATCCTTTAAAGAACAACAAAAGTTCTGCTTTTGTTAAACAAGGAAAGAAGTTTAATTTTTAAGGATCAGTCTGTATTATTAACTTGCTTAATTATCAGAAGGAATGGTTGGATGAGCAGACAATTAAAGTAAGAAGCTCAGAAGGAAAAGTTCATCAGTGCCTTACACAGACAATTGAGGAAGGTAAAGCTATTTCAAGTACCATTTGAAGGAAACCATTTGGGGAGGAAATAGGATTAATTAAGTTTTGTACTGGTTAATTTTATTATCTAAAAATATTTCACAGATTAACCACTGCAACCTACTTATGCATGAGGTAATGTCTGGGGTCCTTCAGCAACAGGGTGAATTGCTGCTCCAGATAAAAGTACTTCAGATCAACATGGGACTCCAGACTCAGTGGAGCCTGTGGTGTATTCTGCAACCCAGGTTCGACTCAGGTCTTGAGAAATCCACACCAGAGTCTGAGAGGTGTTACGATGTTATTTTGCTGTACTGGTCAGAGTGGGAGCTGAGTCCTGCTAAACACAGTGAGTGGCAGTGGCTTTGTTGCCTCTCACAGAGAATATGTCCTCCTCTCTGATCCTTAGGTTCCATCACTATTAGCAGTGATCTGAAAAAACCTGCAGCAAAGCCACTGTCACCAGAAATATCCCTGAACAGGAGTCATTTTCCTTTTTACACTCCAGTCCCAGTACCCTTTCCCCAGAACATGCAGCACCAGGGATGCTCCAAGTGTCCTTTGGAGAATTTCTGAATACAACACTAATTCAGGTAAAGTCTTTTCTACCTTTTTTTCCTGCTTCCATTGAAAGGGTTTCTATAAAACCTTCCTTCCAGATCTTGCCTGAAGGGCTGATTCTGAGCTCACAGTAGGAAAAAGAGAAGATATTTTTCACTGACTTCGGCTATCTCACTATGGTTTTCTTCAAAATCTATATAGTTTCTTCAAAAATTTATATATTTTTAGCTCAATCAAAGAGCTCTGAGTTCATGTCTATATGCTTCAAATATTTTGACAATGGAGTCTGTGCCGCTGCTCCAAGCTTTGTATAGCTGGGTCCAATAATTAGATTAAAATAGAGTTTAAAATCCATATGCAAAGAAAGAGCAAAACTGATCTGCTCACCCTGTTTGGATAGGGCTTTTGTTTGGTTTTAAGTTTTTAACTTTTAAATTTTCTTTGAGGCGTGGGTGACAAATAATGACAAATTACTTTTTGGTGCTTTGCAATCTATTAATTAATGAATTATCTTTAACAAGCATCAGCTGTGGTCCTCTCAGTGCTGCTGCTTCCATGGCCATTCAGCCACAGCAAGAAGTGGTTTGCCATCACTGCCTGAGAGGTTTTGTTTTTTTTTTTCTCTGCAAAGCCCCCAAATTCATGTCAGACTCCTCTGGAAATGTGCACTGAGCCAAGAGGTCTCTGCAACAGGAGTGCAAGAGAGCTGCTGGTCTGCCCCCCCAAAATATGCCATCAATAGATCAGAGCAGCCCCACTCAACATCTCATCAAATCAACCAGCTCTGTGCACCACAACAGCCAGGACAGGGACAATTCTTCTTCCATATGTAAACCTGATGGGCCTTGGTAGTGGCTGGACTGTGACCTTGCTCTCAGCAAGGGGAAAAGCTCAGAAAAATGAGTGACAGACAATGCTCAACACTGAGGAAACCCATGGGAGATGAAAGCATTCATCCCACCCCTCCAGTTGTTGAATTTGGGTGAGAAATGCTACATGTGGGGAAAACATTAGGCCTATAGGTGTTTGAAATTAATTTTCCATACGTGATATTTCAGAATCTTTTCACTTCCAAATCATTAATCATGATCTTTGGAGGGAACCCTATAAACTATCTTCCAGTTCCTGATGAGATGGAATAATTCATTACTTGAGTTTCTCTGATTAACATAAAACATGTTTCACATTAGGGTTTTCCTTTAATATTTAAACTTCCTCATGAGAGGAGCTGCAGAAGGCAGGGCGACTGAGTGTCCCCAGACTGATGTGGCATGGTTCCAAGGCAGGGTAAGCTGCTACTGGAGCTGGAAGGCATTAAAAGCCACCATACACCAACAAACCCAGCTTGGTTCAGGACTCTGCTCTTCAACAGGCAAGAACCTTGGTGTCAACCTGCCAGGAAAGAGCAGGACCCTATAGCTCTGCTCACTCATGCCAGGGAAGAGGGTTTCTTAAAAATTTGCCCCATGAATTGGAAACCTTAATTTGTCAGGAACATTTTCCCCAACAAGAGCTGAAAAAAAAGCTCAAATCTGGTTTTATTAAGTGTAAATTGCACAGTGGGATTTTTTTGCTAAGAAATGGATTTCTTTTAAATAGCTTGTCTAGTGTTCTTTTTACATCATTTTTGCAGGGACAAAACCAGGCAGAACCATGTGGTTTGTCTTGGTCTTGCTCTCTGTAGGAAACAGAGCTCCAATATTCAGAGCAGCCATTCCTGGAACTGGGAAAATGCATCTCACTGTGTGTGTACCCTCCATGCACCATGGTGAGGCTACAGTGAACTGGGGTACCCAGTTGTGATGGTCTTGGCTCAACCATTCAAGTCACCCCTCTCTGGTTCAGGAAAGCTTAGGTAAAAAGGACAATGTTGATACAGAAAGGTTGATACCCAAAGGCTTAAGCAAAGAGTGTAGTGCACTGGTGATGGGTTGGAAAGCTCTTAAGCATCTGCAGTGATAAAAAGTCAAAACCCAGAGAAGACGGAGTCTGTTTTAGAGAGAATTATTTATTAGAAGATAGGAGGTTGTTACATACAGATTCTGTCCTGCAAAAGTGTCCTGGTCATGATACGTCAGGGAGACATTTAAACCTGTTAGAGCTGGCTCTGGTCTCCACAAAGAGATACTCAAGACACAGCAGAGCTTTGCCAGACCTGGCTCTCATGCTGGTGCTCAGCTGGGGAGAGGCCTGGCATACCACAGCATCCCTGAGCTCATTACACTGTCTTTATCCCACTGGAATACCTCACCCATGGGCTGGAAACCAGCAGTAGGGACCCAAGACAGTGCTGCAGAAGGGGCACTGCTCTTCACTGGGATTACTTGGAGATATTTTCCCCAAGAAGGGAATTGTCTTCCATCGTGCCAGCGATGAACATGGCTGAGCAAGTGGCTACGGAGATACAACCATGCTATGAGGTAGCATGAGGTAAATCAAAGGAAAAAAAGAGAAGAAAACAGAAAGATCTCTGTGATACAGAGAAGAGCTCTTCCCATCCTGCCTCACCGCAAAACCAGACCTGAACCCCCTGCAGAGACCTCTGAGAAAGCAGCTCTGACAGGTGGCTCACAAAAAAAGCCAGCACTTTTGCCTCATAATAGTTGTGTTCCTAGAAGTATTTCTCCCAGTTGCATGGGTGACCTGTTTTGGGTTGGCAGGCAGCATTTGTCAGCCTTTCAAAAGGTCACCACGCAGCTCAGGGCTTTGCCAAGTGAAGCCCAGGTGCCCCAGAAAGCTGCTGGGCTGGTTTTGTACCTCCTGGGCTGACACTGCAGAGTGTGGGGACAAGAGAAATGGCAGAGAAATGGCATCAGCCATCCTCTTGGCAATAACAGAAGAACCTGAGACCAAGCTTTCTGCAGATGGTCAGTGGCTCACAGCCAGCATGGGGCTTGGCTTCACACCAGCCTCTTGGCTTTGTCCTTATTCCAGGTGTGCATCATCTCTGTATGTGTGGCAGAGCAAAGGGGGTTGACCAGTGGCTGTAAGTTTTCTTTTGGTAAGACAGCCAACACTTTTTCTGCATCCATTAGATTTCTTAAAGGAAGGTATTATCCGGGAGTCATCTGTTTATTATTCTAATTTACAGGTGCTGAAGGATAAATAAGTACTCTGGAGCCTGGTTCCTTAATCTGGTCCTCTGCTGAAGCCAACATTCTCATTTACCCAATGGACTTCACTGGCTGGTTCATAATATCACCTACACTTCTCTGTCTTCAAAGGCACATTTAACTTCATTTCTCCTTATTTAATGTCAGTTTATGGCTCCAGAGACTACATGGACCTAATGCCCCACTTTGGTCATAGTACATGAGCTTTTGTATACTCACAGGACTCAATCAAGAGTCCTTTCAGTCCACAATAATCTCAAGGAAAAACAATAGTTGCAAGAGGTTTGTCAGAAATTTAATGTAATCATTAGAAACAGCTGTTTATGGCTCATCTATCACCATATCTCTCCCCTCATCTCAATCCAAGAGTGGCCTTTGTTAGCTTGGTATATTAGAAACCTTTGAAACTTGGGCCTTGGCAATGAATACTGACAGCTGATGCCAACATCAACACAAAAGATGGGTCAGAGTACAGACCTCAGAAGGGACAATTTGTGAGATGATAAGCTTTGTTCTTTCACTGCAGATGACATTCAAGGTTGGAGGTCCTGGGGCTGGGGCCTAACAGTAAGACTGCAGCTGTAGGGCAAAGCAGCAGACCTCCAGTTATTGTTAGGATGGTAAATGTTAAACATAGAACTGGCTTGACCACAAATATGCCTATTTTTAAATCAGGTTTTATGCTCCTAAGGCACTCGGACTCCTTTTTTTAGAACATGAACCCTAATAAGTTGGGATATTTGAGGCTGGGAAAATTATGACAACTGTTCCCCAAGGCCACACCACAGTTAAGGGATGTGATGCTCCAGACCCACTGAGTTAAGAAAATCTCTGCCACATCTTCAATTTTTAAGGATTTCTATGGCATTTATTGTGCTCCCACCTCCTCATCCTTTGGAAAGGGGTGAGCTGAGGACCCTCAGACTCTCTAAAGAACAGTTAGACTGTGGTATTTGGGGAGGGCAACACCTTGCTCTGATATGGGAGCTTAGAAAGACACAGTTCTTTGTCCACTATTTGCCACAAAACAATGAATCTGGGGGTTTGAACTGAAACATAAGCTGCTACCCTCCTCTCTCAGCCTCAGCCTTAAAAAAATCCACTGTCCCATTCTGGTATGAGATCTAATTCCAGCTTGGTCAAGTGTGAGGCACACAGAGGAGACAGCAGAATATTTAATTTTAATTTCAGGCTAACATTTCTAGGTAGCTTTTGCCTCAATTTCCATTGCTCTTTTCTAGAAGTGGCAGCCACCTGTGATAAAAACTTGTTCCTCTTAGGATTTCTTGGAACACACGGATGAGTGAAGCTCACCTGTCAGAGCAGCTTGGATGTTGTAGATGAGAAAAGTTCTCACTGATGTTTCCAGAGAGAACAGGCAGGAGATAGGGATGTTTTCTCTCCACAACATACACACAAAGGCAGGAGGCATGGGAGTCTTTTTCCTCAAGACCAGCTACCGCTGCCCCTGAAGTGTCCCTGCAGAGATGCAGAGCAAACACTGAGCATCCTGAAGGTATCAGCCTGGCACAAGCAGTGCTTGACTTACTTACTGGATCTTTTGGGGGCTGGGGGCTGTGGGGAGGTGTGCTGGGAGGTAGCACTACGTGGCTGCAGGAGGGGAGGTCTAGCAGGGAGGGCAGACACCGAGGAGCTGGAGAAGCTGAAAGCAGAGGAATGCAGCTCACTGGGGCTCCAGCAGCACACAGCAGAGAGGCTGTGACCAAGACTTTGTGGCACTGAATACTCTCTATGTTTTGAGTATCTCAGCTGGGCATAAAAGACCAGTTCTAACAATATCCAAAAGAAAGAGCATGTTCTCAATTGCCTGGTGTATAGCATTACGGGGGGGAATAACCCATTACACAGAAAGATTTTGAACATGAATTACAGCATCTTTCATAACTTTATAATTTAACCGCCAACCCTTTCCCTCAAAATTAATCAATCATGGATGTACATCGTAAAACAGCTTTTTAAAAAAGTACATCTTAATATAAATAGTTTATTCAGTGCATGGTTGTGTATACAACAAATAATAAACATCTCTTTCGTACAAGGCAGCAAGCTGCCTGTACAGAACTATGTCAGTTTTGGAGCACAGAATCCAACGATGATTAATGCACAAAATCTTACACATCATGCAACTCTATGCCAATATTCCAACTTTCTCCCATGCAACAGACATGATGACCTAAATGGAAACCTAACTACATTTTTTTAAACAATTGTTTCCAATAGCATGTATAAGTATATGTTGTTTAGGGGTAACCTGTCCTAGAGCTTCCTCCTACACAATATTCACGTGCCCGTTACAGTGAAAGAAGGACTTTTACAAATAAGACATTTCTTATAAAAAAATTAAGTCACCTTAATTCCACAGTTTCTGTCTTTAGAAAAGAAGCCACAACAATAGTTTAACATGACACACAAAATGGAATTAAGAGAAATCTACACTGGAGGATAATTTTATCCCTTTCTTTTAACTTCCACTTGGGATAACAAAACAACTCAATTCCTACAGACTGGGGTTAGCACAATAACCTTACCAGAAACTACAAATCTATAAAAATTTATATTTTGTTGTGTTTAAAACCACAAGAACACTGTTTGCTTGAGCCTGAGACACCAACTCTCAGTTCCAACCCTGAATTTTAAATGATTTTTTAAAGACATAGCTTTAAAGACCCATTGGATTTGAGAAATCAAAAAGTTGCACTATTCCAAATTAAAGGATACATTTTTTTATCAAGCCTTAGATATAAAACGGTAAGCCAAGGAAACAACAAGAGTTTACATATTTGTTTTTTGTTTGCCCCTATAAAACATACAAGCATTAAAATTTCCGTTGAAGAGCAAAAGTGGTCTTTTTCTGAGTTGGAAAGCAAATTCTTATCAGCAGTGAATGCTGTGAAATGTTTTGTTTCGGATTCCACAAAGCATAGGAGAGAGAGAGAAAGAGAGAGAGAAAAAGAGAGAGAGAGAAAGAGCTGGACATTTCTTCTCCGAGATTTATTCCGTAGTTATGTTTGCTGGCTATCCAAGTGCCTTGTGATATGCACAAGCATATACTACATTATTGGGGTATATCCTTTGACAACCAGTAGATCTAATGGCTGATAAACGAGTGACCTATGCAAGTTCAGTGGCTTGTCCTGGGCAATTGAACGTTTGGATGAAAGACTGCTAGTAAGAATTCAACTGCATCCAGAGGTAAGGTTCTGTTTAGAGAGCACTTGGCTTGTCTGAACCTGGCTACGTTGACTCGTTTTGGCTCATGGATTTACCCCCATTTAGCACTCCTGAAACACTTCTGCTCTTTGTTGGGGTCCCACTTCCAGATCTTGAGAACTCTGTGAGATCGTGGAGAGAAGGCTCTTTGTACATGGCCACTGCAAAGCAAAAGAGAGGCAGCAGGTCAGAGGGTGTTAAGGGCTACTCACTGTGCTGGTGCAAAATCCAGCTGCCAAACCTTGGGATTTTTCATTCAGCAATGTGAAATGCAGGGTGTGAATGAAAGAAATGTGGCAAGGAGACCTTGTCCACTTCAAACACTTCCTAAAAGCTTCTGAGCTCTTCTTTAGGGGAATGGCATTTTAGAGAAAGAAAAAAAACACAGCTCCCTCCCTCTCCCAGTTGAATCACCCACCTACTCACTGCACTTAAAAAAACTCTGCAAGCTAGACCTAAGCTGGTATAAGCCAACATTTCCTTACTAGTGGTGAAATGGCATTGTCAACCAGCATGACTTAAACCTGCTAACTTGTACACATAGCCTAAACAGTGAATGCAAAAATAGATTTTTCAGTCTTTTCTTTCCTTTGTTTTCACACATATTAGAAGAGAGGATGAACCTTAACATCTGTTACCTAAAACTTAGTCCTAAATCCAGACTGCCAGACTAATCCAGCATGCACCCAGGGCTATGCACCTTTGAGATACCCTCTCTGAAGTCAAAATTACACAGACTTACAAGTTTAACTATAAAAGCATAACCCCGAAGAAGAGGGCTTCATTACTTTTACTGCAAGAGAATATGGAAACTGGTTCTTCTGGAGAAAAGGAGCACCTCCATCAGCTGAGATGTCCCTCTTTGCATTCACCACAGAGGGGGTCGAGTCTGACCACAGTCTTGATTCAGATGCTTCATTTAACTAGGATGACTCTAGGCCCTGGATACACAGCTGTATGCGTATACCACATGCATTATTATCTATAACATCACCTGCTGATGCCACATTATTGTGGATTAAGAAGCATCATACATTAGACCTTTATCTCCACTTAAAACCAGACAAACAAACATCCTGCAACATAAAGAACAGATTGACAAGCTATACAGCAAGCTGCTGGTGGTCTGTGAGCAGACGTTTGAATCATTTCAGGTAGAACTTTGTTATCTGTAACAGGCATTGTGGACTTCAGGGCACAAAGATACTAATATGTGCATCTGGTCAGATTAGTGAAATGCAGAGGCAACTGAGAAACCTAAAAAAAAGCAGCTCTGGTTACATGAGGTGTGTTACAGAACTTCATACTCCTGTTATGAAAGTACCAAACCCTGCAAATACATATGCACAGCAATTAAATACATGACATAAGATAATGTCAGTTCAGATGGAGAAACCCCAAGCAGTTACCTTTTAATGGTTTTGGAAGAAAGTGTGCTGCAGGTTTATTTTTCTTCACATGATTTCCTTTCATTATTTCTCCTTCTTTGTTAAGACCCAAATACCAGCCCCGGCCAGACTGTTGCTGTCTGTAGATCATTGAAGAATATGTCACATAGTAGTTTTCAAATACTGATTCTTTAAACTTGCACTCAGGTGTAAAATGTTCCTGTAAGAAAGTAACAGATCAATATGTGCAATGTCAAATCTCACATCAGTTAATGAAAAGCATCCAATAGTCACTGTTTTCCCAATGGTTAGGACGTACCTCTCACCATCCACCTGTGAAACATGGACCTTAAAAGTATTAACAAAAGAGTAATATAGTTTGAAACCCATGAAATGATGGCTTTGAGAAGCTCACCGTAGAACAATAAAATCTTTTTGATCAACAAGTTAAAAATCTAAGTGAAGAATTATTCATTGATGGGACTAATGGACATGAGGCAGATGCAGGCCCAAGTCCAGCACCACAGGTGCCTTTGTGCAGTAAGTGCTGGACTTAAATGCTTCTGAGGAAAGTGCAATAAAAATTCAAAGCCAGGATGCCATGAGTAAATGTTCATCTCTTACTAACCCAGCAGTATTAAGTTAGCTTGTAGCAGCTGCCTCGTTGGTCTCATCTGTGCTTCTCCTCTGCTCATGATCTGAAAGCCTGGCTGTCAAGAGACCCAGGCTGACATCAGACTCTGTTCTGGGACTGACAAGAATTAAATGGTACCACAGCTAAAAGCAGATAGGATCAAGCTCAAGTCTTCATGTTGAACTGCACTGTTTCTTTTGGGGAAATGGTTTTGAGCTAACCTAAAGAGCAATAATCTAGGAGAGAGTCTTTTTCTTCCTGCTTTCACTCTGCAATGATCTTTACTTCATCAGTACATTTTGGTACTATTGTCCAGCTTCAAAAAAGGCCTGGGAGGGACCTAAGACCAAAATCCCAGTCATGACAGTACCACTCAGCTGTTTCCTAATGCCTCTGGGTGCTTCAGCTTCTTTAACATTACAAGTTCTGACAGTGTTTCACCTATGGACCCCTAGAAGTCCATACCATATGAAAAAGGAAGGGTTACAGTGCAAATGTTACTATTCAAGTCTCTAAGCAGCCAGCACCAGTGGAGCTGCCCTTGTGCTTAAAGTATCCTACAGCAGTGGGAAAGAAAGAAGCAAAGACTGGGCTTTCATAGTGATTGTAATTTCAATTACAAAAATCAAAGGAAATTATAATGTCTCAGGAGCTTAAGGTGTTCTTATTTCTCAAATATTCTTGTGTGAGAAAAAGATGGGATGTTAGAAAACCCCAGACCACTGTGCATTTTCTGCACATCTTTGGCCATTTTGTCTTCTCATAGGAGAAAAAAAAAAACCAACCTCCTCCCACCCGCTCACTGGCATTTGCTTCAACAAAGATTGTGAAGTAAGCAATTTTCTTCTTTTTTCTTCAAGCTAATTGGCTGTTGTTCAGTTAACTGACGATTGGTTTCAATTGCTGTCAAACAGGGACAGTCACTGCATTTTTGCAAGATGTCTAAAGAAAAGCTGCCTGTCACTGTTCCCTGCCCAGCCTTAGCCATGTTAGCGATGCCTTTTGCAAGAGCATCATCCAATTAGCAGCAAAATGGAAAACTACAGTGCTCCCACTGGAAGATAAGGGTTTATGTACAGTAATTTGGAGCTGTTTTGGGTACAAAAGGCCTGCTTAGACACAGCAGCAGAGGGTCAGATTGCAAACAGAGCCCTAACATTTACACTGGTTCTCTGAGGAAGTAAGTTAACCACACTATCAGCAGCAAGAGCCAACAGCTCACTGAAACAGAGGGACAGAAACGGTGGGAGACAGAAGGACAAGACATTAAAAGACTCCCTTTGGAATGGAAATGGAATGATGGGATGAATGGTGGAAATGCTGGGCTGCTGCAAGTGAGGTTGCAGCAGAGCCCATACAGAGCCAGACACCAGCCACCCCAAGGGCATCGCTGAGAGGAGCAGGAACTACCATGCAGTGATTTCTGATGAAAAACAGAGGACCAGGGAAACAAAGACACCTCTCTATAATGTGCCCAGTTACCACATCAAATTCTCTCCCAAGTTCTCCAGCACTGAAGCAGAACACCTCATTCACCTGACTGGCTTGGCTCAGAATCCTGCTCCTTACTCTTAACTGACATCTGCTTAATTCTTTGGCTATGGCTGCAGCTTCAGAAAGGTGCTGCATGGTGGGAAAGGCATCCTTCTTGCCAAATAAAAGTTGATCCTTCATGAGCTGTTTGCAGAAGCTGAAGTGCTCTGCCTGCTCCTGAATACTAAGCAGCTGCTTACCTTTTGCAAGGGTTTGTTGCCACCCATCACTTGCCTTTAGTTTAATCCAGTGTGTGTCTTTCCTACTCATTAAAAAAAGAGCAAGGGAGGAGAACAGCAGAGGGAAGTTCTGAATGAGAAATTCTAGCAAGTGGGCTCCTGACTTGGGGGGTATTTAAAGGGAAAATATATTTTTCTGAGCTTGGCAATGTGCCAACTCAGCTGGGTATGGACAGGGCTACTATGAGCACATCAGTTCAAAGTACTGTGCAGATCAGCAAATGACTATTAAGTTATCTTTGCTGGCAAATTCTCTAATAATTTACTGAGTGAATAATCTAATAAATTCAAGTCAGTAGAACATTGAGTGCCTTGATTACAACTGATCTTTTCCAGCCTGTATAGTCTATCCTGTTGAAAATTCATAAATATAAGTGATGAATTCTAAGGACAGTTTGTCTCTCAGCTGTCGCCTTGTCCATGTTTGTGATGAAAACAGTTTCAATGAGTTTTGAGAAGTATTTTTACACAAAACAGATGAAAACTGGGTGCTTGTGTCAAATAGGATTTCAGTCTCAGTTTACCCCAGGAGTCAGGCGTGATAATACCTACATGACAGTAAATTGCACTCAACCAAAAGCCCTCACACATGCACCCTATCAGTGAATGAATGAATAAATAAAAGTTCAAGCAATACTGTTTTCACTGAAGTCATCATCTAGCCATGCTCAAGTAAGCAAGAAGATGAATTGTCAGGAGCTTCATCTTGGTTTTGAGCTGATCAGATGAACTACTGAAATGTTCCTTCATGAACACATCTGCAGCTTCATTAAATATGTGGAAAATAATTTAAAAAATAATAAATTGGTTTTATGACAATATTGTTCAAAGGCCTCCTAGCATACACATAGAGTGCCTGTATTTCCAGGCATCTGTGTAGATTACATGAAAATAACCCAGTAAAATAATCCTGTCTCTTCTATATAGTACTTCACGTGTCTGCCAAGGCTGAAAGGTAAAATACTGTAAAAATGTAGTTGGAATTCTTTCTGCTTTTAGCTGTGCAAAAGCCATACTTCAAGTCAAAGACAACCCAAGTTATCAGCCATCACACCCACCTACACTGCAGGATGGAAAATTAATTATTCTGGTCCCCAAATGATAATGATGAGGGAGTTTAGACTTCTTGTAGAAATAAAATGGGCAATCTGCTTTAAAGAAGGGTGTTTAGTGCCTTCAATTTTATACCATCTTATAGAATCCTCTTGTCTGGATGGCTGTAGGCACAGTGCACATCAGGAAGTGCTTGCTCTCTGCTATTGATTGCACGTTGTATTTGCATCATGGATACCATCAGAAGGGGACACCACTGAATACAGAGTAGTAAACTCAAGTCATTGGATCAACACTGAGCTTGTTATGTATCTGTATATCATGTTGAATGTCCTGCAACTACCCTACAGCAGCTGACCAGAAGAACCAGAAATTTTATTCCGATGGATTTAGTGCTGGGGACACGAAGACACAAGAAAGAAACATTAACTTTGAAAAGTATCTGGGAGAAGTAGTGGATACTTGGGAAACCTGGAAGAAGTTCTTGTACACTAAGCCTAAAAATATGTTCCATGTGATCAATGACTTTGTCTGCTTATGGGCTTTATTCTTTATTTTCTTCACTTGATGAAAATTGGATTTTCTTTTCTCTCCATATCCTGATTTCTTTCAAGACTATAATGTAGCCCAGGATTCCATTCTATAATCATTAATTTTTGAAGGAGTCTCTTTAAGGCTCCAGAGTAGTGATTTTCTGCACCACTGAGCCTGCCTTCTTTTATTAACAGAGATTGATTTTCTCCATCTTGGCATGTGAAGTTCCAGGGTGTATCCTCTGGATCATCATCCTGTAACGCGCAGTGATATCAGCAGCACAAGATGTGAATACTTTGACTTCACTGTTACCAGAAATACCAGCTTTTTAGATCACCAGTATGAGAAGACTCCCTGAAGAAAACTAGCGTTTTGGGAAGCCACCAAAAGCTCTACACCAAAAATGTTTTGTAGGAGGTAATGAGGAAGCCTGACCCTGCAATCGTGACTGTATACAACAGTCGCCAGTCACAGCAAAAGACACACTCGTCAAAAAGCTGTGGGGCCTTTTGAAGACAGATGCTATATAAGCACAGGGCAGAGTTTCATTTTGGCTACACCTCTTTTAGGTGAGTTATTGTAGAGAAAACCATAGGTAGCACAAAGCTCCCAGGTGGTGCTTTGAAGCTGAACTGACTGCTGCGTGAACAAAGAGCTACCACGGAACAGGGATTTGTGGAAGGCTGTAACTCCCCTTGAGTTCACTGCAGTCTGAAGGCTGAAGGCACCAGCCACATGGCCATGCATGGAGCAACATTCAATAAAAATTTATATAGAATAGATACATGAAAGTGTTTCATCAGGAAACCTCCTTCCTGGCAGGAGTGATAGGAAGGCACAATTTTCCTGCACTGCGATCCCAAAACCGCAGGGAATTGCCTGGGGTAGTGCAATAAGCAGGAATTTACCAAGTGAAACACAAACTGTCCATGGTGTGTAAATTCAGTAAGGGGACAGCTTCCCCAGAAATTAAAATGGAGCCCAAGGGAACATCTGGATATCCAGCATCTCCAGAGTTAGATTTCAGGTTATCACTTGGTATTTCCTGAATGTATGAGAAAAGCATTGAAAAGATCCTCTAATTATTCCCTTGATATGGTTACTGCGCACAGCAAATCAGATGCACTAACTCAAGGAAAAAATGCTCACAGTGAACTGAAGCAGAAAACATACTAATGACAAATACAGCAATTTAGAGGTTTAAGTTTTGTTCATTACTCTTTTCCTCGCCTATCAGTGACTCAGTTGTGAGAACCTGTCCAAGTCCTCTTTGCCCAGATTTTTAAGTGGCATTTAGGCACATCAATAAATACCTATTTAAAGCTTAGTGCGTCATGTCTCAGCATGTTCTGCCCATGGAATGGATGTGCTGCCTGGTGACCCCAGGGAAAAAGACTCAGTGGCTGTAAACAGTGCTGAAATTTAATTGAGATAGGAACTATGCATGATCATATTATTGTTCCCCTGTCTTTTGGTGATGCTTCACTTCTCTGACTTCTGCGACCAAAGCACTCCTTAACTGGGGCAAGAGAACTAACATGATATGTACAGAAAGAAGACACTGCAGAGGAAATTAATCCCATTAAAAAAAGGCTGAAATCTGGTTTACAAGTTCTGCAAGATGTCCAGGAGAACACCTCACAGGTGTCAAACACAGGCCCCTTTCCTAGTCTGGTCCACAAAGCTCTGAGATGCAATCTATTTGGTATGGTATGAACAAGAAAGAAGATCCATTTTGTCCCCAGATGTTTCTCTGCTATATCATTGCTGAGCTGGACTGAACATCCCCTGGAAGCTTGGTAAAGGAAAATCTCTGCAATTTCCTGAATGATCAAGTCCTCTATAAATATTTTAATACCTTCTAATGCTTGTACCTTACCTACCTTTTTTAACTTCCGTGCCTTTAGAGCACCAGACTTGCCAGTCCTAGTTCAAAATCAGTGAAATTCTACTATTATAAAAATAAGAACCTAGTCTTTAAACATTGCCTGTTTTGTGAAACTTGAGAAGGTTCATAAAGAAGTGAGTGCCCATTAGGTTGTTTGAGGGCTCCAAGCCAGACCAACAGAGAAAATCTGTGTGGTACAATCCTACCATTACCTGGAAGCTGTTTTTAAAATCTTCTTTCACTTTTATTGTTTTATACATACAGAAGTACTGTTACTGCTTCTAAATCTGTAAAGGGGATACTCTGTATTAATCTACAATTAAGCCTCTTTAGCAAGAAATCCCCTCTACTAATGTCAGTTTGGGCTTGGGCTGAAAAAAAACCTCTTAGAATAACTTTCTCAATGTCTAACCAGAGTCTTTATTACAAGGTAAAACCCTGTGAGTCGTGGACTGTACTCCCAGGTTTGGCTAAGGGCTATTTAACACCACTACAGCCTCTGATCAAGGTAAACTCCAGCTGAGAAATGGGAGATGGAGTATCCCTGTACCTCCACACTCTGATCTCTTGCTCATCTCCACGTATATGCCACTGATCATCTTTGAACAGTGAACATGCTGGACCTTGGATCTGATCTGTGACATCTTCTCATGATCCTCTCCCTCCATGCCACTGAGTCAAGCAGAAGAACAGAAACTCCTTGGCTGAGCAAAGCCTCGAGAGGTGCCCTCCCAGCAGATCAACTGGAAAGCAAGAACTCCCTCAACACATGACCTGCATGGACATTACTGCAAATAGGAATGTTGGAAAAGATGCAGGATCCCACCTGCTCAACCTGGAGAAAAAAATGACTCATTTTACATCACTAAAGGCAGCTGAAGAGGATCACAGTGCGTGAGGTATAAATACCCAGAGCCCACTGGGGCTGGTGGTTCATTTCAGCAGCCTTGGGATGAGGATGAGGCCAGCAAGTGAATCCTGCTCCCGTTCAAAGCTACAGAACTCCCTTTTCCTCTCAGTAGGCTTGTGATTCTCCCCAGAGCAGCCAATCCTTTTTCACCATTTTTCCAAACTCATTACCCCCATTCTTCCACAGGTGAAGTCAGCACTGTGGAAAACATATTTAAAATGTGTCCATTGTTGGTTTTTATCATAAGCAAATTTCTTGTCTTTTTTTTTTTTTTTTTCCTTCATAAAGCTTCTTCTGCACCATTCATTACTCCACATCTCTATATCATGGCTCTGCTTATTCATCTCTTGTCTTAACTAAGCAGGCCTAATCTTTTTAAATCTCTCTTCATATGAAAGGTTCTCTGCACCTTCAATAATTTTCATTACCCTTCACTGAATCCTTTCAATTTTCTTCTCTCTATCATTTCCAGAACCGAAACACAACATTTGAAAAGAGGCTGTACCACTGAGTTGCATAACTGAGATGAGGTATTTTCAGTCATTTGTCTTATGACAAAGTAAAATGGTCTTTGCTGTTCTGCCTCAGTACTGTGCACTTGTACAAAAGTTCTCTATCTTTTAAGTTCTGCCTCTGATAAATATGGTCCTATTTTATGGTATTTCTGACTTTCTGATCAATCAGTGTAGCCAAGCTTAAAAATTAAAGGAGGGGAGAAGGAAGTGAAAGGCAGATAGGACAGCTTTCTTCCCCAGAACTAGAACAGAGATCCCCAAAGATGCTAAGCAAACTATTTTATAACATCCCCATTATTACACTGATAACCTGCCAGCCATTGCAATCAGATTTCTAGCAGTTATAATTGACATCAAATCCTGGTATTGCCAAATCTCTTTGACACAGCTGCTTTGCAGAATGTCCTCAGCTTAAGTATGTCACACAGTGCTTTTTTTTTCTTTTTTTCTTTTTTTTTTTTTTTTTAAATTTAGGTTGAAAATCTCCTTTTAAAGGATGGGGAGCATGTTCTGCTTTCACTTACAGGCAGCCTTACATCCCACTGGTTTTAATGGCCAAGCCCTCAACCCATTATCATTTGCTGACCACGGCCAGTGGCATGACACACTGAAGGACTACAAGGACCCTGAGCTTTAGGAGCCACCACAACTCACAAACCACCTTGTTTGGAGTGATCAGCTTGTGGTTTGTTCCTCTGAGTTGCTAATTGCCTGCCAGCTCTCCCTTTGGCTTTGTATGTCCCTGTCTCAGTGGGACATGGGGACAGACAAACGATGCCCAGCTTTTCTACTGAGCAGCAACAATCTGTGGCAAGAAAGCACCGAGGAAAAATAAAGTGACTTGTCAAGCAGACAAGTGTGTCATGAAGAGACATCACTTTGTCACAGCCCAGCCGCTGCAAGGGGTAGATGTCCACAAGCTGGCAAGAGCAGCTGAGAAAGAAACCATGTCCCTGTCCCAGTAGTCCCTTTACACAATTATTCCTGTGTTTATCTACATGATCGCTGCCTCTGGGGAAAAAACCCAGTGCTGCTGCTAGGGCTGAATGGCAGCCAGGGATTCATTTGCTCCTGGAACAAGGTGGCTTGGCCAGATTTTGTTATAACCCCACCTAGGAGAGAGGGGCAAGAAGGGCAGCACAACCTTTCTGCTGCCACACTGAGTGCCTTGGCTGTAGCATCCTGAAATGCTGCTTGAGGTTGTGTGGCCTGGGGGAGGGCTGCAGGGGACAGGTAAGCTGGGATGGGGTTCAGGAATCAACAACAGCCACACCAGGGCACCCCCAGCCTCAGCAATGCTGGAGCACTGCATCACCAACTGCTCTCCTGGCCCTTCCATGGGCACAACACTCCTGGCACTAGGAGCTCCCCAGGCAGGCTCTGCAGAAATAACAGGGCTAATTAGAGGAGTGTGGGATTTACTGCTGTAGCCTAGATACAGGAGGACATCAGCCCTGGGGTAAGGAGATGGAAGAGATCTCCTTCAGACTCACCCATGAATTCATGCAGATTTATCTTAGAGTGCTGAAAAACAATAATCTAATCAGTGTTTGCAGCAAGCTCTAAATCTGTTTAATTACAAGCAGAGACATGACCCTTTTAGCAGTGGATGCTCCTAAAACTCTATGGAAAAAAAGGAAAGCGTGTGAAGGTTTCTTTTTTTTTTTTTTTTAGGGAAAGGACAGCTGAAGGAACAAGAGCCAGAACAAATGCTGGACCTTGGATCTGATCTGTGACAGGTCCTTCCCGTGGGAATAGGTGGTACCAGGGAATGCTGTTTCTGTGGTAACCTGCAACCTGGCTGCAAGCCTGTCTGTACAACTGTGGTGAGACACACTTGGGAAATTGATGTGGAAGTGATCTCCTTGTCCTTTGCTGCTTTGGTGAGATGCCATACCATGGAGGCAGTGATCTTCCACCCAAAGGCTGGGCAGGTAGCACTCCCAAGTACAGCCTCAGCTCAAACCTCCTGACTGCCACCCCGCTGACACTGAAGAAGAAAGATGGGGTCTGCCCCAGAGGAAGGGCTTAGAGATGAGACAGATGCTGCTGAATGAGCTTTTTCTGCACACTAGAAACTGTCTCTGCTCACTGACTGTGAGAAGCTGCAAGTGGATGATAAATAACAGCCTGAACAGCAGGAGAAGAAATAATGCCACATTACATCAAACAGGTCCTTGTTTCACTGTCAGCTGAGGATCTATTCCACACGAAAGGACAGCCCTGCCATTTGGCCTGTATGTTTTATTAATGTGGATGTATATTTATGGCACTCTGGATTAGCTGATACTTTGGTGTTCAATATTGTCCTTTTATGCTGTAGTTCTCAGCAAGGCACTGGTCTTGTCTGCTGCTGTTCTGTGTGTCTCAGGGTCTGCCCTTCTCTCTCCAGACCATCCCTCTGCACTGCCTGGGCTGGACTTGCTGCCATAGCAGTGTCTCCCCTACACCAATGCTACCAAACATGTTTTGGTAATCCACTGTAAACCTCTGTAAAGTATCAAATGCAGTACAGTCTTTGAAGTGGCATTAGAGACCAAAAATAATAAATACTAAAATGCCAAAAATAAAATTACTAAACTAACAGGCCTCTTGATAAGGTTTTTCTTCTGCAAAGCACAACACTCTGTGCTCAGTATTTAACATGGGTAATGTCAGTGTTGTGACAGGTAAGCAGTGCACAACCCTGAACAAAAGCAGAGACTCTTTCAGGACCTGATCCAAAAGGTATTATGACCAAGGGAAATACTACCCATGCCTTGGCTGCATTTCATTTAACTTTCTAATGTGTGTGCAGACTGAAAATAAACATATATGACTTGCTTTAAGAAATCAGGGCTATTTGATACTCATCCCTATCAATTCAGCATATTTCTTTACTATAAGCTTAAAAAAAAGAAAAAATGATTTAACTTCATAATAATGGTGCTGTCACAGGTTCAAGGAGCTGATTAGCACTACCCTGACCAAACCAGCATCTCTCTATGACCAAATGGTAATGAGACCTTTTCAAATGAGTTTGATTTACTACAATCTGTTTATTCATTAATGCCATGAATGGATGTATTTTGAACCTCAGTAGTTTGACAGTGCCAGGAAAACACTGGCAGCCAAATCCCACTTCTTGATACAGAGCAGTGAGGCTTTCTGGAATTCCTCTGCCCTTACAGCTGCTTAAATTATGCTACTGAACATGTGCTGCTAAGAGGATCCTAGAGGGATGTTTGTATCGGATGGTGGGCTAATACAGGGATTTAAGAGATTTCAGATGGCAAAAACTTTTAAAAACAAGAAAACCAAGGATTATACAAGGGACTTGATATGTAAGAGTGACCCTCTATTTGAGAGCTGATGCTGACCAGCAGAAAGGATTTGTTTCTGCAGGTAAAAGCCCCAACTAAGACAGACACTTGTGTGGCAAGCAGACTGAATTTCTCTCTGCAAATGACATATATGCATTTCTCATAAGCAGTACTTTGAGGGAGGGGAATGAATGGAGATTCAAGTTTCTGGAAGTTTTACAGCACTTTGCACACCAAAAATTGTGTAGCAGAGCAGAGCCCAAACCTCCTCTGAAACAGACACAGGTAGCAGGAGCACAAACGTGCCTGTGGGTATCTCAGGGAAATTGTGTGCTGGCATTTAAAGCACTGCATTGCTCTAACAAGCAAGCTGACACCACGTAGCTTGAGGAATGGGAGGTTTCATGCCAGGGGCAGTGCTAAAGCAGCAGTGTACTCTCCAGCAAAGCCTGAACGCATCCCCAGGAACAGCTCAGGCAGCCAGGGAGGGCAGCAAACAGGAGAGCAGCCAGGCAGAAAGGGACCTGGGAGTCTGGATTGACAGGAAGCTGAACATGAGCCAGCAGTGTGCCCAGGTGGCCAAGAAGGCCAATGGCATCCTGGCCTGTATCAGGAACAGCGTGGCCAGCAGGTCCAGGGAAGTGATTCTTCCCCTGTACTCAGCCCTGGTGAGGCCACACCTCGAGTACTGTGTCCAGTTCTGGGCCCCTCAGTTCAGGAAGGAGATTGAGGTCCTGGAGCAGGTCCAAAGGAGGGCAACCAGGCTGGTGAAGGGACTCGAGCACAGATCCTATGAGGAGAGGCTGAGGGAGCTGGGGCTGTTCAGCCTGGAGAAGAGGAGGCTCAGGGGAGACCTCATCACTCTCTACAACTCCCTGAAAGGAGGTTGGAGCCAGGGGGGGGTTGGTCTCTTTTCCCAGGCAACTATCAGCAAGACAAGAGGACATGGTCTTAAGTTGTGCCAGGGGAAGTTTAGGTTGGATATTAGAAAGAAGTTCTTTACAGAGAGGGTGATCAGACCTTGGAATGGGCTGCCCAGGGAAGTAGTGGATTCTCCGTCCCTGGAGATATTTAAAAAGAGACTGGATGTGGCACTCAGTGCCATGGGCTGGGAACCACAGCAGTAATGGATCAAGGGTTGGACTTGATGATCTCTGAGGTCCCTTCCAACCCATCCAATTCTATGAAACAGCCCCTTCCTTCCACCTCTCATCAGCCCCTGAGAAATCAGCCCAGGCAGAGCCACATGACACCTCACTGAAACATCAGACAGGCTCCTAAAAGCTACCTCGAAAATACAGTTTCCTTGGGTGGTTACTTCTAAACAGGAGCCCTCATCAAGCCACATAATGCAAAAAGAAATGAGTATTTCTAATATCTCACTTCATGATTTCTCTATGCCATTAACATCTGGAGACCAGGCTGAATATTATATTATATGTCTTCTTCACAGTCCTCCAACAACTGTCCTGATGAAGCTGGGAATACATCCCTTCTTTTCCAGTGATTTGTGGGAAGTTTCCTCTAAAACAAATGCACAGTCTAACAGGAACCCCTGTCCTTCCAAGAGACAGCTGGAGCACAGAGATAAGCTTATAATGCTTTGTTTTCTCTCTCACACAGTGATATGGACCTTCTGAGGGTCTGTCATTTGGCTGTTTTATGACTCCCCACTGCCCCTGGGCTGCCTAAGAGATTACCCTGGAGCCAGACTTTTGGGAGACACCGTGCTGCTCCTGGCTGAGCAGCAGAGGAGAAACGGGTCCCTGGTAAAACACTTGCAAAGCTAATTTAAACTTGGAAGGCACCCAAATGTCTCTGGGAGGTGCAATTCAAAACCTTAACCTAAGATAGCCTGGACTGCAATCACAGATTTCTGGGAACAGTGTGGAACAGTTGCTCCATAAGCCAAACACTGCAGATCTCTCTCTTTTAATATTTTGATAGGAGAGCCATTGCCATTCTGAGTTATCTCACAGAGAAAAATGTAGCAAAACACTAAAATTCATCACTGGCTTACACATCTGGACCAGCAAGTATCCTCAGACTGAGGATTTGAACCAAGAAACATTTAACTTCTCCATCTAATTTCTCTTCCTGTTGAACTGACAGGAAGATCCCTGAAAGGATTTAGAAAGGTTCTAGTGCAGAGAAATCTTCGTCCTCGAATCAGACAAAAAGTTAAATGGTGTGAGCACCTTGATTTTAAAACCAAACCTTGTTACCTCTGCTATAGGAGGCCTTCTAAGCACAGGTAAAAGAGAATTTCTGGCACCAGGTGAATAGATGCCTCGTGTGGCATTTTGAGGAGGAATTGGAAAGCTAAGTCCAAGGCTTAGTTCGAAAGCTACTCTTGTACCTTTTCTTGAGAATCTAAACTGTCTTGGATCAGTTCTGCTCCTAAAATCTGCTTATCTGTTTCTAACTCAGCAAATAATAGCTGGCTGCAGCCAGGAAGGCAGAGAGCTAAACCACCCTGCAACTGAAAGTATAAAGGTGAGCTTGTCCATCAGGAAAGGTGATCATCACCTTTCAGTTTACCCACTGGCTGATCTATCCATTTCACTGTCCAGTCACCCGTTGTTGGTATAACCAAAGAAAAAGCAAAAGAGGCTGAGGGAGGAAGGCACAGAAGATGAAGGATTCAGGGGAAATGCTGATGAATCCTATCACCTGCCTTCTGAAGTCTGCACAAGGAATATGGGCTGGCAGATTTGGAAATGCAGTTTTCCTGCAGGCAAGCAAGACTTCTTGGACATATTCAGGCTATGAGAGTTTTGAGGCTAAGCCTGTGGAGATGAAATGGGGTAGCTAAGTGCCATTTAAATTCTACCACTGAAATAAGACTACCAATTAAATAAATGAGATTCATCTATCTAAATATCTCTGAGGATCTGAGTCCAAATCTGAACCTGCATGTGCAAGTCCAAGCACTGACTCATCTCATCTACCTTCAGGCACTCAAAAGAAACCAAAGTTAGGAGCTGGGTCAGTCTGGGATTCTCCTGTCCTCAACAAACATGGTTGGGACAAATCACCCCTGGAGAGGATATGGGAAGGAGGGACCTGCTGTGTTTGACTCCTACACCATAGACTCAGCTCTGCTAAAGCCCCTGATTCTTTCTGGGTATGACAAGCAATGTCCCAGGACAGTGCTGCCACGTCCTGTGCCACCTTGGTGCCTGAAGCCTTTGGAGCAAGGTTTGTCCCCCAGTCCCAGCTGGGGATGGTGTCCTGCAGGTGGGGAGAGGTGAGCAGGGAAACTGCAGGGCAGGGCTGGGAGGGCTGGGAAGGAAGGGAGATAACACCCAGGTGGTAACAGAGGGAAAGGAGAGGGGTGAGAGACACAGTGAGCATAGCAAATGGGAGGCCAGATATTTCCTACCCAGGCACAAATGGAGCTGCTGCTGGCCCTGTTCCTCCAGTGTCACCAGGGGGGTGAGGCTGGTCTGTGAGCTCTGCTGAAAGCCTCAAAAAGACTGGGCCATCCCGGTATGCTGAAGCTCAGCAGAGATGCACAGATGGTCCCCAGGTGCCTCCAAATTGCTCTTTCCCATCACAACCTGGGATGGGTTAAGTAAGCTGTAATACCAGCTTTTGTATAGAAGAGGATTTCAGTTCTGTCGAGGCCAGGGAAACTCTGCCCCAGATCAGTCTTGGTATCAGCAGTCTGACTGCTGAAATGGAAAGAAATTACCTTGGGTACATCCCAGATACGTTTTTTGCTTTGCAATATTTACAGGGATTTCTTTCCTCTTCACTGGAACAGCCCCTGAACCTTCTAGTCTGATTCTGGCAATGCTCCCGTTGAAATGAATCACGACTTCACCCAAGTTAGTGCTCCAGGACTGAGCACTAAATTATTAAAAGTCAATGATATGCAAGAATTTATGTCAATTTTCAAAACAGCTCAGCAAAGGTACAAAAAAATCCTTCTTTGAAACTAGTAGAAGGTATGTGGCTGAGCTCCCAGTCTGCTTTGAAATCTAAGCCCTAGCTTTTTAGTGAAACACAGTGCCTTTTAAACCTCATATTTTAATCATCATACACATTCTACAGAAGGCAGAATTCTTGCCTTGTTTCTTTGCTTCAAATACCACCTCCACCATCACTAGCTTTCCAGTGTAAGTGAGCCCTTTGCATCACTGATGCTCTCCTCGTGGGGAAGCTGTAGGCTCGTTTCTTTTCTCCCTCTTGCAAAATAATTTGTTTTCTGAAGAGGCAAATGTACCTTCCCAGAGCGACCTGTCAATATCACTTCTTCTTCCTACGTGGCACCTTCGGGGGAGTCAGACTGAAAATCAAAGATTGCTTTAGGCATTGTGCTTGCACCTGGAAAATTAGCCACAGGTACAGCAGCATCTGTAGCTCAAAGGGTCATTAACTCTTCCTGGGGTCTGGGGGTTCAGCCTGGACCACCTGTACAGCCAGGTGAGTTGGTGTTTCACTCAGCTTTAAGAAACATACACCTGACTGGGGCTGGCAGAGCTCTGGGTGCCCCCAGACTGGTACAGACTGACCTCAGGGGTATGTGACTTGCAGGACACCCCCAAGAGTGACATCCCAGGCCCTTGGTCCCAGCCTCCACCCTTGGCCACATCCACTGCATACTCAGAGGTACCAGATATATTTCATGGTTCCTTAATTCAGCAACACCACATAAAAATTAACATCTTATCAGGGATTCCTAGACTTCCACTGCAGTGGAATGGTTTTAGAATTATTCCTAACTGGCTTTGCCTAGGATGTCTGAGTGCAGGTTAATTGTGTATACAGAGTAATCATTTTCTTTCTGTAGGATATAACAGTTTGGCTGCTGGCCTCTTCTCTTTTTCAGCTCAGACTGGTGAAATTCAGCTCTTTGCTTCAGTGTATCCCATTGCTGGGTGCTTGTTATTGAAAGGCAGCTTCTGTCAGAGTTGAAAACAGCCACCCAAGCAAGCAACACAAACTGTAAAATGATGTGGAAGAAGAAGATTAATTTCTTCCCCTAGATTTTGCAAAGCCATTACCTGTTTTTGAATGACAATTCCAGTTCTACACTGAGAACTGCTAAAGCATTTACATAAGAATGTAAAAATGCACACATTATCACTGCAGGAAGCACTTAAAATTTAAGATAATTATATAGTATGGAAACGATTTCAAAGGACTCAAACAAAATAACAACTAATTCTAGAGAGTCACCCTTTAAGATGATTATTACTCTGCACTACTGCTGATCTCTCACTAAAAAAATCCTTCTCTTTACAATTATGTGCACATTATAAATTCCTACTTTGTTCTTCCACCATCCAGCTCCTACAGCTGCTGCTGACAAATTTGCATTCTCTGAGAGCTTAACCAGACAGCCAGTCACACTGGGAAGGGAGGTAACACATCCTGTTGCCACATTCAGCTACAATCCTCCCTTCACCCTTGCCTTTTGCCAGGTCCTCTTCTGGGGGTCTCAGCACCTTTGGTTTCAAAGCTGGTGGGGGGATAACAGCAAATCCTGTGGTGGAGCAGAGGGTGATGCCCACCCTGCAAACCCCCAGAGCTGAACTCGGATGCAGGCAGAGAGTTTGGCACGGGGACGTGGGGAGGATTCCTCTGAGGGATATGACATTTGTTTGACTGTCTAACAAACAGCAGAACAAAGCCTCCTGTGCTGGAGTTGGCAGCACAGGTTATACCCCAAAACCCCCCAGTGGTGTCAGGGGGGGTGGGAGAAACCCTCTCTGTCACTCAGCAGTGCTGCAGGGAGTGGGGCAGGCAGCACAGGGAGGCTTCTCCTTGCCTGTACAATCGAAGAGAAAGCAATAAAGATTTATTTGGTCAGCAGGGTTCCAGACAAACAAATCACATTTCAGCTGAGGAAACCTGGCATGGGAAGGAAGAAACACACTTGGGCAGATGAAAACCTTCTGGCCCACTAGCATCCCGCAACCTTCTGTATCCAGTCCCCACTGTCACTCTCATTCCTGCCTCCTGCCCCACTGCTGCCATTCCCACATCTTCACATATCCCCACAGGTCCCCGGGGAAAAAAACACAGACAACTAAAAATAAAAAAAAAAAATCCCCCCCTAGTTCATTTGCTCAAGGCAAACTCACTCAGGAAGAAACTTTATCTGCTGAACCCTAATATGTTGTTGTTGGATCTCTTCAAAGAGATTTACAGAAGCTCATGACAAAGCCAAACACTCTAACAGTAGCTTTTTTCCCCTTCCTCTCTCCCCCTTTTTTTTTTTTTTTGTCTCCCAAAGCAAGGGCAAAGTACATACTGGACTCACAGCAAATGAGAATTTCGTGTCTCAGATGTCACAGAGACAGAAGAAAGTCCCATCCCAAGGCTCTGACTGAATATAAACATACAAAAAGAAGTGTTTTCTGAGTCTAATTCTTGGAAATAATTGCAGTGATAGAGCTGAAATATCCCCAAAAAATTCAGCCTGAAATGGAAAACTGATAGATTTTCAATCTGAATTTCTGAGGAAGTACAGAGCAGCTGAAAATAGTATCTGGTAATGGGAAGTGCAGCCAACTTAGTAATAGGTGTTGGTACCTGGGCTGTTTCTGGGCTTTCACACTGCTGTCTCAATTGAACTCAAGCATCAGAGGGCTGAACAAACCAGAGATGTTTGATTGGCAATGGGGTTCCTGTGGAAATTTAATTAGGCTGAAGCTGGAAAACATTTCAGACAGTGCTGGAGTGAATCCTCAGCTATTAAATAACACTTTGCATGGAGGAGAATGCCAGCAGCTTCTGCAAAACTCCCTGCAGATCTACATGATGCTTTATCAGGTAACTGGGAACAGGTCAGCACAGGGCAATGCACATGGACAACAGTTATTTAAATCACCCAAGTCCACAAAGTTTCTTTTTTACAGTTAGCTTGGCTAGCCTAACTATTACACTCCAGAGACTATTTCTGCTAGCAGGAAATGTGATACTGAAGCCTCTTGCTCTTCAAACATAGATGGGGTGTATGAAGACTGTTTCCCCAAACACTGCAGGGCTCAAACATAGCACCTTTGCTGGCTCCAAAGGCAGAAAATTCCTCTGGAAGAAATCATCTTCCCTCCAGGTTGTCTCCATGGCTCCATCCTGGTATTCATAGAATCATAGAATCATAGAATTAGCTGTGTTGGAAGGGACCTCAGAGATCATCAAGTCCAACCGTTCCAGGAGGGCTGAGATTGCCCTGCCACCTCTTCTCTCCATCTATCTGGTTCTTCTTCCCCACTGTTTAGTGCATTGAAACCATCACAAACAGCCCCCAGAGACATTGCCCTGCCTGCCTGTACCCCGGGCAGGTCACTGCAGTGGGCAGCAGCACAGGCAGGTACCCAAGTGGCCTCTGCTCTTGCCATACCTCATCCCATGAAGGAGCAGATTCACCTCACAATTTTCTCAGATAGGAGAAGACAAGAGTTGCTGGCCTATGACCACACTCTTAAAAGCAAGCTTACCAAACTCTTTCTAAAATGAATTACAAGCTTAAACCAACCAGCTGCCTACCCAACACCCAGATTACAAGGACCTGTCTAGACAGCAAGGCAATTATAAAGAAAACAAGACACTGTGTCTTAGCAGCAGAGCCCATTGTTCATGTATTGCTGTCACTGAAACCTTATCTTTATTAAAAAAGAGGAAAGAGGTGTTCCAAGTGATGGTCTAGATGTTGTCTTCTGGTGTGGACACAACCTCATGTGACCTTTCAAATCAGCCAGAGCAAATTTGGGGCCAGGGCACCACAACTGCTTAATTTGAGTTTGACACTTCCCAGCATGGCCTGGGACAAGACTCTTCCTAACAGCCTCATTTCTCAGGGAGATGCCTTGGGGAGCTGCACACACTAAAATGAGCAAAGCATTATATCCAATTCCCTATTTTGTAAAGTAGCAGTGATTACAACTGTGAGAAGTAATTAATGTTTGCACTCCATTGTGAAAACGAAGACTGCTAAACAAGATTTGAGTGTAATCACATTTACACAGTTGAAGTGTGCTTAGGAAAAAATAATTTTTTAAGAGATTCACCTTTCCTGCTCCCAGTAGCTGTAGTCAGTAGTAATAGCAGTCCAGAATGCAAGAACTGAATTACTTCTGCAGAAAGAAAAATTGTTTATGTGTTTTGAATATGTGAATTATATCAAAAAAGCTTATGACCTAACCTTCAAATGATGTATAGGCTGGTTCATCATTGAGGTTTTAATATGATACCTCTAAAATGCAATTGTATATGGTTCAGTGATTTACTAATAACCCACTCTTAAAACACAGGCACAGAGAGAGAAACAAAGCAGAACAAGTCTAACCCACTCCCCCTTTAATTCTCGCTACTAAAAAAAAAAAAATTTAGACTGAACTGGTTTTATTATCCTTTCATAATTTTCAATCCACCAGTGACTATCTTCTAGCTCAGCACATAAATTAATACTCTTTCATCATCAGAGACTTTGACAATATTGTTGTCGATTTACCCTCTGAGTATTCTGGATGTGTTGAACATATCCCAGACACAAAAGGACCCACCTGCCCTACGAAACTCCAGATCAAACAATAAAGATGATGGAGACGAAAAGTATTTGTTAGAGGCAATAGGACAGAAGGGGTCTCAGAGGCAGGCAGCAATGTAATGTTCAAAAACTTAAAAAAATCTAATACTTAGAGCTGACATGCATTTTAGTTTTAGCAGCAGCTTCAGCTGTTGGGGTAAACTGGTGGCAGTGCTGTGGTGATTTAGGAACACACCTCCCCAGGCTATCACAAGGCTTGGCTCTCTGCATTCCTTCCCTACTTTTGGAATCAGTATTTGTTTGGCAGCACCAGCAGCTCCCAGCACTTGGATGATATTCCCACATGAATGATTTTACAAAGGAGGAAAGGGAATCCATGGGTTTACATGTTTTGCCTAAGGCTAACGAGGAATTTATCTCTCAGCATGGACCAAAACCCCAGAACACTCCTGTTGTTAGCACAGCCTTTCCTGTCTCCCCTGACTCCACCCAGCTCTCCTGCACATTGAGGGTGAGAGAAGTTTGGATTCTCTTGGTTTACTGGGTTTTAAACCTTTAAAAAGCCTTGAAATAGCCCCAGTCCTTGTGGTCTCCTTACTATCTCCTGCTACACTGCTTACCTTGTCTTTTAAAATTCCTCACACCCATGCAGGATTCAGCTAGGACAAGCTGAAGAGCATCCCATCCAGTCTCAAGTTCTCTCAGGGGGTAAAACCTCATCTCCTTTTTGCAAAGTTAAAAGGCACAGGAGCAGCTGGTAATGAGCTCCTGTCTGCAGAAAGCAACATCCTTCCCAGCACAGAGGAGACTCCCTCCCTGTTTACATTGATGCTAAATCTATGTTAATCTCCGTATTATTCTCTGTATTATTCTCTGTATTATTCTCTGTATTATTCACAACTGAAGCAGCTGCACTCTCCTCCAACTTCTTAGAATGCAGAAGCATCTTCAGACTGATTCTTCTGCAACTTTATTATTGCTTTCTGAAGCAAAAGTTTCCTGTAACAACGTCCTAGTGACTTCCACCTCCCCCATCCAGCTGCAGAGGCCAAGAGGGCAGTGACCTTTTGGGGTTATTTTCACCTGATGAAGCTTGTTTCACCCTGAGGCTGGCATCACACTACTCACCTCCTGGTGATGACAAACCATCAGCACCTGGTTGGCATCTAAAGAAAGCTGGACTACACCAGTAGCCAGATGCTACCATAGTTAAAAAATTATTTAGGTAGTGTGCATTATAAAAGTTTTCTGTCCCCTGCCACTGCTGAGTCCATGGTGGTGATGGAGAGGAAGCTGGTGAGCAGATCTCTTGATCTTCACTCTACAGCAGTAAGATATGGTCAATGTGCATCAAGAACTGCACAGAGCACCAGTTACAGTACGTAGCTACAAGTCACCTGAGTACTTTATTTGTGTAATTACAAGGAACCACACCCTGGGGTCATACAAATAATTCAGAACAGTAGCTAAGATTCAGCTTTCTGACAACTGTCACACCAGTATAATCTGATGGGATGCAGAGTTTTGGAACATAAATGCCAAAGGGGGTGAGAATACAGCTAAAGCTAATTTATTTTTTAAATCAAGTGAGTATTCCCACCCCTCCCACCCCATATTTGCTCAACTTTAACTAATACCATCTCTGCCTCTTCTTCACTGTCTCTTCTATCTTGGGCAATACATCCCAAGTTGGAGAACTGCACCCAAGGCTCAGCACAATTGCCATGGACAGAAAGGCATTTAAAATAAAGCCCTCTAACTACAGCTACGCTGCACTGCATGTGGGACACACCTTGACACCTTTATTCATCACCTGAATGGATAGCCTTTTCAGGGAGCTTCTCAAAAATAACTTCTGTTATTAAATTAATCACCTTGTATCAAATGGCAGGGTGACAAGAGAGAAAATTCACCTGGGTAATAACTCAGCAAGCCAGGTATATACAGAGGAGGAGGAAATAGGGTTATTGCAGACACAGCAATAACATCATGAAGCAAAATCCAATATTGGAAGAGAGAAAAGTTGCCCAGCCAAATATTCAGCAGTGACAAGTATGAAAGAGTACGCATAAGAACAAGGGAAAAAAGATGAAAGATAGCACTAGCAAAAAATGCCTTTGCAAAGCAAGCTAACAGGTAATTAATCCCTCACAAGAAAGATCAGAGCATTTTGGGAACATGCTCAGATAGAGACCTCAGTAATATAAGCTCTGAGTCTTTCTCCTTTAGTTTTCCTAAACATTCTGCAAAAGGGACTCAGAGAAATCCCAGCCAAAGGGTTGCCTCTTCCCCTGGGAGAAACCTGCTGAGCTCTCCCCCATTTCCACCTGCCTGGAAAAATAATGGGTATAGGGGGGGGGCAAGCGGGGTATTGAGGTGGCATTGGTGGTGACAAGGCACATAAGGAACAAAATGTATGCAGCTGTGACATGTTTTCTACCAGCTATGACAGATTTTAATAAGCCAGCTATTCTCAAGTTTGGATTAGAGGTGTGTGTAATTAGGTAACTTGGGCACTGAGTGATGAAGCCCACAAGAAATACACAAATTAGAAGCACTGATTTTAAAACAGCATGGCCTGTTTCAAACTAAATGGCATGACCTATTTTTATTGTATTTTTATATTTGAAAAATAAAAGGAAAGATTTTCTTTTTCATCTTTTCTTCAGCATCAGAAAGATGTATTGGGGACAAAAGACACTGCTTTTCCCAAATCTCCTCTTTCAAAACTGAAGAACTCCTAGCTGTGGTTTGATTTCTTCTATTCTTAACTGGCTACCTCCTAGGAGTTACAGGTCAGATCTACTTTGTCTTTTCCAGGTTTTCCAGTGATCACTTTCACAAACTTAGCTACAAACTCAGCTAAATATTACCCTGTTCTAGATTTGAAAAAAGAACAGGGAAAGCTAGAAAACTCTGTGACTGCTGCTCGGAAGCAAGAATTTACAATGAAAGTCAGGAATATCTTTTTGAAAGGAATATGGCTGCTGCAAAAATGAGAGACTTTTTGATCTGCTCTGAATTTTCAGGTGCTTGCACACATGGCAAGATCTTCTGATAGGCTATAGATGTGAAATGCTTAGGACAACTTCTCATGCAGATTATAAGAGTTCATGCTCCTTACCATCATCCCTAATGGGCTGGGCATGGAATCAATAAAGAAGTTGTGCAAAATACATATTTCTATCTGTCTCAGTAATTTTATCAATTCCCTTTTAAAAAAACCTAGATTATCACCATTAAATTTGTAATGTGAAGTGCTTTGGTGTGCAGGCCAGTGTCTTGTTCTAGTATCTTCACAGTCTTTCACATAGGCTTCCACTGGCCACTGCCTTGTGAATTGGCTTTTTAAAAGCAACTTATCATCTCTCAGTGATCTGAACATTATGTGATGGCACATCTTTATCTGTAGTGCTTGCTATGAGAAAAAGCACAGTATTATTATTTCTCAAGAAATCCAGCCTACCGACTGAGGATGATCAAAGATAGTTGTTGTTATTGAAAACACTATCAAATATGGATCTTGGGAAACATAATTTGTCCAAATCTCTTGTCATGCACCCTGCATCAAAGCCCCGACCAGCCTTTCCCAAATTCTGCTCTAATATGGTGCACTTACTGTGCCTGTGGTTCTGCTGGTTCAGACAGAGCCTGAGCTGCAATGACAACTGCAAAGCCCTTCACAGGCTTCTCAGAAGCCCAAGTGCTCCTCAGTCAGTCAGTCATTTGTTTTTGCAATGCCTCTATCAAATTTTAAGGTATCATTAGAGCCAATATAAACAAATTCAGTGCCATGGGAAACAGCAGCAATATAAAATATATTGTTATTTCAAATCAACATTAAAAAATCAAAATCTTGGCTCTTTTGACTAAACAAAAATATCATAATTCATCTCTTGATATTCTTAAAATGCCTCATTAAGGCTATCATACAACATGAAAACTGAAGCTGTAATGTTGAAATGTTTTTAGCCGTACTACAACATTTACATAATCTTCACTGAATTTGATAAATAAAAACTTTCAGCTGAATCCAGGGTCATCTTTCTCCTAGGGTTTCTCTCCTGCACCCTATTTTCCTGGTGTCTTTGATTGTCTTTATGGATGAACAGTCTTGTTTTATCCATGTCCTTTAAACAGCACCTTATCCAGAGGATCCCTGATCCTGGTTCCCCAACTATCCTCCTAAAGCTGTCATCCCTTTGAATGCATAATAGCAGTGATATGAACAAGAATATAAAACCAGCAGCAACAAGAGCTTAGTGGGAATGCTGTACTTTTAAATGAAAGCTGATTAGTCTCTGCTGTTTCTTCCTGCCTAACAGGGAACTGTAATAATTCTTGATTCTGAATGCTTTACTGCTTGGCCTTTTGTAGAGAAAAAAAAATCCCTTTTATATTTATGACCAGGAAGGCAAAGTATCAAGTCTTTTCAGTGACCCCAAAGCTATGATGAACTCAATAACAAGCATCTTTGCCAACAGTCTGCACAAAATTTTCCTTTTTGTTTCACTGCCTTTCTACTTACCACACAATCGCACCTGGGGAGAGCCTGAGAAATCCCCACCTCCCTCTGCCTGATTCCTTTTCAGCCCCAGGGTTGCCAGGATTGATTGTAGTGACCCCCCAACCCAAACAACCTGGCACCCTTCAGCCTGCCAGCTCCCAGACAGTGACTGCTCCCAGTGCTGCTTCCCAGCTTTGCCATCTTCCCCTGAGCTGGTGTGGGATGAACCCCAACTCCATTTCCACCCCAGGAGGAGTGCAAGGTGGGGTTGGAAAGCTGGTGGCTAAAGGAAGATATTTCCTTTTACTGACTGTTTTATGGCACTGAGGACAGAAGCAGCTTTTTAATATTTCAAGGACTCTGCCAAGAAAACATTACTGCAGGTCAGAAGAAGAATATTGAGGGGAGAAGATTCTTTTAACCCAGTGTGGGGATGCACTGGACTCCAACTGCTGCCATAGTCAGCCACAAGCTTAGTGACCTTCACAGCTCAGCCTGCAAGATGCTGCAGGCTGAGGGGATGTGGAGCCAGGAGCTGTAGGAAATGGACTTTTAAGTGTCTCATTAAGTTCCATTAAAGGGTCTAACTGCTACCCTTGGATTGACTGTCAGATGGAAAACATCTGTTTTATTTAATGATTTCTACTGATGCTATTCAGGTCCCAGCAAGTTTGAAATGTTGCCCCTTATGCACTTAGAGCACATTTCCCAATTAAGAGTGGAGCAGTTCTTTTTATAGTAAAGTGGGAGATTTGCAGTAACTACTCTAACTCAATTGTAAGGAGGATCTCCAAGGCTTGATTAACTTTTTCATTGCAAAAATCAATCTTGGCTAAAAAAAAAGGCAAAATCTTAACACATACAGCAGCTTTCCAGATGAACTCTATCCTGGATACACCTTCTCTTGGTCAAGTAAACCACTAGATGGTTGCAAGATGTGTCCAGAGGCTCAGTGTAAAGAAATGGAGCCACTTCTCATTATTATCAGGCTTAAAAAGGAGAGATTCGCAGAATTACTTATAAAGAGACTGACCTGGAAGAGTCAATGTATTGTCTGATATGCAGGAGGCTGCTTCCCACAGGAAAACACTTGCAGGAAGGTTGTAACTTAGCCCTTATCACTTCTTGACATAAAGAGAAAATGCTTTTACCAGCTAATGGTTCAGAAAAGTACATGGCTGGTTACTGTAACCACAACAACATATTCAGAAGCAGTGAGACATAAAATTAAATGCCTGATAAGCATATGTTGTTTTTAATAGAGAATGATTTAGTGCTAAGTGGACCACACTGTCTCCAAGGTTGCTCTGTGAAAGCAGAACGTGGGAGCAACCCAGCACCCTCTTCATGTCCCACTGTCCCCCATCCATCACCAACTGAAGCATCACCTCAGCCTTTTCCCCCTGGTGCATCCTATCCCGTGATGCAAAACAGGGCTGAGATCTTCCTTTCTCTGCCTTCCCTCTGTAAACCATCCAGCTCTCCCAAGCCCAGCACAAGACCATCCCAAATTCAGTCCTTAATGTACTCTCAGGGTATTTTGGACTAAGATCAGAACTGAGATTCAGGAAGACAATTTTTTTCTGGCCTTACATTAACTATTCATTTATTAGGCTGTAAGATCAGCCGCGTGTTATCAATATTCAGAGCTCTGACTGCACCAAACGCAGACGTTCTGCAGACTGACAGCAATTTATTTTGTAGAAAGGCTGAGATGAGATTGGAGGAGAAGTGCTACCATCCAGGTGGCTTTCTGAGTACAAGCACAATGAATCAGCCTTCAGCATTTTAAAATCCTTCCTGTGAAATTCTGGCAAAGGGAGGGGAGTTGGTCCTCACCCCACCTGCTGCCCTGCCTGCCAGGGAGCCAGAGAGCAATGAGTCCATGAAACAAGACTTCAAGAGCTCTTTGCCTTTTGTAAGGGTCATCCTAGGCCAGGGCTTAAAGTACCTTGCTCAAAGGCTGCAGCTGAAACAAGCAAAATCACCCTTCCTCCAACAGCAAAATTTTGGTAGATCCTGTTCATGCCACCTTTCCTGGGACACCACATCTAAGCACAGAGATTTTATTGGTGAGCAGTTCTGGTCACCCCCAGATTGTTTGGTCATAGTGTAAGACCTTCCTCCAGCTGCATTTCATTCTTCTGTCTCAAACAGGTGGGCAAGGTTACTAGTCAGTGCAAACCATATGGAGAAAGCAAAGTCTCCTACCAAAATCAATTCTCATGGCAAGTGAGACCTCAAACAGACCTGAGCCAACACCATCACTCCAGGAACCACCAAGCCATGAAGATGATGCTTGTTCTGGTTTAAGCAACAACAACCTCCTCACGTTCTTCTCTGCAAAAGAAATGTAATTTGTTCCTTCTTGAGAATGGTTATAGGAAATAGAAAGCTTGGGTAAAAGTTGGAATGGGAAGAGGGATCCATCTCAGAGTGATCATTGCTGTGGAGCAAATAGGGCCAAATGAACAGCAGAACACAAAGAGCAATAAACAGGAATAAGACAGAATTTGCAGAGAAAAAATGTTGCCTCGTTTAAATGAGCAAGCCACCACTGTTTAATTACCACCTTCTTCAACTAGTGCTGAGCTGATTTGAATTCCACCAAAACACACACTGCTAATGTCACAGGACTGTAATGAATGCTGGGCTTCACTCACTGAGAGCTGAGAAATGCTAATGCAATGGTTTTGCTTAACCCCAGTACTTGGACCACACTTTTGTCAAGATGCAAAAGCAACTGCTGCTTTCACAAAATCAAATCTCTGATAGAAGTTGCAGGTTTGACAGCGTTTCCAAAAGGGATATGAGGACAGAGCTTGGACAACTCACATCCCAGGCAATAGCGACTCAGAAAATCCATCTCTGAGTACAAAAAGTACAGATTCAGGTAAATGCATCAGTTTATATGGAAAAGTAACTCTAGCAGGGAGATGAAAAGTATTTTAAAATTATAAAACCAATGAGACAGAACAAAAAAAGCATTTAAAAATTTGTATTGAATCTACCAACATCTACATCTCCCCTTGATTTAAAGCTAGACTCCTACAGATCAATAGGCCAGATCATAGGTCAGGCAGTGGCACTTTGGGCTCTGAAAGCAGCACTGTAGAAGCAAGAATGATGTGTAGAAACACACCATTTGTTTGGTCACACCAGGGGTGGGAGGGATGTCACCCCTGCTGGCAGCAGCACAGACCTGCAAAGGGGTTAAACGTCCTGAGAGTGATGGTGCAGCATCCCTGGTAGCTGCAACAACCTTTGTGTCTGACTGCTCTCCTGTAGACAAGCCCTGGGACTTGTCCACTTTTGCCTGCTTAGATCTTCTCTTCTCCTTGGTGGGACCCTGGATGTATGGAGCTCTGGAAATCAGGCTGCAGGCTTGGAGCAAGGTTTAGCCAAAGAGAACCCAGCCTTGGGTGAGCTGGGGCACTGCCAGCTGTCACCAGCATCACTGCTCCTGGCTCCAGGCTTGCCCCTTCCCCCTGGATAAAAAAATAACAGCAATTTTCCTGAAGGTATTAAACCTTTTTAATCACAGGCCAATGCGGAAATAAAAATGACTGAAAAAGTTCAAGTTCTTGACTGTCTTAGACTATCCCTTTGTAAAACAGTTATAAATGGATCCTTGCCATCGAGTGCAACTCGGTTCACCCACAGCACCAAGGGGAAAGCTTGATTGCATACCTAATTTATGTTGGAGGGAACAGTCACTGTGCTAACCCTCTACTCTTGTATTTCACACCACTTTTAACAATTTTGTTTTTTTTTCCCCTCATGCTGATGCTTCAACCCTTGGTGTCAAGCTCCATGTAAAAATTTCTGGAAAATTTCATCATGTACCTTCAAATCATCTTCAAGTTGAGGAAACATCTCAAAAGTGTGCATTTCACCACATAAAACCACTCCCAAAATATCTGCCATTGTTTCTACAGCCAAAGTAAAGCTGGGAACTTTAAGAAGAAATTTTTTTTAATTTTTAGCTTGGTGGGAAAAAGAAAATCAAGCAGGATGAAGTAGACTGAAAATCATCTGCCATTGGTGTGTTCTGTGAGAGCTGCTAGGATCTCAGCAGACCTTGACATTTTAGAACTCATCCGCACTCTGAGTGCCCAGCTAGCAGTTATCTAGCAAAAAGGGACAATACGACAAAAAGGGACAATATTACAGAGTCACTTCTGCCTTTTGGAGGTCCCCAGACTCCTGTTCACAGGGCTGCTGCCTGCGATCGTGCGAGTTGCCCTCAGCCTGCTGGAGGGACCGTGCACTCTGGGAGGGAACACCAGATGCCTGCAGAGCTGATGCCAGCACACACAAGGTTCTTGCACACAGGAGACACTTTTGCACAGAGAAATCAGCCGTCACCCAGGTGCTGCCACTTGCTGCTTGACGTGAGCCCTTCCCAGTTGCACTTGTTTGACCTCCAGAAGCATGAGAGCTGCTTCACAAGGGATTAAATGATTTTTCAAAGAAATAAGTAAAGAGTACCTGTGTAGCAGGGCTCTGGGTTAACTCAGAGGCAGTACCCCTAACCTCCCAGTGCAGGGGAGGCACAGCACTGAGCATGGCCACCCAGTCCCACACCCTCACCCTCCCCACCAGCACCAAGGGCTGATGCTGCCTCTGGGACCCCTGCATGCAGCAGCAGCTCTGAGAGAGAGCAGAGGATGAGTGAGTACCAAAACCCTCCTGAGAGCTCAAACACTCCCTCTTTGGCCCTCCTGTAGAGCTGCAAATAATTTTACAAATGTCTCTTTTCAGCAATTCTGCCATTAAACTCAAACTCTAATGACGTTCAACTGAAAAGGAGAACTCTCATTCAAAATGAACATCTCCTTTCCCAGTAAAACAAATAAAATCATTACCAAAAAATCAGATAAAGAATTTGCAAGTTTCTTTGGTGGGGGGAAACCACAATGGTCTTGCTGCCACAGACTGGTATCAAAATTGTTTAAAATTTCCTGTGCAAAGTTGCATTGCAGACTAAAGGTAAAAATACAACTATGTGCAGAGGGAGAAAATGCTCTGGAGAAAATTTATTTCCTCTGAGGGAAATTACTGAATGTTTTAAACCCTTGAAGAAAGAAGACAGGAAACATGGTCCCATTTAATCCTCATTATTAACATCTGCATTCACCTGGCTCACCTATGCACCACTTCGTGTGTCAAAGGGTTCAATTTCCAGTACATCTACTTTCCCCGTCACTAATTAATTCCCTCCCAATACTTCTTTTTTCCTGAGTAATTTTCTACATGAAAAAAAATGTTAAATTAATACTTTGCCCAGCTATACTTAGTTAAGAATAAACCCATCTCAGATGTGATGGATGGCTGTCTGATCTGTAATACACTTGTCCTATATCATATTTTATATTATTCTGCTTTCTTTCTTTCCCTATCTCTGCTGCTTTATTAATTCCTTCTCTCCCTCCCCTTTCTCAAATTGGCTTTCACCTTTGGTAATTCTCTGCTCAGTTTCCAGCTTTATTTTTATCACTGGATTTTTCCATGGTTACTTTTTCGACCCCTTGAAGAAAATAAACCCAACAATTCCCCAGTCAGACTCTGAAACTTTTTTTTTTTTTTTTTTTTTTTTAAACAAGCTGACTTTCAAATAACAATGATGGTCCTTAAAGGATACAGCTGCTTTTTCATGGAGATGATCACATTCCAAAGCAATTCATCCAAAGGCAATTCAAGCACATCCTTTTACCTGGGAGAAACTGGACTTTTACTTCCCTGAGGCAAACCCACTCTGATGCTAATTTAAACAGAGCTCATGAAACTGCTCTGCTGTTAACTGCTAAGGAGCATTAGGGCTTACACCATACAGGCTTCACAGCTATGGTAATTTTAAATTACCCAAAATATATATGATTTGAATTGAATACATACACCTGCCACTCCCACTCCCAATTGAAAATTACTTTCTTTGTAAAAAATGCCTATTTTGAGCAAGGTGTTTGGAAAAGAAAAGCCCTTCCAAGCCAGGGTGTCCTCTGAAGCAAGTGGGAGAAGAAACAGGTTTCCAAACCACTCGTTTTGTTCCATAATGTGAATTGTACACTGTTATTTTTATAGTCACACACTTGCAATTGGCTCCAGCAAGCTTTGAACCAGGCTGCAATGATCCTGGGAACAGGAGGGAGGGGGCGATGGGAAGGAAATCTGCCCTCTCTGCTGGAAAAAAAAGGGATGGAAAAAAATGGGGAGGGGGGGGAAGAAATGTAATAAATAAAACATTCAGAGCAGTGGACATGCAAAGAGAGGAAGTGACAATTAACAAGCTGAAAAAGATGTAGTGAGGGGAGAAGAGGGGGGGCCATTGAAAGTTAGGGAAAATTAAGTGCAGTCTCTGGTACCAACCTGGCAGAGTACCTGCCTGTGCTTGGGAGGGGATAACTCACCCTTTGCTCCCCTTTGTGAGGTGAGGACCCCACCAGAGAGAAGGTTTGGGGATAACCAACAGCCACCCCAGCATTCTGTCCTGCTGCTAAGGATGCAGAATGATGCAGTGCAGCACCTACTCACAAATCCAAGTCCAACTCCAGCCCATGGAGACAGGTAGGCAAAAGCCAACAGGAGTCCCTGTGATCTGAAAACCTGCCTGAAGTCCCACTGAAACCAGTGTCCTGTCCTGTGGGCAGGTGGAGAGCCCAGCTCACCTTCAATGTCACTAGAACAGGATTTCAGCTCCTCTCCCTAGTCTTAACAAGCCCTTACACAACTTCACAAAGTCTCTTCTTTAAACTGGCTTTAGGCTTTCCCCAGAGTGAAGGAGAAACAATTTCTGAGCTGCTCATGTAGAAAAATGCCCTTCTTCAAAGCCCTTTCCAGGTGCCATGTGCAAACAGTAGCAGATCCAGGTTCCCTCTTTAGATCTCACTTGTCTGCATCCGAGGGCTGCTCTTGGGAGCTGTTTCAAAGGCTGAAGTGTCAGCATCAGAAAGAGGAGAGGTGTGTGGGTGTGAAGTTACTAAATGCAAAACTGTCACTCTCCTTTCATTTACAACCCTGAATATGCATGCATGCAAAAATGTGGGGCTTATATTAAAGTTTTTACCCTTAGAGCAGAAAATATCAAGGAAAAAGAGACTAAAAGATGAGGCTGTGCAGGTTAAAATTCTCTCTCAATTAATCTTTTATTTTTCATCAATAATGGTTTCTGTTACTAATCCCTGCCCTCCCTTGAATTAAAATGTCTTTTATTATCACAGGGAAGGGCACTGTCAGCAAAGGGGCATGGATGTGCTGCTGACTGGTCAAGGACAGTGACACAAAGCAGGTGGATTTTTTAGTCTCTCACCTGGATAAGAGCTTAGCAGAGAATGAGTGATGCTCAACCCAGAAGAGCACTTGCCTAAAATACACCCGAGGTCTGAAGTGGGGATTCTGGGCTGCCTGTGATTTTCCTCAAGGTCTGGCTGCTCCCTGGGGTGGGACAGGGTACCCAGTTGCACTGTGACAAGTGGGACAGCCATGTGGACTGAGGTACTGAACCCAGGCACATGGCAGGAGGCCTGCACTGCAGTCATTTGGATCCTCAATGACTGCTCCAGCCTTTCATAATGCAAAATTTTGGGGAATATGCCTTGCTATTCTTCAAGCAAACACATTCCTTATGCAACTTGCACTAGCCAAGAAGGCTGAAACTTTACCCCATCAAAAGGAAAACCTTTGGAATTCTGCACTTTGGTCAACCCCAGACTGCATTTCAGCCTGAGCTTTGCTGCCAGGTGGTGGCTTGGACATGTCACCTGGTTTTGGGGAATGCCTGTCTACTAGCTCAACAGGACATTTGCTAATGTCCCCAGGATAGCTCAGGTGCCAGGTACCACCACCATGTTGCCCTGATGCTTTGGGGCATCTAAGGCTCACTGAGCTGCTCAATTTTGTGCTTACATCTAAATGGAAAAGAGCAGCAGGGCAGAGGTAAAGCATCAAGGACTGAAGGTGGAATATTTCTTTTATAGGCACCCCCAACATTTAAATGGAACCTGATATTTTGATCATTGCATTTACTTCATCTCCAGACACTCTGCTGAGCATCTAAACTTGCTGATGTTTTCCAAAGGATGCTGGAGAGACCACCAGATGAAGATACCAAATTCCAGATGGAATTTTTAGAGCACACAGGTGCTCCCCAGTACCCAAAGCCAGCACTAAACAAACTGTCTTTGTGCACCTTGTTGAATTTCATTAGTGCACCTGGGCTGGCAAAGAAACACCTGATACAACACACAGACTAATGGTATAATCCAAATCACTGAAAAACAAAATATACATGGGGTAAATGGTTCAATTTTTTTTTTTTTATTCTGCAGCATATTGCATTAGAAAAGGATTTCTCAAATGAGATTTTTCTGTATAATGCAATAAGCTACATGTGGGGGAGGAAAATTAATGAGAATGTCTTTCCTTTTACAAAGAACTACGGTACTTTGATTGATCTGCTGAGCTTAAAGGAAAAGCAAAGCATTTAATATACACACATGCACACACAAATACACACTTCCCAGTTTCCAACCCTGGAAACAGCAATGCTGCAGGTGGATGCTGGCCTATTGGCTCTCTGCTTGTAGGAGCAGGGCCCCAGCTAGAAAGATAAACTGCCCAAAATAACTCAGGAATGTTTTTGTGATTAAAATCCTCACCTGCCTTACAACAAATTTTTGTTTAGGACTGGCATTTAGCCTTTGCAGTAATAGTAAATATGTATATGTATATACATAGAATATGTATATATATGTATATATGTGTATATATATATATATGAATATGTATAGTAGATAGTAAAAATGTTGCTACACTCTTTGATTACAGACATAGCCCTAACCCTGATTTTTTGTCACCTTTACTCATTACAAGCAACATTACAGATGAGTAGAGCTCTGGCATGCCAAACAGCCAAAGGAGTGAACAACTTCCAAATATATCAGCCTGCTGGATGCAGATTGCTTATTAAGTACTGTTGCACAGCAGGCAATATAGCCAAGAACAGTTATTTGCTGCACTCCTGGCCCCTGGACAAGCTCAGTATTTCAATGACACTTCTTTGACTCTGGGTCTTCTTCTCAGGAGAAACTGCAACACTCTGGCCATGCTACAGACACTGCTCTTGGCAATATCCAATACACCAGAGGTAACCAACAGCCCCAGTACCTACAGGGCTGGGGCTTAAAGATGTCAGTTTCACAAACAGACACTTGAACAGAACCTCATTTCCCAAGTCTAGGAAAGCCCAAGTGTTGATGGTTCTCATCCTGAGGGCATTCCTGCTTCCCCACTGGCTTCCCCTGGGTTTGGTAGGAGTTGAGCTATGCTGCAATGTTTCCTTCCTTGTGGCCATGGGCACATCAGCTCTTCATTAACCACCTGCCTTATTTTGAAGAAAATTGCAAGAATGTAATAGCTCTGAAAACTGCACTCCGTCTGCTATATTTTGTCAGGACTGGTTAATGGATTTTAATGCTATTCGTAGGGTCAGACACACCACCAGATGACCAAGCAGACACACAAATGCACCACGCACGCTTAAGGAAAGAGGTTGCCCAGAGAAGCTGTGGATGCTCCATTCCTGAAAACGTTCAAGGTAAGGCTCTGTAGAGCTTGGAGAAACCTGATGTAGTCCCTACCCATGGCAGGGGGTTAGAACTAGATGGTCTTTCATAGCCCTTCCAGCCCAGTCCATGAACAGCCATGACTTGGAGCAGCCTGGCTGCCACCAGCAGCGTGGAGCTGCAGCCTGCCCCGTGCCAGCCCATGCAGCCACCTGAACAGAGGGATGAGGCCCTGTGAGAGTGGCCAAACACTGCACCAGGAGCAGTTCCCTCATGCTTGAGAGCAGGAATGCAACATCCAAATTGATGGCGGATATCAATCCCATTGAGACATGAAATAAGCTCTTGTGAGCTGAAGCGCCACTTGGGACCGTGCTCTTTGTGTTGTGCTTGCTGTAATACAGGGTGTCACACCATGCAGGTACTGAGTAGATGCTGACTTGCTAGGAGAGAAAGCAAGTTGTGCAAAATAAAAGCTTGGAGAGGTGGATCCCAGGACTGTTTGAAATGTATGTCCCTTTCCACACGTGCCATTCAATGGTTCCAGTTTGCTATTTGCACATCCCAGTGCAACCCTTCCCTTCAGCAACACACTCAGATGCAGTGACCAAGGACATTGCTCTAAACCAGGAGCCTTCCCAGTGCTGCTGGTATTTGGAGAGGGCTACAGTGACTACTGAGTGTCTCAGCACCACTATTTCAAATACAAGCCCCTATAATTTAATATTGATTATAAAACCAAACCATAGATAGGACTTGGCAGGCAAGGTTATAGCCTTGGATTGAGGCTGATGGATTCTGGAGGGGCCTGAATGATCTCTGTGGCTGCAAATCACAAGCAACTTGGGTTTTCTAAGCAGAAATATAATTCATTACTCTTAATATCCCAATTAACAAATACAGCCTGATCATAGGACCAGCTTTCCTGTAGCTACTGAAGAGTCATGGTAGCTGCTCATATGCAATGGACTGGAAGAAGCTTCCAAGGAGGACTGAGTATGATTGGGTGACTGCTGGCCTGCATGCACATCACTTTTCAAGCAGAATGCACCACTTCTAACTTGCCATAGCAAAGCATTATTCACACCCAGTCTTTCAGAGAAGATGCAATTAGCCTTAGGGGCATGATGGCCTCCTTCTAAATCATATACACCAATGTGAGCAACAGACTAATATCTCTGCTCCAGCAGAAAGTTTTGAGGAAGGGCTGAATGAGTCAGTAAGAACAAACAGATGAATGGAAATTAAATTCATGCTATGAAGTTAAAACACAGAGCTAGCTTTGTGGTGATTTCTATTTGAAAATGAAAAAGTAAATAACAAGTGAACTGTCTTAAATCCAGGTTTAGCCTGAGCCAGATTTTTTTACATTTGGAGAGATGGGAGTAAAGCCCTGAGCTCTGACACGTCTCAATTCCTATTGTTAGTTGGAAGCTTCTCTGCCTCCTGCTCTAAACCCCAGCTGAAGTTTTATTCCCAGTTCCAGTATGTAACTACACAGAGCACCACAACCTTGCTAAAGGTTGGGTGTTGTCCACTTCTCTTTATTCTCTCTATGTGGATTTATATTCATAACTTCTGTGTAACAGAAATTTTCCTTATCATCATATTAAGAAACTAAATGGTTCAAGCGTCAGGAAGGTACTGATGCAAAAATATTATTTCAGATTACTTCTTTTAAGGAAATAAAATTTCATCAGGCTTTCGGGACCTTGAAGATAAGAGAGAAATGAAATTTTTGTACCTTTGTGAACCCACTTTTCAGGAAGATGGAAGGAAAATATATTTAGCCTTTTTTGAAGTAATCAATAAAAACTCACAAAACGCTCTACTAACAAGAGTGATGTGGGCTACTTACATATCCCTGATATTTATTGCTGTCCTACAGAAATGGAAACCACTACCTCCAGCTTGAAGTGCTTTGGTTTAAGAACCACGTGAGCCTGTAAAACCTCACAAGACTCTCTACCAACAGAGCTTTAAAAATATCAAAAACAGAAGTCAGAGGACCAAAGGACAAACTCTTCTTTTCGTAATCTGAGTGACCTTGCTGCAGGTGACAGAGAGATGTGGGTGTGTGGAAGGTACAACCCGAGTGGGTTCAATGCACAGGAAACTTCCAGGTTACTCAATATTTCTTTGGGAAAGAGTTTGGATCTTGCCTTGCTGTAACAGTCTCCAGAGAGATCAGGCTAATGGCAGATAAATTTTACCAACGTGGCTTGATTCAGTAAAAAAGTACAGATTGGAAAATTGCTATATCAAAAAATAAAGGCTGTAACTAGCACAATTACCCACGTTAACTCCAATTGTTTCAGAAGAGAAGCAACTGCTGTTTAGAAGACAGAACCAGAGGGAAACAAAACAGCTCAACAGCAGAAAGCCTGGTATTAAATGAGAGGGGGGAAAAATAAAGCCACTTGTCTTCTTTTCCTGTCATTCCTGTGATAATTAAATGAAAGGCTGCAAGTGCAGAGGGCTTGCTGTTGGGCAGCAAATGAAGCTTCACAGCCCATCCAGGGTGACAGTACTCATTTTCTCAGTTAACAGCACAAAAAGGAGGTTGGTTTCCTTAGTACAGATTCTCAAGCTACTTGCAGATCAAGACTGCATCCTCCTCAGATGAAAATTTCCAGATCTTTGGGGATTCACCATGGGGAAAGTACTGTACAGCCTCTCAGCCTGGCACTGCCTGGGCTCTGCAATACAGATGGTGCATAAACCCCTGCTATTAGAGCTACCAAATCAATGCTGTTCAGGAGGATGTATCACCAGTCCAATGGCTACTGGCTGATGAGCAGGGAAAACCCTCTCCCTTCCACTGCTGCTGGACATTATTTTGTGAAGAAAAATGTTAATTGTAGTTTTGTTGTAAGACCTACAGGTTATTTATAGGAAATACTTGGCATTCTGGTATTGTTTCTATAAGCATAATTAAATGAAAGAAAAACTGCTAGTGCAACACTTAGAGAGTACAGGTGTTTTTTGGCATCTCACTGATTAGAAATGCAAATTTGGGAAACAATTAACTAATGTGACAGAAATTAAAAATTAGCATCAAGCTCTTTCAGGTCTTTTCTATCACAGCTGCAATAATTCCCCCAAGAAGAAGCCAAATCAAGTCTGTGCTGAACTTCACTGTCCACGGAGCAAGCTCTCAGCCTCTCCACCTAGAAAACACATCAGATCTTTGTTTCACACAGAGGCAGCTAAAGCATAAATTAAAGTCAAGATTTTCAAAAATAGGTGAGTGAAGCTGGCTCCAGTTTCATGTCGCCCAATGGTGGTAACACAAACACAGTCATCCTTGCTCCTCTGTGACCAAACAGGCACCGCCTTTCCCAGAAAGATGTCAGAAGTGAACCTTACCACAACACTTCTGGTGCTGTGACAGCACTGCTGAGAGCTGCTAATGCTCCCCCGCACCTGGAGAACTGCTAGAGATTTTCATATGGGTCTGCCAGAAGATTTTAAGTCCTAAAAGCAAATGTCCAAAAGTGTGAGGCATTTGAAGAGAAGGATTATTTGTGACCGACACAGCACCTGGTTCTGTACTTGCTGAATTATTTCAGAGAAAAGCATTAGTCTAATTATTCCATTAGAAAAGCATTCTAAGCAGTAGCTTAGAAAAGCTACTGCATCATCCTGGGCATTCAGTTTCAAACAAGGTCCAAGCCAAGGGCTCAAGTCTTCCCCAAACAAACCCTCTGGGCATCCAGAACTGAGGTCTGCTGCTCTCCCTATTCCTGCTGACCATTCCAGGACTTGGGAGCTGTCTCCAGGCACGCAGGGTTTTGGTCATTAAGTTTCACTGTCCTTCTAAATGCTCTGTTAATTTTTTAATCACATAGAAAGCTCATGCTGTAAATCAACGGCTGTCTCGTCCAGATCCTGAAACTCTTACTCAGATAAATTAATTCTCTCTCTGGTAGACAGTCAATGAAAACTGCTTGCTTGAGTAAGGTTGGATAACATGAGGGGTTGCAATATCAAGCTCATTAAACTCTTAGTTCATCAGGTGAGAGGAACAGATCTGCACTTTGCACTGTTTCTCCCACTTACTAGAATTTCCTTGGCTTTTTGTTCTATTTCAGATCATTCACTTATTTACTCTGAGCTTATTGTGCCTTCTCTGAGTGTCAATATGGCTCAGCTGGCAGCAAATGCTCCTCTGGATCTCAGCACACTGGTGTGAAATAAGGAAAATTGAATGAGAATTGATGTGAACTTTTATCTGAAATCTCAATTGAAACCTTTGTATTTAGGAAACTCTGCTTCTAATTTGTGTGCCAGCTCCACGAGTTATCTTCATTTTAAAAACACAGTAGGTCTTCCAGTTAAGTTGGAAGCCAAAAATACTGGCAAGATGAGGACCAGCCTGTTCTTTTCAGTTTGCTAGACCCTTTCTGTCGATACACTAAGTTCTGGAGCTGTTGTTTGAGTAAACATGTCCTCACAAGTCCTGTGAGGTTTGCTCATTCCCAGTCAGCTCAAATTCAAGGTCCTGCCAACACTCGGGTTCAAGAGGAACACTGCTATCTCTTAATAGGATTTATCAACATCTGAAAATGCTCCGGGGATGAGGATGGAGAGTCTAAATTGACTCCCTCATTAATGTGCATTCAAAATCATCAGAAAAAGAAAAGGAGAAGAATGGTTTGTAAAGCAGACAGCCTCTTGTGCTGTGCTTCTGGAACCAGCTCTCTGATTTTTAGGTACCTCCCGAGACTTTAAATAAACAGAACTGTACTTCACCAATTAACATGCCTGTTTTGCTTAGCTTCACAGTGGATTTAGTTTTAGAAGAACTGTACCACTCAATATTCAGTGTTGTTTGGGTAAAATTACAAAAATAAAAAACAATGTGATAGCACCTATAGAATCCACAGAACATAAAATATGAAAGGTCTTATCTGTTCAGTTATTTAAATCATCCAATCTACTGGCAAAAGCTACTGGTGTTAGAGCCAAAGAATCCCTAATCCATTATAAATTTTGGATTCCCTTGTTAATCCTAGATTGCCTAATAAAAGCAGTTCAGTATGGAAATGCAAGTGTTATGCTATAATTTTTATTCAACAGACTTGTTTTCTTTCCCAGACCCTGTTTAGCTTTTCCATCCAGGAATTCAGCAGACCTGCCCCCAAGAATCAGCTCGTCTGTGGGGAAGTTTGCTTCTGAAACCAAGTCTTCAAGGACAATCTAAATTTGCCAACTTTTCATTTCCCTTTGTCCCTGTCTAGCTTCTCTTATCACACACCATGTTTATCCTGCTTTCTAGGACTCATACAGGTGTCTCCGAGAAATCTTGCCAAGAACACGGCATTCAGGCTCTCTGTGACTGAATTAACACAGTTTCCTTTGGAAACCTTCTTCATTTTTGCTGCAGTTCCCCATAAACAACCATAAAGCTAAAAATCCTGGGCTTTATGACTCCTTTTTCTTGCCCAATGACTCCCCATCAGTTTCACTAAGCAGGCTTTTCAAAAGATGCCTTTTGACTGACAACCCTACAAATGCATTCTGAACTTTTACAGTCAAGCTGCGTTCTCAGTTTTAGCACCTCATCACTTGCAATAAAAGTTCTGCCAGGAAAAGGATGCTTTCAGTGGGTTTGTAAGGATGTAAACGGCCAGGAAGCAGTAAACATTTCTGTTAAGGCTGCCAAATAGGAACAGAACTGAATCCCCTTCCTCTTAGCACTGTCGCAACAGCGGGGCTACACAAAGATAAAAAGGCACAAGAATGTGTTTAATAATCCAAATCTCCCCACACAACAGCTCCGTTGATGATGCAGCCTGGATTGATGGCTAGTCATTTTGGGGAACTGAACTGCCCTTTACTTACTTTTAGCACAGAAGCTGACAGATTTTGTTTGTCTTAGCACTGCTGAAGCATCCGAAGCTCCGGGTCCTGCCCGGCAGCAGCAGGAGTGCACAAGAACAGGAGCAGGAACAGGGACCTGCAGGAACAGGCACACTTCCATCTCCTTGGTCAGCTCATCCTTCAGCCCATTCTCCCCCCAGCCCCACACTCTCACCACAACTGCTTTTTCCCCTTCATCTTCTTAGCCTGGGGTAGCTAACAGCTAACTCATAAAGAAAACATCAGTGGGATGCAGCAACAGGGCTGAGCAGTGAGGACACATCTTGCTCAAGCCATTAGCTTATCATTGGCTAACTGCCTATGGGAGAGTGTATATATATATATATATATATAAAAAGAAAAAGAAAAAAAGGTGGGGGGATGGAGAATTTTATCCTAATATTTTCTCAGCATGCTTCCCCAGCGTCTGATGAGCTCATTCAGGACATTCCTAAGCCAAACACGACATCATTGTATTTCGCAGCATTTTTCTTTCAAGGATTTGCCTCAACTGATACTTGAACCCACAAAAATGATGGCACCCTCAGCATCCCATTGCAATGAACCCCTCAGCTGAACTATGTGCTGAGCAGAAAACCCTTCCTGCAGACTTCATCAATGTGCTGAAACCTCGGGTTTCACTGTCATACCAAGTCAAGTTTCTACTCAAGTTCTGTGCTTGTTTCCCAGTACCAAACATCTCCTGTCAGTTTGGGGAGCCCCTGGAGACTGTCTTTGATTGCTCCAGGGTCCTTGTTAAGACATTTATCTCCACCCTGGCCAGCAGCAGGCTGCAAGCACTGGTGGGGTAAGCCATCTCCTTGGCAGGTTACAGAGAGTGTAAGAAGGCAGAAGTGCTGCTGAGTCACTGTGACAAGAGCTGCTCATTAGCTCAACCTGCAGCATGGGAGGGAGGGAAAGCCCTTCTGGGCAGAAGCAGCTTTCTAGAAGGAAAGGGGAGCACAGGAAAGATGCTGAGGTTTCCTAATAGGGTTTATTTTCATTAAGCCACATTCTAAAAAAAAAAAAAACAACAAAAAACCCCACAAAATCCCCCCAACAAATTGGAATCATAGAACGGCTAGAATTGGAAGGGGCCCTAAATATCATCTAGTTCAAAACCCCCTGCCATGGGCAGGGACACCTACCACTAGATGAGGTTGCTCAAGGCCCCATCCAACCTGGCCTTGAACACTTCTAGGGAGGGGGGATCCACAGATTCCCTGGGCAACCTCTGCCAGTGTCTCACCATCTAAGAATCTCCTCCTAGTACCCAATCTAAATCTCCCCTCTTCAAGTTTTAAACCATTGCCCCTTGTCCTCTTGCTACACATCCATGCAAAAAGTCCCACCCCAAAGTCAGAGTATTTCATGCACCTCAGGAAAAAAAAGTGCAACAACTCAAAAATCCACAGAAATACTAACATGCATATTTTCCCAGCAAACTGCAGAGGAGCCTAGCCCCACAGGGAACAGGCACACATACCACCATACAGCCACCTACACCATGTAGCACCCACATCAAATTTATGGGAGAAAAGCAGCACGTTTCTCACTGGCTCTGCTGAATGAGAGCAGAGTAATCCATCCTTTGGTGATGGGAATACACAGTCCCAACTGAACACACCAACAACCTGGCAAGCCTCTTGTTCTTGCACTTTGCATCTCTGGCTGCTCCAGTTCTTATCTGCTTACTACTCTTGCTTGCCAAACACAGTTGTGAGTATCCTGGAAGCCCTGGAATGCAATATTCCTTGTTTGCTGGCATGGGGCTGAAACACGATGCTGGAAGCAAGTGGTGGTGTGATCCAGGTGGCAAACTATCAAACTCAGATCCACATTTTGCCAAGGCATTCTTTTTGGCATCATGCTGGTTTTGTGCCACTGTGACCCCAGTGAGCAGGGCAATGGACTGAAAACCTGGGCCTTAGAAGCTATGTTGCCATTTCTGAGCTTGCCTAGTCCCAAAAATCTTCTCTGAGCAACATCTCAAGTCCAAGCTTTCAAGAATTTCTGTCTGTTCACCCAAAGACTTTTGCATTGATTAGCAAATGACTAACAAAGAGAGTCGATGCACTTTCAGCCTTTTATCTTCTTCACATGTATATTATTTATCTCATAGGACATTGAAACTGGTCTTGCACAAACAGCAATTTCACTGCTGGTTTTTTAACAGCCACTCTGTTAGGAAACCATTGCACAGGTTTCCAACTGCAGATCTGTCAGGAGCTGTGCAGTGCACAACCCCAAAGCAGCCCTTTATTTTCTCATGCTTGGGCTCCTCTTACGAGGCCTCATCCAGGACTCACCACCTGCAGCCTGGCGGATGATTTGTAAAAAAAACCCCAAAAAACAGCATGACACCTCCAACACTTTCAGCTTGCTGAGTCTCATAATAATTCTCCCATGCAAGGGTGACACCTTCCCTGCTTCTCTGCTGGAGACAGCAGGCAGTCTGTCTCCCAAAATCTGGAATCATACTGACCAGGAGAGACAAGCACCTAAAGGGAACAGCACATCATCTCTCCACCCCATCACTCAGCAGCAGCACATGTCATTAAGAAAGACCATCAAATATGTCATTAAGGAAGACATGCTGCAGGAAAACACTGCTTCTCCAGGGACTCAACCCCCTGGAGCATCCCATATCCCAGCAAACTCAGTGACAGGCTGCACCTCCCTTCAGCAAACAGGAGACAAGTCTGTGAGCAGTGGGCTCTGCAGCTACCCTTGCCAGCTCACAACTAATCCCCAAAATTCACATTCAGAACCTTTGGCAATGGGCTGAGCCAGGGAGTGTTTATCTGGGAAGCATTGTCAGGAGGCTCTGATGCTGCACGGAGACCCACCAGGCTCCTCCTGTATCAGGCAACAGCCAGCATCCACCTCTGCTCTGCAACACTGCTGTCAGGCTGAACCCAACTACAATTGTTTGCATCTGCTGAGCTTAGCTGCCAGCATCATTTAGAGCAGTGTTCACGGTTGAAGGTGTCAGAAAACATTTAGCAGTTCAGTCTGGTTCTGCAATGCCTGGGAAGAGCCTTAGAACATGCTCCTGTCCCCCCCTGACCCCACACCTCTCCCACCCTTGCTGTGGGGCAGCAGGAGCAGGCAGGGCTGCCAGGGGGATGCTGAGGCATGGGAGGCCAGGGCAGCCCTCCTCACTGTGTCATCCAGCACGGATTAAGGTGTTCTGGTGAAAAGGAAAATGTGTCTGCAGCTGTGTCTAAGAGCCTATCACTGGAGCAAATAAACTATATTAAGATATAGTCTGCACTTGAGCATTTGTGGTAAAAAACCTATTTATACTGACATGCAGATTTAACCAGATGAAGCTTCTGATTATTTTCCCCATCTCTTGGTTTGTGCTATTTCCCTGAGGTGGAAAAATTCTCTTTGCCAGTAATTCATTACAAATGCCCCAGCCATTCCCATTACCTACAGCAGGTCTCCACTGCACTGCTCAGTATTAAAATATGCAGAAACTTCTCTTCTCTCCAACTCACCAAAACCAACTCTTGAATCACTCTGAGAATTTAATCACATTTAACTTCTCTTGGCTATAATCAACATGCACACTTCATACAATATTTGCTTTCTGTGCAAGTACCAAGCTTGTATATGACAATCTCTTTTACATGCAGAGGACAATATTAGCTGAATGTTCTCTTAGTTTAATTTTCTCTTAAACTATATAGAAAATTCTGCACAGGCTATTATATCAAAGTGCTCCTTAAACCCATGCTAACTCTGTGCCACGTGCAGAGACAGGAAATGGAAAAATTAAGTCTGTTAATCAGAGAAGAAATGGCAAAATGAAGCCACATGTAGCAGCTGTATTAACTCAAGCATATTGGACATCCTAGAATAGCAAACAAAGCAAACATAAACAACTCTGCCATGCAGATCTGGCCTAATACCCATCCTACAAAAGGCTGAATGCCCTGAATTTCCAATAAATAAGTTAGAATGCTGCAAGAGGGAGGGAGAGATTGGGCCCTATAACACATGGTCAGGATGAAGGATGACTCTTAGACGAGGGCTCTATCCAACCTGGGAGAAGCTGTAACCTTACTTGCATGTGACACTATTAAATCAAATGTTTCCATAAATCACAGGAACCCAGAACAAGAGAGTGGAAAACAAACACTCTTTACAAACTGAGTTGCACAGTTCCTGAGAGTGGCCAGAAGGATGTCATGAGCAGCTCATGTTTAATTTTACTGTTTCTGATGCTGTATTGAGGCTAAACAAGCACACAATTACATAGGCTGAAATATTCTGGAGGAGAAATTTGCATTCTACAGACAATCATTCAGTGATTTTAAAAACTCTGACATGATGGAAAATATGCAGCTCGATGTTCTCATGCTGTTGGTTTGTTGTTTTTTGATTTATTTTTTTTTTTTAATTTGCTGTATTTTAGTTTATGTTTCAGCCTGTGCAGAACTCAGGCAGTACACCCAATCCTCTTCACCCACATACATGCCTTCCCTTCAGCAAACTACACTCAGCTGCTGCTCTGTATCACTCTGAGCCTCCTCCATCACATCACAAGCACTTGAATGAGAAAGCAATAGCTGTAGGACTACATGTCCAACAACCAGAGCCTTAAAATAGTTTTCAAGACAACAAAAGAACACAAGGAATTCATAGGCTGTGAAACATGAAAAAACTCAAGTGTAGCATATATGGCAGTTGCAAGAGGCGGTCATTCATAGAAAAAAAAAAAAAAAAAAAAAAAAAAAAAAAAAAACACAAGACAGAAGTGTCATAACACTGTTTAAGCCATCTGCAGCAGCATGATACTGGTGTAAGGGGGATGAATCAAACCCTCTGTTTTGATTTGAAATGGATGCTCGAGCATCAAACAGCAGGAATTGCTCTGGCTTCCAATAGCTCCTGACAAGGTCCCTCTCCAAAGAAAATTGTGAGGGTGGGCTCAACTTGGGAAATGCAGTCCCACAACTCCCTTCAACAAAAAGATGTTTCAAACGGGGTGTTCCCCTGTGATAGGAAGGTGCATTCTCCAGCCAGTGCAGAGAGGAGGGGAGCGAGCAGGGCCAGCAGGACAGGCTGAGGGGAGGACCCAGGTCACTTCCCATCTCTGCTGTCCAGGACTTTTAATGCACTTCTACAACAAATGGACTTAATTATATATTTATTCTCATCTAGTTATTTTTTTTTTCTGTTTGCTTTGCTGAGTTGCTGCCTTGTTTCTGAGGAGCTTTTATCATTACATTAAAGATCTTATTTTTGCACTGACAGACACCACAAACCATAAACTCTGGAAACTGACTACAGATATCTGTTCTCTGCAGATTTTTTGCACAACACTGATCCCCTCATGAAGCAAATCCACCTCAGCCTTGAGTACAGTCACTGGAGCTGAAGCAATCCAGGCTACAGACCACCTTTGAGGTCAGATATCCCAAGTCTCCATCCCGTCAGAGCCAGGGGGAGGAAGAGAAAAAGCCAAAGCCAGAGCTTAACACATGTAGCAAACTGGAGCCACAGACATTCTGCACCTGCCCACAACTGTAATGGACTGTGGTTAGGGCTTTCTACATATGCAGGACACTCAGAATCAAGTATGTAAATTCTGTTTCTGCACAGCCCAAATCTAAAAATAAACCACCAGGAACAAAACACAAGAATTCACCACAGTCACCAGAAGGAAAAGGAACTGTGATTTAATACTGACATTTAGTACAAGGTGCATGGAATTAGGACATCTGGTGTGTTAGTATTGATGTGTTTTCCTGTTCAATTTTCCCCTCTGTGTGGGAAATCACATCTGAGCCTCTATTTTTCTCCCCATAAGCCAGATGCCTTATTTACCTGTTTACCAGTGGGGTAACTGACATGGGCTCAACAGCCTCTTTATCAGTTGCAGGGTTTTGGAAGTATTTCAGGTGAAAAGGTGCTAGCAGGTGCAAGGCACAGACAGTATCATGGGGTGAGGAATAGGCATATAGTGCTCATACCACTTCTCTGGAAAAGGTGCAACTACCTATTATAGTTATCTACCATTTAAATACATTTTTAAGGGTTGGACTTGATGATCTCTGAGGTCCCTTCCAACCCAGCTAATTCTATGATTCTATGATACATTTCTATTTTCCCCCCTATTCTTGCTTCAGGAATTTGACAATGTTTTGGGTTTCAGGTTTTGTTCCTGATCAATCCCATGTTGCCATCTATCTGCTCCTGACAAATCCCATCAGGAACATATCCCTGTAAGGGCTTGAAAACCTTCAGGGTGTGTAGATGGATGTCATTTATTTGAGCAGATCTGTTCCTCAGTCTCCCAGTTGGCAACCCTGGAACAGGTGAGTGTTCATCTAGTATAATTCAGCTGAGCTCTCTTGGGATTCATTTGCATCAACCAAGAATCCAGCCTAAAAAACAGAGCTGGATTCCCACATCTCAGACTGTCAGACTGTATCCCTTGCTCAAAGGACCATTATCAGCAAAAGAGGTGCTAGAAATGTTTAAAACATGGTGTTGAAACTGCAGTTCTGGCAACCTTTTTGCATAGCAGATCAAGCAGGGGCAGATGTTCATCACCAGTCCTTGTCCATCAACAGAAACACAAGCTAGATTTTGCCCACCTAGAGAGTTTGCAGCAATTATTGTAAAAGACAAAACAACCAAACCAGAAGACACCTAGTCTGGGTGATAAACCCAGTGTTGCTGAGAAGTTGGCTGGAAACTTTCGCTGGAAAAGTAGATCAACATTAAATGGACTTCCATCTTTGTGAGGAGTATTTAAAAAAAAGAATTTGAGACCCAACAACATGACAAAAGGCTGTTTATGGCCTTGCCAAGCCCATTAAGTTAAAGAATAAAGGAGTAAGTGTAAGAATAGGAAAAAAATGACCACTGTTACTAAGGAATGTCACCAGTTCATTTTGCTATGGGATAAACTATTCAGTTTGGATACTAAAGGATTCAGTGAAGACACAATTTTATGGTAACATATGAGTCCACATGAAAAACTATTCCTAATCAATGCAAATACCAAAAATCACAACCAAAATGAGTCCCTGAGCACTGCCTAAGATGCCTAGACAACTATCAAACTAAAAGCCAGACTGCATAAAAAGAAGGGGGAAATTCTTCCAATCTTCCTCACATCAAGGGATACTAAAAGGGATCCTCCATCCTTTCAGTGGTCCTTTTGCCTTCAGGGTTGTGGCTCACAATGAGAAGTTACTGCTCAGCTGTAGCTTAACAGCAACTGAATCTGTCCCCATCCCATTTTTCTGCATCCTGCAAGAATTTTTGCACCTTTGCAAAAATATACCAAAAAATAAAAACATACCTATGTACCTTGCAATGCCAGAACCTCAAACTGAGCACATCTGTTGGGTGCAATGGGGGAATTTCACTTTATGGACAAACCTCTCTACCTCTCAAACCTTGAGATGTGACTCAGGAGAAATATGGCTCCCTGGGGCAGAATGGAGCCCATGGAAGGCTGAAGGACAGAGTGAGTGGGCAGCCAGCAAGGAGCGTGGCTGAGGATGCTCATGTAAATGAAAATGCACGGCGCAGGCCAAGGTACATTTGCAGTGTAAATGTAAATGCCACTGTGAAAGCCACGGGACTGTGACTACACAAGATTAAGAAGGCTTTGCACGATCTGGCTGTGTTGCTAACAGCCCTGCAAACAGTTCTGTGAATTAACTGCACTAAGCAAATAGCCAAAAAAAAAAAAAAAAAAAAAAAAAAAAAAAAAAAAAAAAAAAAAAAAAGCAGGGTCCGACGGCATTCACCAAAATTTCACTTTGCCCCAAAGCACAGCCAGTTCTAATTTGGTTTTGCTCTGGCAGATACGGGAGGAAAAATATGCAAAGCTGCCCCCTGTCCCAGCTGTCAGGATGGCAAAACAAATGAGAGATTTTAATAAGTTTACTTAGTGGTTATTAGTATTATAGGCACCTTAAGGGAGTCATTCATAGAAGAGAACAACTTGTAGTAGATAATAAATTACAGTTTCCTCTCTTTTCCTCCTTGGGAAAAATAAAAATTTTAAGTTTTAATAATTAAAACTCCTGAACATAGTTCAAGTAAGTGTTTTTAATTGAAAAAATGGTCTGTTTTGTAAAAACTGTGGCTGTGGCTTTTTATTTGTTTGTTTTCATAAAAACTGTTTGCTCTTTTGAGAAATGCCACTGAAAATTATTAGCTGACATTCTTCATCAAAACTGCTAACAAAACATTTCTTTACTCACTCAGAAACTTGAAGTCATAAGATCTTGGCACCTGATTTCATTTCTATTTAAAAATCGTGGCCAAACAAAAAAAAACAAAAAAACAAACCAAACAACAACAACAACAAAATTTACTTTCTCTAATCCTTTTTAATAGCAGTAGTAGAGATTATATGGGAAGACATAAAATGTGTTCAGGCATGCATGGGATTCACAGCGTTGTTCCTTTTCCTCTGTACCCTGCACTGATTAGCACTTATCAGTCCACGGTGAGTAAGAGAGACCTTCCTTTCTGTTTGGGGTTTTGCTTGACATGGAGTTTTTATTTCACGAGTCAGGAGCATCATTTTGCCTCAAAGGCACCAGAGTTTGATTCCACAGATCCATATGTAACAATAACAGAGCAATAAACTAAAACAACACTTTCCCCACTATACTGCATTTGTGGTCATATCTCATGTCTCTAGGTTAGAAGCAGAGTCCCTGGGACAGTGAATTATTCATTTACTAAGTGCTTACCATCATTTCAGTGAGAACAGAATTAAAAATGTTTACTTACTGATGTATATAGGTATCCTTCACTGTTCATTGCCAGATACAATTTTGTTTGAACCCCCTGAATCGCCACCACTCGTAAACCCACAGGTATGAGGTTAAACAAAGCTAGGAGAGAAAGGAGATGGAGAGCAAAATTAATCCTTTAGAGTATGCAGGTTAGGGAGAGAATTTAGCCATAATTACCAGTACCAAATTAAAAAATGCTAATTCACACACATATTAAATTCTGTGGGTGCTACAGAACAACACTACTGCCATCGTGGTCTTTTATGGCAACTTCCAGCAGTAGCTCAGAAATCATCTACATAGAGTACCAGTGTATCTCCCCCATTCTGAAGATGGTGAAGGGGAGGTATTGAGAACTAAAATGACTTACCTGCCTCATGAGCAGATGGGTCTTGCCAAGCAGACTTGAATGTACTTAATTTCGGTTTGTGTTGTGGTTTTTTTTTGGTTTTTTCGGACAATAGGTGCAAAAAAAACTAAAATCCAAAACCAAAACATTTTTCAAGACAATCAAAACCTTTTTTTTTTTTAAAAAAAATTCAGATCGAATTAAGAAAACATTTTCTGACCAAGAGGAAGGTGCAAGACAAAATTCAGAAAAGTTAAAAAGCTTCATTTACATCTCAAAATGTTTCTACTCAAAACTCTTTTTCCCTTTTCGAGAGGAGAATGGGTTTGAAAAAACAGAGTTAAATAACTTCAAAATGAAACGAAACGACAGCATATTCTTTAGATCAATCCCTAAATCTGTGCTTTCAAAATTGAGCTGCTTGTGCTTATGCTTGTATACATGCTAATAGTGGCCGTATTTATACGCAGAGAAATGTCTCTTCAAAAAATGAATGAAGACTCCAGTTTGAAAGGGAGCAAATTAAAAAAAAAAACAACCAACAAGCAAAGCTCTGCCATAGCTTCAATTGACAGAAACGTTAAAGTTGAACACAAGTAATAATGAGTTGGATGCTGTACTCTGTGTTCAATACATACAATTAAAATTAAAGAGGAGTTAAGAAGATCTTCAAGAAACTTTATCATAACCCCAAGCATCTCCCTCCAGTCTGTTGCATAAATGCAGAGATAGGATGAAAAGCCAAATCGGCTCTTGTTTCCAACAGTTTATTACTTGGCTGGAAAACTCTGGTTTGCTTCAGGCTGAAGTTTGGTATTTATGGTTACTGTCTGAAGCCAATTTAAAACATAATGATGAATTTGAAATATTTTTGTTATTTTCAGAAGTATAAGCTATGGATTATGACCCATGATAAATTTCTTTTTCAACTTGACAACTCTGAAATGGTCATGATTAATTAAAAGCAAATTTGCGGCTTGCCAGCACGGACAACAGATCCTAAATTCTGGGTGTGGGTTTGTCAAGAGCGTAGCAAAAAAAGGGAAAATGCAAATGTCTGGGTGTCCTATTTCAGTAAAGGCATGGCCAGGAGTTAACACTGTGCATGGGGGTCGAGGGACTAAATTCTGGTGAGAACTGATTTTTTTCCAGCAGGCAGCTGGACTTCCAGTCTGCAGGGGATCTACACTGAGGATCTACCTTTGAGCACTGAATTTCCTACAAAGGCCAAATAGAGCAGAGCAGGAAGATACAGCCAGAACTAGCAAATAAATGGAGGAGATAATAAAATCACACCTATTTTTTTGTTTCCCTCCCATATTTATGAGAACACATGCAGGCACACACACACACACACACAGCCCCTCCTCACGCTTGCCTGCAAGCACAAAACCAACAGAAATGGCTTTCTCTTCATTGAAAGAAAATCCTCAAGTTCTGTACAGTTTTGGCAAACAAAAACTTAGGTCTTCAGTTGGGGAAATGCTCCTGGAAATGTATTTTCTCCTTCATTCTATCAAGTGCTTGAATTTATTTGTGGGAGAAAATATTCCCTGCTTGACCCAGTAAATATTCCCTTTGGCGAGCCCTCTTTTGCAATTCAAGCCCAAGAAGCAACATCTGATCTTTGTGTAGGCAGGAAAGCACCATTTAAAACTCAGTATTCATGCAGAACCTGGAGGTCCCTCTTGAAAGGCACTTTCTTAATAGGTAAATTTATGAGTAGGGTGAGTGTTTGGATATTTTCAGCACCAGGGTATGAGCAAGGGCTCCCCTCTAAATAGTGCTACAAACCTGACAGTAAACCAGCTGATGACAGAGAAAAGCTTGGGAGAGTTGAGAAGCTAGAGCTCACAGCCACAAGCCAGAGGGATAGTTTTCAGTGCGTGATTCCTGGCCCTGCTGGGCTTGGCAAAGTGAGCAGACACGAGGCTGAGCAATTCCTGCCAGGGAGGGCTGGGACACCCACTGCCACGGGTGCTGATCTGCTTCCCTCAGCAGCAGAACGTGTTTTTCCCTGCCTCTATTTCGAGGCAAGCCGAGGCCTGGCCACACTCAGAAGCTGGTTTAGATATCAGTGGGATTAGCAGATGCTTCACCACAAACCATCAGAAGTTGCAAAAGGGCTGAGAGGCAGCAACGCTGATGCTGCTGCCGACTGCCTCTGCTGAGGGGGAGAGGCTGCTGGGGGCTGCCAAGTCCATCTGTCCTTCCCCAGCCCAGCCAGACACACAGACAGGTTGCCCCAGCTGCTGTCTCCAAGGCAAAGGAATGCTGGCACAGCACCAAAAATGGGGACTTGTCCTCTTTAGTGGCTGTTGTTCCCACCATCTTTGCACAGCAGCAAGACTAAGTCCTGCTTCTGTGAGTGAACTCTCTGTGACCAGCAAATGCTGGGGGGGAGGGTCAACACCAGAGCCACACAGCCCCCTCCTTTGTAACCCTCTCCTCTGCAACCTCCAGTGCCATGGAGAACAGGTTTGAGGGGCTACCACATTTCTAGAGGTTGATCCTCAGGTGGGCAGAGATGATAGCAAGGGCGAAAAAAAAGCCACAGGAAAACAAACTGTTTGCTGCTGCAATCAGTTTGTGTTAGCATAAGATAATGCAAAGTTCTTTGCATCCTGGCCTTTCCCTATTACATTTGCACTGTTTAAAATAAGGACATAATATCCATCGTCAGGAAAAATTTGGCAATGCCTAAGGGAGAGATGATCTTTGCTATGGCCCTTGTGCAACACAGGCTGATAAAGATTTAGAGCTGCAAAGAGGCAGTGGGCCACAGCTAGGTACCTGAACATAAGACCCTGCTGTGAGGTCTGTGACATCCTTGGCTGGGTCACCTGGACCTTCACACACCTTCTGTTGGATATCGTTCCCTACATTTCCTTATTTTATCAGTCCTTAAATCTTCGTTTTGCCAAAATTCAGGAATAAACCCTGCCTTGATTTAAAACCTTTCCCTATTTAACACATTTAATGAGACAAAATCTGCTTTTCAGCCAGGAGATCCACGAGGCACTTCCTCAAAATACATGGACTCTTGGCAAAAACCCTCTATGGTGAAAGCTACAACTCCAGAACTCCATGTTTGATTTCCTACTCCAATTGTGCTCCAAAATCTGAGTTTTCTTTTAAACTCGCTGCAACTGTGGATGAACCTTGTGAAATAATTGCTGAAGGGAATTTCAGGCAAAATTCCCACCTAGCACTAGGCAGCAAACAATGGAGAAGGTGGGCTCCTGGACCAAGGCTACTGTCAGAAGCACAAAAGAGCAGCTGGGGATTTGGGCTGTAAGCTCTTCCCATCTCTCCTGAAACATGGAAGACAAAATCTGAAGTTTAACCAAAGCTGACCAATACTGTGTCTGGAGAGCAGGTGGACTATGGTTACAGTTTGCCCTAAAAAATGCAGCTGCAGTGTCCAATCTCTGTGCCACTGCTTTGCTGGCCATTTGAGGATGGTCTCCTGATCCTTAATGAGACTTTTTATTGTCACATGGAATACAAAGCAAATGGTCTCAGAGCAAATGGTAAGTGAAGGTGACAAAAGGGAAGAGCAATGCACTCCGGGATGCAAAGGAGAGGAGACCGGACTGGAGAAAGGGCTCCCCAGCATTTGGAGGGGGCTACAGCTCTTGTGGCTTCCCCACAGAGCAGGAAGATGAGTTAAATGAGAGATTTCTCTGCAGATCTTGGAAAAAAGGATTTTAGGGACCTGATCTGCTTAATAGTCATGTTAGCAAGGGCTCAGGGAAAGGCCCTTCTGTGGATCCTGATCCACAGCATTTATCAGACTCTCTTGTCAGTTCCACTAAAAATAGTTCATTAGAGCAGGATAAGCAGGTCTATGCACTTACCTTATGTAAAAGAGGAATATATAAAACATATAAAAATATGGGGTTTTATGATTAACTCCTCCTCTCTTCTGATACTGCAGACCAGCTGCAACCATCTCTGGGATATTTCTATTATATTTAAGTATTCAGCACACTGGAATACTGGTATCAAGCAACAAGGGGTTTTTATGATTTCCTTTGTAATCTATCAGTTTATGTAAAATTGAGGGAATGGTAGGAACAAAGATATCTTAGTAACAGATTAATGTCTGTGAATGTCTAAAGGACAGATTCCCATAAATTTAATCTTTTTAAAAACCTCAGAAGCCCTGTTAGAGTAATGCCAAAGTATTTGAATGAAACAATGACTTTAAAAAGAAAAAAAAAAGATGGAATATCAGATATTTGGTCCAATACATTAAAAGCTTATAACAGTATCATGCTCTGATGTAAAAAGCAAGCTTTGGCTATTTCTTCTTCTTTTTTAAAGGTAATTAATAGAATTACCCTGAAATCCTGACTGACCTGTACTGATTTTTAAAATCACAAATATTAGATTGTGAAAGAAAAGCACTGTTTAACATCCATAAGGATTACTGGATCATTCTTAAGAGTATATTTTGTGGCTGCACTGAGGAGAACTCAGTCCAATGGTAGCAGCTGCTCAGCACTGCACTGACCTGGTGAACATTTCGCCTTCCCTGCGGGTGAGGACAGGACCAGGACCTCAGGTGTCCCCTACAGATCTGAGCTTCTGCTCTGCACCTCCTGTGTCTGCAGAGGAAACCTCCTCCAGCAGACTAACCAGTCCCCTTCTGCCACTCAGATGTTAATACAGGGATACAAAAAGGATTAAAGAAGGTGAGGAAAAAGTGTGGGAGCAAGTGATGGGACAAGTAAGATGGGATAGTTCTTACTGCACCTCGGGCTTAGTGTGCCATATTTAAATGCACCATAAAATGAAACAATGCTTCACCTGAAAATGCTTTTCATATCAAAGAGATGGAGCTGAAACAAGTGCTTTTCCATAAGTAGGAGGGTCTGCCTGTTGGTTTTCTGGTTTGTTATCTAAGTGGCCTGAAATACTTTCTCAAACTCCTTTCTCCACGTAACTCCTTTCAGAACAGAAATGCAGTTTAAGTTAAACAGTAGGACTGTGTGAAACACTTGAACATTTACACACACCAAATCTAAGCTCTAGTAATATTTTCTTGTTTTCTACTAATATTCAAAGTTGTGGGGAAAAAAACCAAACAAACCAACAACCAAACAACAAACCAAACACACAAACAAACCAAAAAGATTCAAAGCATTTTTTCACAGAAATGCTGAGGGAAATCTGGTTGAAAGTTGAAGATATAACTAAGTTTAGAAGGGGTAAAATATAAGAATAATAGAAAAATGTCAACTTTAAAATGCTTATGAGCTCTCATTGTGTGGAATAACACGGCTTCATTTGAATGAGCCCCTGTTTAAGAGTGGGGATAGCATTATTCTATTTCAGGCACTCTGAGTAGGCGAGCAAATTTTCCCTGTCGGAAAAAAATAATCTAATAAAATCCAAAGGACAGCAATGAACTTCTCCAGATTACCATGGAGATAACATTTGCTTTGTTTGTCACATGTGTCATCATTACCTCCTCTAGTTCATTATTTCTATAAGTGATTTTTATTTGCATTTCTCTCAGACCAAATAAGTCTGAAAGAGTTCCACATGGTGAGCAGTGTTAATGCCACTTCCACTCACTCAGTCACCCCAGGACAACAATTCTGAATGGACCTATATGGGAAGAACAAGACACCACAATTCACAAACACACCATTTATTCTCATGCCACTTACTATAACTACTGTCCTCCTCTTTTGTTCCATCAATTGTTCCATCTGCTTGCAACTGCAAGTGGTATCCTTGCCTGCTGTATAGCTTTGTTACTATACCTTTAAGCTGAGGCTCTGTAAAAAAACAATAGTGAGATTAATGTGGGAAATCCTGATGTGCAGTTCCAAGCGAGCAGGATGCTAAAACCAAATCTCCTGGTTTCTTCGCAAGGCTAAGATACAAAAAAGACCCAAAACAAGGGCAACCAGCTTTGCAATACTTTACATTTAAGCTGTGATCAAACTTATGTCTCTGAAATCAATTACCAAAATGATTAAATATCACTCTCGATTGTAATGTCGTCAGCACAGCAAAATCTGCTTCCAGTGAATCCAAATTCCAACAGTGTACTGCTTGGCCTCAGGAGCTCAGCCTTATCTCGTTTAAGATTAGCAACAAGCTGGCAAAGAGTGTATTCTGCCTTTTAAAAAGGTGTGAGTTCTTAAATGGAGAGGAAAAAAAAAGAATACTATGATAGCGCTAATAAGAGTCCTAGTGACAGTTAAGAGCCTAAATATATAGCAGAAAACGTTTCACACAGGAACTGCTGCAGCTCTAATAAACAAACCCCCATTCCTCCCTGCTCCAAGGAGCACAGAGCACCCGAAGTGATAAACTACTCAACGAACATATGGAAAATGGAAGGGAGAACCCTGAAATCCAGCAATGTGTGGAACTGAAAAATAAATAATACCATATGGGTATGAGGTAATTACCTCATCAGCTAGAAGAAAAAGATCAAAACAATGCATAGTTTGGATAGATTTCTTTTTTTTTTTTTTTTTTTTTTTTTTTTGGTTTCAGATCATTCAAGACTGAAGAGTAAACAGCAACAGGGTCTGCTGTCAAATTTGTCATTTAAGATACCTAAGTAATGCACCAAGAATAATTTCAAGTAAGCTCTACATCCACAGAATCCCAATGACATCTGCATTGTAGTCATTTCACACAATTATGCTCGTCAGGAGGTGATGCATCTCAGCACCTCGCACCACAACAATTTACTTAATTCAGAGATTAACACACTGGGAAGATCCGAGGTGTCATTTCCAACAGTCAGTGTCTGGGTAAGACTCCTTGTGTTTGTAATCAAAGATATCAGGGAGCTTTGCTCCTGAACCTCATTTTAGTAGGAGCTTATGGCAGTTTGCAACCATACATTGCTTCCCATTCGCAGCCTTTCATAGAAGTACTGATGGATGCACAGTTCTTATCTACTAACTTTTCTGACAAGAAATTAATCCAACCCCCACGTTGGCTTTATAACCATAACACATCCCAAAGCTGTTTGCAAATTATGAGCAAGGGACCTCTTCTGTGTCTGCTGAGAAAGGCAGACAGGTTAAGGGGCTACCAGCATCAACATTTCAGCACAGCAAAGTGATAGCAACATTACCAGAGGGTTTTGCTCCTCCCATGTACAAAAACCCCACTCAGATCAGGGACTGAGTCTTCATGCCTGATCTTTTGCACCTCTGACACAGAGAGCATCACGTCTGCAGGGCAGCTGCATATATAAGATTCCTAGAAAGGAACAGGGTGCTGAAGCAGAACTCTGGAAGGGACCAGTGAAATCAAAAAGCCTTGTCTGCAATCAGCAAATGAAGCACTGCACAGGCATTCTGCAAAGCACGAAGACAAAAACAAAAATCCTAGATCTCTAGGCTGCTAACTTACTTAACATACAACTGAAAGAGATACATGTGTGGGAACTTCCCCTGCAAACATCTCCCCCAAAAATCAATAACATGAGATTATAAATGTGTGTATGTAACAGACAACTGAATTACAGGCACACAGGTGTGCAGGTGAGGCAGAAGCAATGGGGTGTGTTATCCAAATAAACCAGAAGAACATGAAAGGGTTGCCACGCGGTTCCTGTGCCTGTCAGGTCACACAAGCCAGAAGGGGCAATACCTGCACATTCATTTTACCAGCCCTGAGGCACTGGTTTCCCTTTCCCCACCCCTGATGCAACATCCCAGTTTCCATTACATCAAAGAAACCAACCCCCCAAAGACATAACCCTTGCCAACCTGGTCGCCTTCTTCGCCTTTTCTTGGAGCCAAAGAGTTTGACCCTGGAAAACACATTCAACTTGTTCTTGTCGCAGCTTCCCTTGCTCTTGCTGGGGCTGTTGACACACTTACAGGCATTGGACTTCTCCCGCTCCCTGGCTTGTCTCTTCTGGCGGATCAGGGAGCTGGCGATGGCTGCAGCCATGGCCGCCACCGCCCCGGCACCACGGGCGGGTCAGGCACTCGGGGTTTGCTCGCCGGCCGCGGGCACCGCAGCCAGCATGCTGCTTGGCCCGTCCCCAATGCTGGGGACGCTGCCGGGCGCCTTGGCCAATGCCACCCACTGCCAGTCAGCTTGGGAGCCCAGGAGACACCAGCGGGACACTCGCACCAGAGCCCCGGGTTGGGGTGCAACAGTTTATCCCAAGCCTTTTTTTTTTTTTTCCAACGAGATCTTCCCCTTTCAATTTTCCGCTTTCTTATTCCTCCCAACTTCTGGCAGGGGAAAGTTAGCAGGTAGAGATGAGCGTTTCTACAGAGATGGCGCGGATCACTTGCAGGACATCCCTCTGAGCTTCTCCAGACGTGCTATTCGCATGCAGACATGGCACATCCACTTGGTGCAAGATCATCGCATCTCTCCCAGCCCCAATTTCTCCAGTTAACTTTTTTCCCCCTCCCGTCCCCTCCCCATTCAAATCCCAGCAAACACCTGTTAGACTCCAGCAGGGGCTGTCCTGTTGCAGGGGTTTTCTAGAGCCTTTTTCCTCTTCTCCCTCAAGAAGAGATCCGAAGCAAACAGTGATGGAGACACGGGAAGCAGGTTCTGATGCCTGGAGCCTCGGCTGCCACCTGCCAAACACCTCAGGAAGCCTCTCCCCTCTGCTCCTTCCTTACAGGTGCCGTTGCCAGCGCAGCCTCCCCTCCACGGACGCCTTCGGCTTTTGCATTGCAACACTTGTCACCAGTGGATAAACAACCAGCGCTCGCCCTGACGTCTGGGAACCGGCAGTTCGGTGCGGAGACTGCAGCACCAGCACCAGCTGCAGCACCAGCTGCACCACCAGCACCAGCACCAGCACCGGCACCGGCACCGGCAGCCGTGGTGCTCCTGGCAGCGTCTGCACGCAACTCGCTGACACCCCACCAGCAGCGCGCTGGATACAGAAATGAGGCGACGCAGCGAGTCCCTTATCGCCACCCTCCCCTCCTCCACCTCCTCCTCCTCCTTCTCCTCTCCCAGGCAAGGCAGAGAGCAGCAGACCTGCCCGGCGGTTCTTTGTGCGGAGAGTTGCGGAGAAGCCCCTGGGGTTCTCGCAGGCAGGCGCTCAGGGTGTACCAGCTCCCGCTGCCCACCCCTGCTGACCCCACGGGCTGTGGGTCCCTGCTTTCGCCAGAGCCGCCTCCCGGGGAGGTGCAGACACCCAAACAAACGTGACTGCGATGAGCAAATAGCTGGTACCAGGTTTTGGGAAGCAGAGTGAGGACACCTGGCCGGCGGCAGGCAGGGGGTTCGGGGAGGCGGGGTGGGGGGCAGAGAAGGAAGCTCCAGCCCTAGCTCCCCCCTCTCTTCTTCTCTTACCTTCCAGGAAACCTCCCTCTCTGCCTCACGGATTTGTTGGAGGCTTTTTGCCTCTTTTGCATCTCCCCCCACTCCGTTCTCAGCTCCAGTGTTCTAGCACAGACCAGAAAACCCCCAGAGAGAGCAGTTTCCTTGTCACTGCCATGCTCCCCTTCCCTTTGTCCCCACACGGTTCCTCAAGGGTCCCCCGAAGCCTCATGCTAGGTGGGTTTATTCACTCCTGGCTGAGTCGGGGCCAGGCTAAGGGACCCCTGCCCTGGTGTACCCTGGTACCGGGCAGGGAGGAGCAGCCCTGAGATGCCGGAGCTGATCCCGGAGTTCCTGGCACCACTCTGGGAACATCAACCCTGCACACATCCATGCCCCAGGACATAGGAAGCAGAAGGTTCCTGGGGTCCCTTAGAGACCCACCCCCCCGCTTTTCAGCATGCCTTCGACACCTGGAGCCTAAAATGAAGCCAACGCAGGTTAGAAACAAAACAGAGGTTTGCAGCCCGGAAGGTAAACAACTATTGAAGGAATTCATGCCCGAGGCAGAGAGGATTCAGTCAGTTGCAGGCGCTGAGGTAGTGTGGAATGGCCAGTGAGAGAAAGGGGATGAGGCTGTGGGCTGGTTCCTTGCTGGAGATGAGCTCAGTGGGAATGGGATTGCAACAGGCTTCAGTCATCCAAGCCCAGGAGCCGAGTGCTGTGTGCCCAGGGCTCCCCTGGGATTACTGAGACAGGACTGATGCAGTGGGTTGCTGTGACAGCATGGGATTCTTCATGGGCTTTCAAGACTCCAGCCTTTTACCTGCCCCTTCTTCCTCTCCTCCACACCCTGGGCAAAGCCACACAGCTTCCCCTCCCTCCCAGGGGTTGCACACCCATACCAGCATAAACCATGGCACCCAGTATCCTCCCTTCAAAGAGCTCAATTCAAAAGCAGTTTGCTGCATCTCTGCAAACCAGATTTGCATCTCTGCATCTTTGCTGCATCTCTGCAAATCCAGGTGGTGGATTCTCCCTCCCTGGAGACATTTAAAAAGAGACTGGATGTGGCACTCAGTGCCATGGTCTAGCAACCGCAGCGGTGGGTCAAGGGTTGGACTTGATGATCTCTGAGGTCCCTTCCAACCCGGCTAATTCTATGATTCTATGAAACATTTAGTCCTTCCCTTGAGCAGAAAGAGGTCACAACAGGTCCAAATCTGTTTCCTCCAACTGGAAGCTCCCACCCCAATAAAACATGTTGTATGGCTAAGCCTCAATAACAGAAATAATCACAATGCACAAATTTTAGGACGATGCCTGACTTAAAGCACAATGTGTGTCACCACAGCCTGAGACCCAGACTGCTGATGTGGTACATTGAACTTGGCAGCCCCACATGCCCATCCACAATACCTCTTTTTTTGCAGGAAGTGTAGGTATACACATATAGCTGCATATACACATTCACCTTTGTTTCTGAGGGACTTTATTGCACCCACATATTCACCTTAAATAAATACTCCTAATTTCTTATTTGGGCTAAACAGTAGGGTAAAAATAACTGCAATTCACAAGTTCCACCACTACCCTCATCTGCCGCTCCACAAAACATGTGAAATCCAACCCAAAAGACATCCAGTTGGTTATTATTAGTAATAACTCATCCTACTCAACTCATCAGTAATGTACCATGAATTTTGCCATCTTTCCATTTCCAATGCAGTTGAAAGTGAGACTTGTTTTCCTCAGGCTCACCCATTACTTCATAAGTATTCCCAGTTTGGAAAGCAGTGTTTGATCTTCAGATCAAAGTGAAGCTGCCTCGTTGTGATCTGTCCTATAGATCAGGTGACATTCCATTTTCACAATAACTAACCAGAATTCAGAATTTGTCTAACTTTGAAAATCCTGGGGAAAAGCAGTATACAAAAGCAGTATTTGGGCTATCTTTCTGCCAGCATTCCAGCTTGCATGCTTAAAATCCATAAAGAAAATTCATTTGCACAAATGTTGCTTGACAGATAACCAAAGAGAGGAATAAAAATAGCATTTATGCATAATCAGATTTAAGTTTCAAAAAACAGTCCTCCAGGTTTTTTTGCATGATCCACCTCTCCATCTATCGGTACTCCTACAAACATGTCTTCATTTACTATAAATGGCACATGAAAATGAAGATCTTGTTAGGAAAATGTCTTTGGTACAGGATCAGTCTTTGGACTACTTCAGTGTTACAGATACAAAAATCTCAAGGAACAGCTTTGTTTTCTCTGAGCAGCAAGAGCTGTTCACTCCTCACTATGGTGAAAAAAGTAAAATAAAATAACATCCCAAGAAACTTTTTGAATGTAGATGACAACCAAACACTCCATGAGCAGACATCCTCTTTCTTTGTGTGCAATTACTGTAAGAGGGCACACTTAAAGCTAAAGAGTAAACTGACAGCCCTGTTTCAACGAAGAATTAAGCATCTCTCAAGAAATCAGCACGGGACAGTTACTGTCAGAGACAAGGCCAGGAGCTACCTGGAGCTAGGATCTGCCCCAGCCACAATTCCACTGTTTTGAAGTAGACAAAGACCTCATCTGCTTTTGACTTATTTTCTTCCTCCCAGTCATCTGTTAAGTTTATGCTCAGAATTATTTCTATAATTCTGATCATTAAAATGCACTCGAACCTCCAGAAGTTGCCTGGATTGGGCAAAAGTAAAGCCTGCAATTTTGTACCATGATTCCTCAAACCAGAACTGGCTCTTTGATTAACACAGGACATGGCTTACAACCACCCCAAAGTGTGCTGCCCTTGCTGCCTGCTTCCTGCAAGAAAAGGCATCAGACCTCCATCATCAGCCCAAAATTCAGGCGAGCACTGTTGGCTCTGTTGGATTTCACCAAATCACAGGAGAGCACAAAACTTCTGGTTTTTTTTCCTCCACCCTCCTTGAACTCTTTGTGCTGTGGCAGGTCCCAGACCACTGCTTTTTTTCCATGAGTTTGAACCTATCCTGAGCGCAGAAGATTTATAGTAGGTCCTATATAAACAACTACCTGCTGGACAAAGCAAACACGGGGCAAAAAGTGAGACCAGAAGGAAAATCAATAGCCAGCTCCAGACCTCACTGTCACCAAACAATCTGCATGTTTTATGCAGCTGCAGCAGCTTTGCAGCATGCTGGGGGCCAGCTGCAGCCTGGGAGCTGACTCCTCTCCCTCCTCTGCTCATCCCTCATGCTATTTTGGCACAGGAATGTCAACAGCTGAGCAGAGCCAGGGCAGCATCACTGTCAGAGCTGGGAATGGGTGGAGGAGAGGTGGCACTTTCTGGCTGCCTGTTGGGAGTGCAGTGGCGACTGGCATGAGCCCAACGTGTAAATTGTTGAAGGACCTGAGCTCCTCTGGGCCCTGGAGAAGCATTAATGATTCTCATGACATGTTGCCATAAAGCAGGAGCTTACTGCCAGCACCTTGGGACAGAATAGCCCACCCTCAGACTAAACAGCATATTGTTTCCTTTTCCCCTATAAAGAAGTACTGAAAGATTTACAGTAGGTCCTAGACAAACAGGTAGATGCTGGGCAAAACAAATGGCGCATGAAAATCAAGACCAGAAGAAAAACCCCAAGCAAGCTCCAGATCTCACTCAGCCTAGCATAAACCCCATGCTACCCCTCTAAATTTACAAGACAGCTGTTCTGGTGTCACAAAAAATGTTCAGCGCGGCACAGGATGTTGGGAGTCCCTCCAAGGCTCTTTCGTTCTTGCTGTGGTAACATGCTGCTGCTGTTACAGAACAAGCAGATTAAAGAAAGCTTCAGGAGACAAATCTATGGATTATTTCTACTGCCTATATTCCCCAAATGTAGAGAATTATTTTCTGAAAAGTGCCACCAGAATCGCTCTCTTTCTTTTCAGGTTGAGATAAACAAGACTTCGTATCCAGTCGGGTATGACACAGCAACACTCAGGCCCCCAGTGATTTTTTTTTTTTTTCCCTCTTCTAAGTAAACAGAATTACTATTCACCAGGAAACAGAGCTGTTCAGACCCAAGCCCTGCATCACTTAGCTCCTCTGTTAAACATCCCGTGGAAATGACTCAGCCTTTCCTCCGCAGCCAGCTCCGTGCCTGGACACAAACGCTGCAGAATGGCAAATGTCTGGGTGCCAGTTCACCACCCCCAAAAGCCAACTTCTACCCTAGAGATGAGCCAAACTGAGAGTCATCTAGATAACCTCTAGATTTTTTCAGAGCAAGGTGGAAAAAGGTATCAGCAGGAGAACCGGGCCTTCAGGCAGCTCTGGCCCAAGAGCTCAAATTTGAGGGTATTTTAATCCACAGACCAACTAGGCTACCTTAAAATTAACCTTAACAGTAAAGAAATAGTAAAGATCAGCTTCAACAAGCAGCTACAGACCTTCACACAAGCTGTGGTGCTATGAACAGAAGTATTTTTATGCTGAAACTGTAAGGGCACTTGTAAATAGTGACATGGATGTTCCTGTGTGCATCTGTGCCATGGTTCTTTGCAAAGTGTACTGAGCAGCCCTATCCAGGAACAAGAAGAAAATCAAAATAAATTCCAGTGACACCTTGGTAGACAAGTCACTTGAACCCACTTTATCTAAGAGCTCACTTGTTGTTTATATAGAAGTACAGTCAATTCAACAGTTCAAGGGATTAGATGGCTGGTTGATTTTTTTTACAACTCAGAGTAGAGAATCATGAATGCCAACACCAGAAGAGACACCATGCATAGGACAACTCATGCATAGGACTAGATATGCCAAAACTGGCCCCTATCCAGCAAAGCAGAGAAATACATCTGTATGCAACATCTGAATCATCTCACTAAGACTACTAAGATATTTTTTTTTAAATTGTGCCTGATGCATTACAACAGGTTCTCATCTAATCCTGTTCTCTTCCCAGATCTGCAGCAGTTTCCTAGGACATGGTTCTCTGATTCTGACAGGAATTGGGGTCTCTTCTTCATGACTGACATGCCCTGCTAAATGTTCAGGAAGACCATGAGGTCTCAGAGCAGGAACACCAGTTCCTCTCAGATTCTCCGAAAAAATACTAATGAGAGAAATCCCAGTTTTTCAACTTCCCAGCTGTGAATTCCAATTCCCTTCACAGCACTAGCTCAATCAGAACTGGATTTGATCTGACCTGATGGTGCAGGCATTTTTGGAAAATGAGGGCAGTGTTTGAAGGTAGAAAAATGGTAATATTTTTTGCCTAAGTTAATCCATATTCAGTCATTCCAAAATGTCAACCACAAAAGACCGTCTATCCGATGCATAAAACATCAGTGCCAATCAGCTGGGAAAGGTCACAGAACAAACAGAAGAGATCAGCTCCCACAGCTCTGCGGGCTCCCAAATTGGGAACACGTTATTCCGCTGTCTCCAGGGGCCCAACCTGAGCCAGGAACCTGAAGTGGTGACTTCTCCTCACCACCTCAAAGCCACAGCAAAAAATACTCCAGAGCCTCCCACATTGGTAAGCCCAGAAGTATCTGCTCGTTCACCTCTCAGCATGGTGACTTTCAGAACCATCAGTGCAAATGACAGCATGGCATCCCTGAAATATTTACATCCCATGGGACACACGGGAAGCAAGGACTATGTGCCACTGTCAAACTTAACATAAGGACACTTTACACCTGACAAAACACTGCAAATAGTCCTTTGCAGACCCAAAGCAAGATGCCTAGATTGTCACATTACTCAGATGGATCTGTCCCCACGTTTTCATAGATCTGATGGTTCATACTTTTTCAAGAGCTTGACAAAACCAGTCACTGGGTCTCCAGTGAGTTGGAGCCTCTGACAGTTCTCCCCGTCCTGCTTGCACCCAAGCATTTCTCAGAATAGTTTGGGTTGGAAGGGACCTTAAAGATCATCTAGTTACAACCCCCACTGCCAGACTGCTTCTAACTGTTTCTCACAGCCATGGTCCTTGCTTTCCTCAGCAGATAACTTCTGCCCCACTGCTTGACTTCACAGAACTACAGAGCCCGACTTGCTGCAATCATGTGAGAGGTGCCAAGCTTGCTGCTTCCTGTTGCTCTTTTAACGATGTGAGACCCATCTGCTTTCTAATCATGAAATCAAATTGCCCAGACTGGGATCAGAAGAGCCTGGCAATGGTTTTTCTGTGACTTTTACCTGACTGCTGAGATCATGGCAAGTTCACATGGACAAATGAGAATGTGAACAGAGCTGGTCACAAGTGAAAGGGACATTGAGCAAAAAGTGACACGTCTGGGATGGAAGCAAAGATTTCTAGAGCTGGAGTTAGACCCTGCACTGGGTCAGTGCTTCTGAACATGTGTAAATGAGATCTTGCTCCCCTCACACTCATGGGACTGGAACCAGTTTACCTGATCTCACTTCCCATACCCAGAAGGAAGGGATAACCTTGAGGATTAGGAAAAGGGCCGTGAACCCAACCTTCTACATTCTACCTAATCATAGTATCAATAATGACATGACAAGACATACCTGACCTAGCTTCAGTGATGTAAAAGTTTGGTTTATCTGAGCTCATCTGACCAAATATCTCAGCTGTACAATGAAGAAAGAAGAGAGGAAAGCAGCTCCACATGGCAATTCATTCTCAACCAGAAAAGCACCATTATTTTCACATCTGAATGAAGGAAAACACCACCTCTGCCTTACTGATCTATTGTGGGTTGAATCAGGATATAGTCTGAAAAAGCTGCTTTACAACAAATAATATTTTCCACCATCAAAACAAGGTAATCACTTAATGAAAGTTCATGTAGCTCAGTGTCTTGCTTCTAGCAGTGCTCAGTCATACATGGGAATAGAAAACCAGCCCAAGGAGCTGCACAGTCACATTTCCCCCACAAACACACCTTCCAGCAATGGGCCTCATGGCAACTCCAGGCTTAGCAGGAGCTGCTGTCAGCAAGAGAAGAATAAAGGTGGCATGTATAAATCACACAGGGATTTTGAGGTGAAAAATACAACATACCATAACTAAACAGAGGGGAAATCATTACCATAAGTTAGAGGCACTCTTTTTGCAAGCAACACTCACAAGTAACATTGACTAGCAAAACAGGAATGAGAGCCACAAGCCAGAATTTGCTGTATTCCATTAAAATATGTCTGGAGACCATAAAAAAAATATGTATGCAAATTCTACATAAGCAAATTAGAAATTCAGAGAAGTCAGTTCAGAGAAGGCAACTAATAGCAGAATATCTGCTGGTGCTTCCAATGTTCACATTAGGTGGCTGCATACATTTCTGGGGACTCAGACTTCATCAGAAAGCACAGAAAGGTTTTGTTGCTATGCAGAGGAACAATGTTGACTAATCAGAGAAACAGATATGAGGCTGCCTGCACTGAGCACTACTGTTCCTTGCTTAAGTCCAGCTGAGCTACAACAGGGACACATTTGTTTGCACAGAGGCTGGATAACTGTCCAGCTTGCAGCTGCATCTCTAGCTAAAACCATCATGAAATTAGTAAATGAAGCTGCAAAAGCAGATAGAAAATATAATACCATGATTTTAATTCAATTCTCAGAACATATACATGGCCTTTACAACTCCCCTGTCATACTGTTAAATCATGCAGAGCTAAAGTCACAGCAGAGACCCATCATATTTAGCAGATGATGATATATCAGGATTTCTTTCCTCTCCCTCCAACCTCTTTCCCTTTGTTTATCATTCTCATTTTTCATCTCTTTCTGCCAGGATCTTCTTTCCTTGTTTCATTAAAATTAAAACATGCTTCTAATGAGCAGCAGCCCCAAAAGCCATCAGTATCTTGATGTCCTAATCCTTCAGTTGAAGTCAATTGAATCTTTTTTACAAGCAAGTAAACTTACTTTACTTCATCTATAATACAACATTCCGAGGCCTGGGAGTTTTTGCCATGAAACAGAGAAGGAACAGCAGAATTAGATCCTAAGACACAGAACTAAGGCTGCTGGTTTATAAGAAATTACCTTGGCTGATCTTTCAGTGCTATCATTCAACCAATTCCCCTCAGTCTGTTCCAAGCAACTGTAATGAAGGAAGACCTCCTTGCATCTTGTATCCTACACGAGGTAGCTATGAGAGGCTCAGGAGACTAATCATAAAATGGCACCTGGACAGCATGCAGCCACACAGAATTCTGCAGCACTCTAAGACATGCAGGGGTTCCTAGGCAGTTCCCCTCATACAATTGCACCAAGAGGTATGGCTCCCAGAAGTGCCTGGTATCCATCTCATCTGGACTCTAACTGGACTTGCATTATTCAAAGCTCTGCAAATATGGTTCTACAGTCACAACAAGGGCACTTAACATACAGGCATATTTTTCTGCCTTTCTTCTTCTTCCTGACTTGCAAATATGAACAAGATGTATCAACAATGAGATGCATAAACACTAGGGAGCCAGAGTAGGGCTGTTAATACTGAGAGAGACTTCCATCTCCCCCAGCCCCTTCCTTTTCTTTCCATCTCTGTAATATATGAAATTATTTACTCAGTGACTGTAGTATTAAGCCACTACTGCCATGAATTTTAGACTACTTTAAAAGATCTGATGTAAAGCCTTTTCAGGAGGCTTTTGGCAAAATATAGTTTCCTGTACAGGAAGCACGCTGCAGAACATTAATCTGTAAACAGTCACCAGCCGATCAAACGGGACAGATTTACAGCACTTGCAAGCGGAAAACCAAACGTATAAAATTACTGCTAAAAGCAGAAACAAGAGGGACACCTAGAGTGAATTCTTGTAACTGCCCCAGCAAGGTCGTTCACTTTCTTCCCCAGTTTTCTTGTTGGTGGCGGGTGCCATTTAGTTACAACACCCATCCGGGGTGCCTCCGGTTGTTAATTAACAGCCAACTCGAAAGCGGGGGGTTCCGGCAAGCAGGGAGAGCGGCTGTGATTCTGTATGTAAAGCCGGGGAGGGATGGGGGTGGTGGTTTCCTATTTAACGGGACCTTGGGGGGGTCTCCCCGGCTCCCGGAGGTTCCGAGCCCGATAGGAGCGGAGCCGCTGTCCGCGGTGCTGATCCCGCTAAAGAGGCCCCGGCCCAATACACCAAATTTACACCCGATTCTCAAAATTTGTTTCTTTTTGTAGATTGTGGCTAAGGAAAATACCTCCCCCCCCCCCCCCCCC